>JAODJW010000007.1:23005883-23079458 GCA_026777045.1 Hyperopisus bebe | reverse complement strand
TGCTTGACCGTCTTGGCCGCGTGTGCCGCCTTCTTCTTCGCGTCATAGTGCGTCAAGATGGTGGTGCTGCCTTAATGTTACTTGATCTGATGCGGCTTTCGACACAGTTAATCATGATGTACTTCCTGATTGCCTGAAGTTCACTGTGGGAATCCAGGCTGTTGTTCTTAGTTGGCTTGCATCCTATTTCAGTTCAGATTAGTAATTAGTCCTCAAGTTCAACATCTACACATTGTGGTGTTCCCCAGGGATCAGTTTTGGGCTCTGTATTGTTTTCCCTTTAACTACTCCCCTTGGGGTCAATTTTCCAGAAATATAATATCTCTTGACATTGCTATGCTGATGACACACAATTGTACATCCCACTAAAATGCAACAATGACTCAACCCTAGAATTGTTATCCTGCTCTCTGGAGGAGGTAAAGAATTGGACTGGTAGAATTTTTCTTCAGATCAATGAAATTAAAACCAGGTATTTCCTTGGTCTGTCAGCTACAGCAAGCGGCATTAATACCTGTCTAGGCAACCTGTCTGCTAATAGCACTCAGGTCAAAAATGTTGGTGTCATCTTTGATTTGTCTATATATATATATATATATATATATATATATATATATATATAGTTTTACAAGAAAATAAATGCAGTGGTTAAGGGGACTATTTTCTAGCTCTGGGCTATTGTGAAACATTTTTTTTCTATCAAGAAAAGACTTAGAGACAGTCACCTATTCTTTTATTTCCTCTTGGCTGGATTTTTTCAATTCTCAGTACATAGGTATCAAACATTGTTTTTTCCATCTTCAGCTGGTACATATTTCTGCTGCCAGAATCCTGGCTGGTACCAGTAAAATAAAGCATATTACCCCTGTGCTGGCCTCTCTACATTAGCTGCCATTTAGATATAGAGTTGATGACACAAGTCTCATTAATTGTATTTTAGGCATTGCATAGTTGGGCTCCTTCTAATATTTTTGAAATGCTCCCCAACAATTCTAGTGCCTACCTTCTTAGGTCCAGTAATTAGCTTAATCTATTGGTTCCTCATTCTAAGTTAAAATCTGAAGGAGCGCCGGCTTTTGCTGTTGCTGCTCCTAGACTGTGGAATAACCGACCTGTTCACATTAGGTTGTCCCCCTCCATTGCGATTTTTATGTGTCATTTGAAACCATTTTTATTTTGGCTTTTGGTCCCTTTAATGGCCATTCTTAATTTCTGTTTATTTTATGTGTATTTGTTTTTGTCTATTTTTTTATCAATAGATTTTACTTGCATTTTGTTTGTTACTGTGTCGCACAATATGTGAAAACGTTTCAGTGAAACTTATTGATGATCTCTGTTTGCCAAAGCTCATTGTGTGGGACCCCCCCATTGGCTCGACAAGATTTCATAATACAGTATTGAAATATAACAAAATAATGTTGTCATTATTTTATGGTATAATGTCTGGATAGTATGACGGTCTGATTGTGACAGTTGCATATCTGCAATGTTGATATTAATGTCGCCAAGGCCTAAGAGGACTTCATTTTTTGCTTTATTTTATGTATAACATTGCATAGGCCTGTATTACCATTGTTTGTAGGGTACATCTTCTAAACCAATAAAATGGTTAAACTCTAGGCAAGTTCCCACATAGTAATAATAATAATAATAATAATAATAATAATAATAATAATAATAATAATAATTGGAGAGGGGGGCGTGGGAGTGACGGCATCGTATTCTCCGGACAGCACCATCACCTACTCCACCCATCTAATCCATGCTCCTTGCACACTCCTCGCTCCTTCACCAAAGATTTGGCCAGGGAGCCTGCCACAGGCCGAATGACTGGAGATACAAACCCCAGCAGAGGGAAGATATGTGGTAACGGAGCAACTGGGGAATCAGGTACCAACGGAGGGGCCTAAGAGTCGTCCGACATGGTCTCCTCGGGGCCTGGAGCAGGCAACGCAGCCTGCTAGGGCCCTGTGGCGAGTGATGGGGCCTATTCAGGGCTAGGTGCTGGAGAAGCGGCTGGGAAGTCATGTGCTGGAGAAGCAGCTGGGGAAGTGTGCTGGAGAAGTGATGGGGAATCAGGCACAGGAGAAACAGCTGGGCAATCAGGTGCTGAAGAAGCGGCTTCTTCCAACCTTGGAACTTGGGATTCTGGAGGGCTCTTTTCTGGGCTGGGAACATGGGACTCTGGCAGGCTCTCTTCTGGGCCGGGAACTTGGGAATCTGACGGACTCCCTTCTGGGCTGGGCATGGATGCCTCAGTCTCTTCTAGGCTTGGCACTGGAGACACATGTGCAGCCTCTTCTGGTTCTGGCACTGGAGACATGGATGCAGCTTCTTCTGGGCTTGAGACTGAAGACATAGACAGCACTACTTTTGGGTCTGGCAATGGAGACGTGGATCGGATTTCTTTTGGGCTAGAGACTGGAGATGCGGATGCGGCTGCTTCCAGGCCAACCAAAATCTCAGACCCCTCAGAGGGGGTTTACTGGCTGTTGGGGCTGGTCTTCCTCCCTCCTCTCTGGGGTTTAGCATTCCCAGAGGCAAGGGACTTACATTAGTGGAGGCTTTCATCTGGTTTGGTATATCCAGTAAGGCATCTGGATCACCTCCTGAGAGTCTGACTAAGGAGAGCGCACATGCAATTTCTGCCCCACCTACCTGTATACATCCAGGAGCTAAAAATGTCAGTGACCAGGATGCATGAGAAAATTGGTTGCCTGTCCTCCAGTGATAGGGTGATCATCATTGTTAACAGTGTCAGGGTCTGTACTGTCCAACCCTGCTCTTCGTGTCTCCTCCTTGTTTAGCCAGCAGGTGTTGCTGGCCATCCTGTTCGCCACCCTGTGTCTTGTCCTTCAGCCCGTGTGCTCTCTCTATTGCCTGGCCTGCCGCATGGCTCAACAGGTTGAGTGGGTTGCTTAGGGGCTATATTCCCCAGTCATGGGTTCAAGGCTGGCTAATGATCAGTCTTATCTTTTTCTTTGTATTTGAGTTTCTGTTCCCCAGTGTTTTATGTTTCCTGTTCTAGATTTGCCCTCCTTGTGTTCTGTTCCGGTTTTATGTTGTGCTCTGTTTTCTTCATTTTCCTAGTATAGTATTCCCCTGTGTTTTCTTGGTTTCAGGTCTGTAGTTCCTTAGTTCTATGTTCATTAGTGTTAGTTGCTTCACTTGTGTCTTGTTGCCCTGTGCCCTTGTTGATTGGTTGTTTTTGATTATTCACACCTGCCCTTTGTTAGTTCTTATTAGTGTATTTAGGTGCCTGCCTTTGTTTGTTTCCCTAGTTAGTCATTGCCCATGTTACTTGGATTATTCTATGGTGTCTTTAAGTTAGTTGTTGTTTTCCCTGTTTGTCTTTTGACCCCTCGCAGTCCATTTTATTTTGTGCCTTCCCCTGTGTGTTTAGCTTAACAAATCCCTTTGTCTGGATCCATAAGTGGATCGTCACCTCATTTCTGCCTGCATCATGCCCTGTCACTATAACAAAGAACCTGAGTTTCTGTCTCGCGGATCTTGGGATGTGGGGAATAAGGTCTTCCGGCAAGATGGAGGGTGTGATGGTTATTTAGAACTAGAGGCCATGCTGCTACATTGTCATGCAGGGTTGGTCATTCTATCATTACTGGGTGTAGGGAAGGAGTAATGATCAACAACAAAAGGGTTTTATTATAAACAATACAAAGAAAACAGAAACAAAAGGACCACCAGGGGCTAAAACAGAAGGCAAGTAGGTAATCAAGGATTAACAAGAGCTAAGACTAATGAAGAGAAACACCATGGGACCATTAACAAAGACCATGCATGGAGTAAACACACATCACACTGACACCTACAATGACTGGCAATAGGGCAAGGGCATGCACAAAAAAAGTGTTTGTGTGTGTGTGTATATATATAGATGGAGAGAGAGAGAGAGAGTCACGTCACGGATCGGAGAAGCAGGGAGACAGAGAATTGGGAAACGAGGGATTTATTAAACAGCTAGGAACACGGGACAATGAAGGCAAGGACTTCAATGACAGGACTGGGGAAACATACTTTGACGCGGACTTAAGTACATAGGACTAATGAAAACAATTCGAAACAGCTAATGACATCAGGATTCCACATGAGGTTAAATGAGGGCTAGACAAGTAACAGGTGTGGATCATTGATAATTAACCAAACACTAGGGCAGGGAGCTACTAGGGACAGGTGAGGGTCATTAACAATCACTAAGGACTCAAATAGACTAGGACTAAAAAGAAGGGGATGGCCAGTGACATACGCTGGCTAAACAGGGAAACAATGGACAGAAAAGTACAAGTACATGATACTATTTATTACATATTCCATTTAAATGCCAATTTTCAGACCACCAATTAGGTGGTTACCTGTATTTTTTTTTTGTCCATATCTTAAGATATCATTTATATTAATTATAGCTTTATATGTCTAAATATTTCTATTCTATTTATTTCTTGTTTGCACTATGACTAACATTTTATGTGGTGTAACAGGTATAGAGGAATTGTCCCATACCCAAGCCACACCCCGAACAGAGGAAACAAGTTACAGTGCAGTTCCAGTTCGCTTCAGTTTTTGTCTCAAGAAGGGTCAGCTCAGTGAAGACATTGCTGGGTTTGGAGAGCGACAGTGATGTAAAACCGAAGAGAGATTTACTGCTGCATCATTATTTATGTGTTAATTTCTGCTAGCAAGTCTGTATGAATCACCATCTTATGTTAGCATCAAATGTTTGCGAAATTACCATTTGCTTGTTTAATTTTGCATTATAAATCCATTCCGTTCAGTTGTTCTATAGTATTTTATTAAAATAGGTGGTTACAAACGTTCAGGTTCAGAGTTATTCGGAATGCATCAATACATCCTGATGTGCGATACTACTAATAATTAATATTATATAGAATATGCCCTTTTTACCTTCAGATAATCCATGCATATCCACACAGAACACTGGTATCTCCATGCATTTTGACCAATCAGATAGTGGTGAGGCAACCAGCTAGGCTAGGTCATGCTTTTGGCCCTGCTAGTAAGCAGGGCCTTGTCAGTGTGGGTACGGCTTGGATCATTTACAATGGAAAAAAGTCACTTCACAGTATAGCTCGGGAATGGCTTGGTTCTTTTCTGACAGTGGAAAAGCACCATAAATGAGGCACTTGAACTACTTATTAGAGCCAAAAGAGTACCTAGAGGGAATTAAAAACAATGGAACATCAAAAATCTGCTAATCAAGCACAAGGTGTCCGTGGTAAAACTTACCATTCAGGGTGGGGACAGGAGTCCTGTTGAAAAATTTGTCATTTGGGAGAAGGCATCGTGCCGGTGGATTGAACTGCCAAGTTGAACTATTCCCTCTTTTGCTAGGGCTCTGTGATGTAGCGTAAGATAGACTTTACTATACTCTGCCCCTTAGGCTAAGGTTAATTTTTCCACAAGTTTATTTAATTGTGTTCTCTCTGTGTCTGGTCCCAATTTGTCAACCACGCTAGTGGGATAGTATAAAAGATATAGGAAATGCAATGTTAGACTTTATCTCTGCAGTTTTCTTCTTCTGCTATTAGGCTACTTTGTGCCAGTTCGATTGTCAGTGAAACAACCAGTAACACAGGACTTTGAAAAGCTGAGTAGCATGAAGTCTCAAAGTAGATATAGTCCATTATGGCCAGGATGGGGGGCAACTTTCAATAAACACACTGTCAATAGAAATGAAAATAACACACGTTATAATTAAAATGATAATATTAACATATCCAGAAATGTAACTTCTGGAAATTCTGTCCTCACAGGGCAGGTTTTTTTTCATAGGCAGGATATACTAAATTGTTTGCACAATTTCGTTTAACATTCTCAAGAACACAATTAACTTTTTTTGTACTCAATTTGCTATTTCAATCTCTCAAAGTAATTTTCAATTTAATTAAATGTAATGTTTTGATTATTTGTGTTCTTGCCTCAAGCCAAAAGAGTGGCATGAACTAACACTATAGGTTCTACGGTGAAGAATCTTCGTAATAATGCATAGTCTCCCAATCAGTCTTATTTTGCTAGACCTGGCCCTTTCCAATGTGTCAACCAATTCAATTGTGGAAATTAGACATTATGGTCATCTAATTCTTAATACTGTGCATGGTAAGCAATATGTATACACCTCTGAGCCCATATCTTTATAGTAACGCATAATAATTCTCCAATTTCAAATTTATTCTCCCCAGGGCCACAGCAATAAAATTGGGGGGGATTAATTCAAACTGCAAACTTCAAATAGGACACAAAAATATCCCATACTGGTTCAAAACCAGACATGATATCTTAAAATCTAATTGTCACATTTCCCGAAAGACTTAAATGCACCACTACACAGCCATGTTCCTTTTGCTATTCCTCCCCAGAAAGGTAATCCTTGTAAAACAATGGGACCTGATGGAGTGTCATGAAGAGTACTGAAACCTAAACTACTGTGCAACTGGTAAGTGTATACACAGACATCATCAACATCTCACTGACCCAGGCAGTCGTTCCATACAAATTCAAATATTCTGTCATTGTACCAGACCCAAAAAGACTAACACGGCTTCACTAAATGACTTCTGCCCTGTGGCACTCACATCAGTTGCCGGGATATGCCTGGAGAAAAGGGTTTTTAAAATTCATTGACTCCATAATCCCACACACCAGTGATCTTCTACAGTTCATCTACTGCCGAACAGGTCAGTAGATGGTGTGGTAGCTCTTGCGTTCCACTCTGCCCTGGAGCATATGGACAATAGAAATGCATATTCCTGGTCTATAGCTCAGCCTTTAATACCATCTGGCTCACTAAGCTGGTCGTGAAACTGGCAGATCTTGGACTGCCCACATCCACCTGTAGCTAGATCTTGGACTTTCTAATTGGCATACCACTGGTGGTGAGGTCGAGCAACAAAGTGTCTGCTAAATGCACAATAAACACTGGGACCCCTTATGGCTGCAGTCTCAGCCCATAACTCTTCTCCCTCCACACATATGACTGCTCATCCACTCAAAAACACAACCTCATTTTTAAAATACAGATCATAGAACCATACTTGGACTTATTAACAACAGCAATGAGACCTGAAACAGGTGGATGACCTCATTGTATATGGAGAAGAGAAGGATCTCCTCCTGAACCTCGAAAAGACAAAAGAGTGTCACGGACTCGGGCGGTTTGGGCGCGTGGACGACCCACTTGCGGCTCAAGGGAACAGAAGGGGTATATTAATAAAAACAGAAAACACTAGGAAAAAAATAAAAGTTAATGACTCAAGGAGGAATAGAACGGGATCAGGAAGTTAAATACAACAGGCTAACAAGGATAACACAGGACAGGTGAAAACAATTAAGAAGGACTAGTAAAAAAGGCAACAGGTGACACTAATAATTAACTCAAGGAACTAAACAGGGAAACTAAGAACTGACAAAGAAACAAGGAAAACAGAATCTAACACTGGGAATAAGGAAGACCGGTAAAACAAAGCTAAGGCACAAAGCAAGAAACCAAAACTGAATACAAATCACAAGACTAAACTGATACAAATGAAACACTAGGAACAAAATACAAAAAGAGAGGAGGTGGGATTTGAACACAAGACAGAGGGGTTCACAGGCAACCATGAGCTCAACACATTGAACCATGGAGCTAACAAGGAGCAGAGTAAAACACAAAGGCTGACAGGAGAGACAGGATGGCCAGTGACGCCTGCTGGTCAAAAGAGGAAGGGACACGAAAGACCCAGACAAAGTGTTTATCTTGACTTCAGGAAATAAGCTCCTCTACTGCAGCCACTCTATATCATAGGCACTGGGTTGGAACAGGTAAAGAGTTTCAAGTTCCTTGGACTACATATGTCTAATAATCTGTGCTGTTCATGAAATACCATTGACCACTGTTAAGAGAGCTCAGCAGTGCCTGCATTTTATAAAACTGTTGAAAAAGGCTTAATTGTCAAGCCCTTATCCAAATCTACATAGGGTTCAAAGAGCATCGCAACAGGAACCACCACACAGTGTGAAAGCTCTGCAGACAGTCATAAAGGGGTGCTTTCACACTGCAGGATCTTTTTAAGAAACCAGAACATTTTTCCAGAACCAGGGACTTTTGTTGTGTTCATACCATGGGAACCCGACCCGATTGTAGTTCCTCAGAGGCAGAGTACCTACTGCAGACTAAGTACTTTTCTTCCAAACACGAATACTAGGGAAGCTCTTACAGTGATAGCTTGCTGATTGGTTGACTGCAAGCACTCAGAAGTGTGGAGAAAAGAGATATAATTAGCAGAGCTGAAATGGAGCAGATGGAATCATTTTTGTACCTCAAATATATTTCATGAATACATTTTCTCACTTGCGTCTATATCAAAAAATCTGACCGATAACCAATATACTTTTGTCTATCACTGATGCCAGCAGTGAAACTTGCCAGTGCTTATTAGCGGAACACTTTGCATCATGTTTTACTTTGTGAAACCAAATGATGAATCACATGGAACTCCATAATACTGAAAACGAATGAATGAGTATAAATAAAAAGCTGTGTCCCGTTTGTTCGACTAACAAAACAACTTGTTTATCCTCTATTGTTTTGGGGTGGCGTGGTTTAATTTCGAACTATATGTGTGAAATGCAGTGTTGGGCATTTCACGTCCAAAAACTACAAATCCAGACCAAGATTTTGTTTCTACTGTACCAACCAGCTGAGCATAAAGAATCACAGTCACAGAGTATTCACCTGGTTGGTAGAAACAAAATCTTTGTCTGGATTTGTAAGTTCTGGACCTTGAAATGCCCAACACTGGTAAAGGGTAACCTAAGAGCTTTTTGCGTCTCCCATGCTTATTTAGCATGAAGGTTCCAGTTCCTGTTGTGCAACGTGAAAGCAACAAATGAAAGTGGCCAGGAGCTATAAAAAGTCACCAACTGAGACAGCCCAGGAACTTGTAAAGAGGAACCATGTTCCAGATTGTTGGTGTGAAAGTTCCTAAAGACTGCAGAGAGGATTGCATGTTCACATCTGTCCTCCATGGAAATCATATACAGCCACTGCTGCAGGAGCAATACACAGGAAATCCTCAGAGAGAGCTCCATCATCTTGGACACAGTGTAGTGGAGAGAGTCTAGGTATAAACAGAATGCATTATAATGCACAGAACACGTTTCCATGACAGTAATCAAGTTGTTTGCTAAGGACATTCAGGATGGGGAGAAGTACCCTCATTCCGGTCTCAATCTGTATGCCATTGTTAAACTGGACTTCAGATGGCAGATGGCTGTGTTCATAAGATGGCAGCTGCAGGGTCCATTTTTGTCCTCAACTGCCCTCCGTCATGCAATTCCAATTCTGGAATTGATCTGGGGTCTGTCATGTGTAAGATTTTCAGTGGTAGATTTAATATTTTTGCTAAGATCCATCAAAGATCAAACAGAATAATAATAACAAACAGACATCTTGTTCACAAGGATAGGTCTCTAATCAACTCATCATTCTCTTTGCTATCACTATATGGTGCTGCTTCAATTTTGTTTTGATTTGTCTCAAAATTTGATTAGGTACAGATCTTCACCCTTAGAACATGTCTGAAAAGGGCGAAAAAGATCCATTAAATACTTTTAAAGTTACTGTGTTCACAAGACCAAGGGTCTTTTCCAGCTGCCATTTTCTTCCTTTGTTGAGTTATCGTTTAAATGGGATTAAGTGTCAAGTCTGCCCACTATCAGAGCCATATGAACAGTGGAAATGAGGCCCCTGTCACAGAATCCGGTAAATAGCTGGCCAATCTTGGAAATTAGACGTGCCTGCATATGTTTTAACACCATGCGGATGATTGAACATATAATTAAGGGTTCCTTTTTAATCAGCCTACATCTGCACTGTCTGTTATTGAATGTCATGAGAATACCATAACATATTTTATGCTTGAATGTACTACAGGAGCATAATCTGAATTCTGTGAAATTCTACATTTAGTTAATTTATTAATCCATCTCTCCATTTGATGTAACCAGGGTCTAGAGCCCATCCTGGAGGCTACAGGTGCAAGGCATGGAACAACCCAGGATGGGGTGCCAACCCATCATAGTCATTTATTAATAAGCACTGGAAATATGTGTATCAAATTCCTGCTGCGACTTTACGCTGGCAGCTGAAAAGAATTAATTCCAACGTGGCCCTGATACAACTCTTTGGCATTTTTCCCGCTACCATTCCTGGAATAATGCATATAGTTCCCTCATCTCGTAAATCAACGACACTCACTGCATCAAAGCCCCTTTCCAGAAAAGTACTGGAATTAGGGTACCGACTGCAGAAACCCCCAGTTTTCATGAACCATGAATATATGTCGTATTCGGCTTTGGTATTTTTTTAAATCAATATATAATATGTACTCCGAATATGTTCATTTCCAATTGTGGCTAACCATGACAGGAATACTTGCATTTTATTTAGATATTTATTGTTACAAACTACTTATAATTTTATACTTACTGTTGCACAGTATTGTACTCCTTTGCAGAAGCAACGTATACACGGGAAGCGTGTCTGTTTCTCGCGCTTAAGTCTGTACTGGGACAAAAGAAACACCTGAATCCATTTAAACCAATACACGGACACAGCGGACCTGTTTTCCCCCCCGAATTCATTTCCATTCGCAGTATAAGCCCTCGAAAGACGAATAAACAGTAGATACTCAGGCGTCAACTTTCTTCATCGAAGATACCTTCTCTTGAATATATTCATTAGTATGAATAGATTCATTAATCCCCAGACTACTAACCTTGGGTTAAACAGTTTAACTTAGTGAAACCACACGACAACTACGGTAGCCCCAGATACAACGACTCAGACACACCCCCGGGGGCATTGAAAACATAAAAATGTTAACTCGAAACCAAAAACGCTACTCGGGGGTTATATTTCCAAACTTCGCTATGAAAATGTACCTCCAAACACGCATCTGGAAAAACAAGAGAGATGGCAACCGTATGTTTACGTGGTCTATCGAATATTATATGTCAGCATCCCCTTTCAAGATTTGGTACAGTCCAGTCCCCGTTTTGATCGTCCAGCATTGCTAAGCGCACGCTAATGTTGCAGCAGGCGCTCGCGGTGTCAGCGGCGTCGTAGTCTGACGTCGTGCGGCAAAACTTCTCAACTGAAGAGCCGTCGCAACTGCGGGACTAAAGCAGCCTCAAGTGGCGTTTAAGCTATGATTTAAAAGTAGTAGTTATGAATCTCAATCCCTTTAATGTGAGGGACGTTCATTGAACTTAGCAAAAAGTGTATTTTTTATTTTTTATTTGCAAAACGGCACAACTTGAAGAAACAAGGTTCAAAAATGCAGTTTCTTATAGTGCTTTGTGGCACTCTTGTAAGCGTGTCGTTTTACAGTCAAGGTAAGTACCTCTCCAAGAGATGTGACTTCTATGAAATGTAGCTGTATGTTTCTTTTAACATTACAGCCTGGTGTCTTCTTTCAATATCTGGTCAGTTTCATAACAAGTCGCGAGGACTATTTTAGATTTAGCTATACCTTTTTTTTCCTCAAAGACATATCACAATTTACAGTTAAAACTGAAGTATACCATATGGCCTCTCTATATTATTATTATTGTTGTTGTTGCTGTTGTTGTTATTATTATTATTATTATTATTATTATTATTATTTGTAATAGTTTAAAAACATTACACTTTCTGTACATTTTTACTGTGGCCATCTTTATGAAATATTTAAGTTAATATATCAACTTTGAGTGAGTGCTTATTTATTTTGATTAGATTTTAAAAGATCTGTTTATATCTGTTTTCGCTCTTTCTTCTTAGTTTGTGCAAAAGAAAGTATTTCTAAAGTGAGACACCGATGATCAAATAGCCGTTTTCCTTCTGCGCTTTACCTATTACGCATGATTTGCTTTCTTCGCCGCACTGATTGTAATGTATGTATCTGCCCACTAAAATGACATGTGTCTTTGGAAATCCGTGCTTTCATGTGATCGTCGCCGTTTACTGTCACTGATTAGATAACGCTGGATAAAAGGCGATACATATGTCAAACTCCAGTTTGCAGATGGGATCGGGGTTACCCACGCTTTACCAAAAAGTGCATCTTGTGTTTTCCACAAACTTAGGTTTTATACTTAACTGTTTTTTTCCGCAACACATTATATTTACAACATGTTGAAACAGCCACCTCTAGTAGTCTGGAATGCAGGAACCTTATTGAGCTACGGACAACCTTTTAAAGAAACAGGATATGTCAGGCACTTCTGTGCTGATAAAGACATTAACTAATGTGAGGCAGTAAGATTTTCAAAAAATAGATTTTTTTTTTCACAGTTATAGTATAATTGGATAACTGAATAACACATTTGTTCAATCATCTACTATGGCCTTCACAAGTGAATGACATATTCTGGTTGTAATTTTTACTACCTTGTATTTGGTTTAATATCCAACTGACAATAAAACTGATAAATTTCACCACAACATATATCATGTACCATAGGTACTCTAAAAAGTTTTTTTTTTTCCAGGGAAGATTTTGAATTCTTTGGAATTGTGATATTATATTTTGAGTTGTACTTCAACAACTTTTGTGTAAAATCCTCTTTTACACACAGGTCTACACAATTAACAAGCACGAGCTTGTAAAAAAAATTGATGGATGCTTGGGTGGATGTAGTTGAGGTGTCTTTATTTTTAGTTAAACATTAATGTCTGGTCTCATAGTTAAAGGATAGACATTTTATATTGCATCCCCTAAAGCTTGTTCTTTGAAGTTATATGTTGCTCCATTTCTAACCCTTTAAATCATGGTATCAAAATATTATGCTCCCTACATCAGAAAGGCTTATTCACATGAAAATGTGTCACTGAAGCAAAGTAGAGGGCTAAAATATACCCACCTTCTATATATATCTTTAGCTGATATGAGCCAGTTTATGCTTTACGTATAAGTTTATATTGCCGCATGCAGAAATTAATGCATACAAATATCACTGTTGGTTTAGACTTTATTATTAAACTCAGTAAATTTTATTGATGCTGAAATCTTTAAGGTAGCAGTGGTCATTATTCTGTATTGAGTGAGATATGCATGTATTTCTCTGTGTGTATTGGAAAGAGGAGGCTTGAGTATATAGAGGAATGAATGTGTTATATGGAAGAAGGCAAAGCAGGGAGGATAATGTGTTAGGAGATTTTGTGGTCTTTTATTTTTAGCAGAAAAGTTTTTGTGGCATCAAATGTGATGCATGTTTTTTTTGCTTTATATGACTGAGACAAGTATAAAAATTAAAGCGCAAGCATGTCTGTTTTGATTTGCTTAAGCTCACAAAAAAGAATTCATGTATGATTTACACAAAATAAAGTCTATCCATCTACATATTTAGCAGTTTTCAGAGTGAATATGCGGGTGAATTTATTATAAAGAGGGAACAGTTGTATTTGCAGTGTTTCTTGTGCCCCCCTCCACCTGTATTGCTGTGGATGTGTGTAGAATTTTTTTTAATCCCATCTGCTCCTCCAGTTTCATTGGCTGTGCTGGACCAGGCTTTCGTGTCGTCGACACATGTGGATGTGCATGTCTGAGACACTTGTGTGAGCCTTAGTGAATGGTAATGGATATATGAGAATGCCACTGCAGGACATTTGAGAAGCACATGAGAGAGCGCCCAGGGTTTAGCTGGTGAAAACAGCACTGAATGTTATGAATACCCCCCCCCACACACACACACACACACACACTGACCTAGTGATTAAAACAGACACACTCATCTGATTACCGTGTTTTTGTTATGACTGTACAAATAACAACTGGTAAGCAAATAAGTGAGTTGAGCACTAGCTGGTTTGCATATATATTGATATATATATATATGTGTGTGCGTGCGTGCGTGCGTGCGTGCGTGCGTGCGTGCGTGTGTGTGTGTGTGTGTGTGTGTGTGTGTTACTGGAACCCTTGGAATCCAGAGCCTTCCATACTTTATATAGATCATTTTAGTGTTGAACAACATTTTTCTTTTTCTTTATTTTGTTTGTTCTAAAACCGTAAGGGAGCTGTGAAGATAAGTTTGAATAATTCATATTTTCGCACATCTTTTAATGTTAAGCTAGGTTTTTTTTTTAGTTTTGGAAGTAGGGAGTATTATATACTATCATTATATAATATGTATTCAATGTTTTTCTTGTTTATATTTTGGACATTCTAAATGGTTAAATACTTTAACAGATTTAGATAATGAAGCGACTTTTTGTTTTTACAGAAAATCATGCGTAGAACACGTGAGGTTTTAACTGTGATGTATATGTGTTGAATTATTGACATGGCTGTACACTTTTTTTTCCAACACGGCCTTTTGCTGTTTGAGCTGGTTATCGCTAGTATATATAACAAAATTGGAAGAATAAGAGCAGTCTCTCAATTTCAAGAAGTATAGTATGTTGATTTGCACCTTCAGCTACTGGTGATTTCTTTGAGTACCCATTCTTTGTCATTCATAGGTGCACTTACTTTTCATTTCACCAGTAGCTGTGTGGTCACATGTTTTGGGAAGGATGTCATTTATTGTGGGACATAGAATGAGAAGAGAAATACGGGAACGTCCTTTTATGGGGCGGGGGGAGCAGTGCTTGGCATTTTAGCATTTGCAGTCTGGTGTTTTTCCTGGACTTATTCTGGAAAGAGTGCTTTCTATTCTGCTGTCTGGTAGGGTCCCGCATTTTTGGAGCCTGCAGTAATGAGGGCAGACAGCTGAACAGGAGCTGCCCTCCGATGGGTGCATTTGAGATGTTATCTTTGTAGGCCTGGCAGAGACCTTTTTCGTCCTGTTCTGCAGCACGCAGGGTGGCTGGGGTCTTGTCTGCAGCTTGGGGAGGGGTACCGTGTGCCTCTGTCTCTGTGAGTAGGAGGGGGTCGGTTCCAGGAGCGCAGGGGCTGAGAGTTGCTCATTGTGCACAATAGTTAGTTTTCACAAACTAAATCAATTCTTTAAGCTGTAGTTTCCCACAACTGTGATTCAGGCAAATGGAGTTGATGCAACAGTAGGGACTCATGACACATTTTTTATTTTATAAGATTGCTCTTTGTCTTGAGGAATGCCAGAGAAAATCTAATTGATGTGTCTAGTTCATTTTTTGGTGACTGATAAAGACATTGAGCAGATGTGTAAGGACATGCATGTATTGTTACTGTAAAATGGCGACATCACGGGGCCTTCTTCAAATGTATTCAGATTAAACTACTTATGCCCCTTTATGGGTGAATCACAGGGCATCTGGTGGGGGCAGCAGAAGAGTGGGGCTTGATGACAGCAATATTGTCCCAAGCTTGTGATGTGCTGCAGCAGTGTCTAATGAAGCCGTCTTGCCGGATACAGTGGGTTTTCACAGCCTCATGGGCCATCAGGACATGCATACCGTGAGGATTGGGCTTGTGAAAGGAAACAAAAACACTGGGGCTGGACGGGGATGGTGGGTGGGGGTGGGGAAGCCGTTGTCATCGCAAAGCCCGAGTGTCACCCACAACGAGTGAGGGGCCCAGAGGCAGAAACCTAAACCTGCTTGCTCATTGCCACAACGTGCACATTAAAGTTTAGATTAAAAAGAAGAAGGTCAGAGCAGAAGTAGCTGAGGAGCCAGACTGGGCAGAGGAGGGGGCTCTCTGCGTGAGTGCCTAAAAACATTTATTCCTTTATTGAGTGCTCCACTGAGACTGACAAGATGATTTCCCCCTTCTAATTGGTGTCAGAGGCAAAGTGCTATTTGTCTAGAGAACATTCTGGGTCCCTGGGTTTCACGCTGGCCATTTGCCGCTTTGTCCCTCCTGCCCTCTATGCTTTTCCTGGTGACGGCCACAGCTGTTGCCCCCTTTGGTGGGCTCACTGTATTAAAATGCGGGGGGTGGGCGGGGTTGGTGGCTATCTATGTTGTCTTAGTGTAAGGGTTTCAGAATGGGTCACGTTATGTTGGAGTGCAGGAAACAAACAGATGGTTAGTTTTATAGGGCAATATTGTATGTCTGCATATATCAACATAAATCACAGTTTAATTTGAAATGTCTGTGGCTTAGCTAATATATGGTGGTGTATTGGTATATGTCCTTCACATGAACAGTCGGTTTCTCTTATTTAATGCCTGTCTGCCATACACCCATGTCGTTTTCCCTGCAGCATCCATGCACTACCATGGTTTGTTCCTTGGGAGCACTAGTCAATGTAGGGGCCTAAGCAACAAGCTCTATTAAACAAACAATATTGGGTCCAAATAGGCCTTTCAGCCAAGGGACTGGAGTGGCAAAGCTGCTGAAAGAGCCGCTTCCTAATGAAGTCAGGGAACTCAAGTGTTGCATTGGGCCTGCGCCTTTCACAGGCACTTCCTTGGGCAAAGTGTCAAAACAGCCCAGCCTCTGACTGGCTTTAAAGTGTCTAAATGGTGCCTTTTGATTTTTGTGTTGTTTGGATTTAAAGGAGGGGGGGTGCTAGGAGGAGACGGGAAACAGAACAACATCTTAAAACGCTTGAAACAATGTGTGTAGACACATTTTTTCCTGTTCCCCCAGAATTGTGACTTTGCTGGCAAAGCAGTATGAGTGTGATGCTGTGCGTGCACTGAGTTTTTGGTCCCTTTCTTTCTTTCTTTCTTTCTTTCTTTCTTTTTCTTTCTTTCTTTCTTTGTCTTTCTGTCTTTTGTACGTATGTTCTTTCGTACATATGTTCTTTCTTTCATACGTACGTACTTTTGTACGTACGTACTTTCTATTGTACCTACATACTTTATTTTTCCTTCCTTCCTTCCTTCCTTCCTTTGCCTGCACTCAGCTGTGTGCCTGTGCTTTGAAGGTTGCAGATTTGGACACATGGGGGCCCAGGATCCACTGTAGCGGTTGTTTTTATAGTACTAGATGAAGCAAAGGGAACCTCAACCACATGCAAAGCACGTCTGAATGATCTCAGTGAGCTGTTAACGAAGCTCCAGTATCATGTTGACTGCTTCTCAATGTTTTGTTGTTTTGTGATAATTGGACAAGTGTATCTACTTTGTTTCTCTCATTTTTGGCTGTCCTTTCAAAATGGAGGAATTTGTTGTAAATATAAAAGGCTGACATAAGACGCGATGACCAACTTATGTCTCTCTCACATGGGGCCTCTACCTCACTCAGTAGGCTTGCTCAGAGATTCCATATATGTTTCCTCATGTTTCATGCACTTAAACACACTTCAGATCCTTGACAAATGTTCGTAATTCAACACATTGCCTCTGTTTAGATGTTCTCGGTAACAATGACCCAAACTGAAAAGTCCTGACCTTCATTGTCGAAAAGCCCTCAGAACTGCGTTTACCAAGTGAAAGTCCGAAAGAGCAGAAGTCCATAGCCCTCCCTGTTCCAGAAAACAACATGCAACTTGTACTGGAATTATAGCCCAAATGCCATGAATCATCAACCAGCAGCGTTTATCTGGCTCCATCACTAACTAGCAGAACAAACCCAAAACAAAAAGGCTTTTATTAATAAACAATGGAATCATTTTTTAGGGTTCACTTTCCGTTGTGCCTCTCCAGTGCCTGGAATAGCTCAAAGCTAAAAAAAAAAAATATATATATATATATATATATATATAATTTTTTTTTTTTTTTTGTACATCCAGGACTTTTTTTGGAAGCGCTAATTTTGTGGGCCGTGTGTTCTAATAACATTGCAGTCATAGATGGATTTCAGACTGGCTCAAGCCAGTTCAGCCAAAATCAGATGTGTTCTCATCTGAACACTTACCAAGTGTTCATTTGCTGCAGGATCCAGCACCAAAGGGTGGAAGCACCCTGTAGTGTCCGTGATGTGAAAGACATCCTGGCCAGGAAGCTGGAGGTGTGAAACAGTAGCTTAGCTGGAGGCAATGCGTGATGGCTTTTCCCTTGGGGAAATGAGTGGCATGTAATTGATTTGGCCTGGCATGAGGAGGGGAAAGATTGGCGTGCCCCCTCACCCCCTTCATAATGAGGACTAGCAAATTTTATAAAACAGAATTTACAATTAAATTAATTATTGAAATACAGCGGTTATGGATTATTTTGTCATAAGTAGTGGCACGACACTTATTTCCTTGACTTTTTACTTAATCTCTCTCTCCCCTCTTGCTGTACCCTCCCCACCCAGATAATTAGGCCTCTCCACCACAGGGGTCAACTTTATATGGGAAACACTGCAGCCGTGCACAGGTGCATGGCCTGAGGGATGGCTGTCACAGAAAAATTGATACCCTTGCATTGTTAGAGACAAACAAAACAAGACCTTTATTTTGACAGTGAACAATGTGAAATTAAAGCAAACTCTTTATAATGTTTCCTTTTTTGCCTTGGTTATTTCTTCTATCGCAGATCTGCTAAAGAATATGGATGTATTTAAACAACTTTTATAGCTAGTTACAGGCTCACCTGTACCTGTGGTCTTACTGTCATCAGAGTGGTTCTGAAGCAACCAGCACACTCATTATATTGAGGGGTGACCATTTCGAAGATTTCACAATGGAACGAAGCAGGGCTTCAGTGAGATGGAGGACTGAGACATGCATTTCTTGTTTTTGCTGTTTACCTGGTAGGTCCCTAGTGATTTGTGAAGGACATTTGAAGATCCAGAGCTGGCTTCTATGGAACTTTTCAACAGAAGAGAATTGTAAAATGAACTGTGCATTCTTGTTGTTATGCTATGTGTAAAATAAGCATGCTGTTACCAGAATCTCAAAAGTAAAATAATTTAGCCGATATGGATTTTAAATGTGCTTAATTTTAAGAATCAACATATTAGAAGCCCTTGATGGTAGTATTTTGAGTAGTTTATGAATACTTTACCACATGATCGTGCGTGGCATCTGAGACTACACTGAGCAGGTGACACCTGCCAGTCAGTAAGAAAACATGACCATTTAAAGCTTTTCCAGCTCAAATGTTCAGATGCTTCCGGCAGTGCCCCCAGACTGGGCAATCTCCCAGATACCCTCTGCTGCACTCTAATGCCCTGAGCTAGAGCCCTTGTTCATTAACAACTGTCTACATATCCCAAACAGGTGTTTATTTTACTTCCAAAATGCCTTAAGTCAGCATGCAGTAGGGATATATCAAAGACTTAACAACGGGAGCTGTATTCCATGGACTTCCGATAAAGTAAAATGTCATGCCTGGGCTTATCTAAAAGAGGAAGATAGTCCATTTGGAGAAGTTTTAGTCTTTAGATATGTGGCCTCTAGTGTCTTATCAGTAGCCTTGCAGATTATTTTCTGAATTCGTCTTGCCATTCATCCAGAAGGGAAGTGAGGCATCATCGCTCAGCTTGGTGTTTATTAATGGTCTGCAGCTTGCAGTGACTTATACTGGCCTTGTCTGTGCCTGTGATGTGCCTTTCAAGCAGAATGGTGATTAAGACTCTGACTTGCATGCCCATATGTTTCATGACAGTCTGCATTTCAAACACCTTCCTTTACTGGTTTAAATTGCTCTGACCTTGGCTTGGAAGAACAAAAATGAACTTTTTTAGGAAGGGTGACATGGTGGCTCAGTAGTTAGCACTGTTTCTTCATACGTCTATGGTTGGGAGTTTCGGTTTCTCTGCTCTGTGTGTGTGTGTGTGTGTGTGTGAGAGAGAGAGAGAGAGAGAGTTTGCATACTCTTTTTGTATCGCACTGGTTTCCTCTAGGGACTCTGCTCTCCCCCTGCAGTCCAAGTATATGCAGTTAGGCTAATTGGCATCTCAAAAGTGCCTGTATTGCTTCATTCAGTGTGTGAGTTTGTCCATGTATGTGCCCTATGATGGACTGGTATCTCATCCAGGGTGTAGACCTACCCCAGGCTCCAGACTCCACTGTGACCCTGATCAGGATAAGTGGTCAATAGATTTATGAATCTAATCACTGTTAGGTTTGTTTTAGTCCAAAAACTGTGTCTTTTCCGACTGTTTTCGTAGGATATTTCCATGAATTATTTTCAGGATTTCATTGAGCACTTCATCATGCAAATGGTAAAGTACATTTTTTCAGGTGCAAATGGCAGGGCTATTTCTCTTTGTGAGTGCGTTACTATAGAATTTAGCTGCAGGATTTTCCCCACTTTGGTTTAGTTAAAGCTATTTAAAGCTATTTATTGAGCTTAGATGAGAAAGAAATAGTGTTCATGTTGTAAAATCCATCCTCAAACTTGGTTCATACACCACTTGTCCACATGCCGTTTTGATCCGCGTGTGACATAAGTTGTATCATCAGGGTGTCTGTGTGGACTGTGCGTGTGCAGTCCAGATTTTGGGTCTAGTAGACTTGTTGCTCGCTGGTGCGCATCGACTGCACATGTGCAAGGATATGCATTACTAGGTGTTTCCAGTAGGTGGAATCTGTTGGTCTGGAGGAATATCATTGCTATGTTCATGTGCTGACCGTGACTGTTTGAATTCATGGACAATTCCTCAAAATTTGGTATGAACGCAAAAGTCTATGCGCTCGACCATGTGCGGACCGTAGTGGCACAAAGAGAAGTGGAGGATGAAGCAAATTTTCACTTTTTTTCCGCCCCATGACGTGGGGTCAGGACTTTATAGCGTCCTCTCTCCAGGTGGGAGATCCAATGGAAAAGTTACAGGGCCTCCAGTCCGCTGTCCTGCTGTCGGTCGTGGACCCTGACAGGTGCCGTGGCTCAGACCATTTGCTGCACGGGCAGTCTGAAGAAAGGCAGCTCTGCTGGCGCCTGGCGCTCATGGCTGGCGGTGGAATATTTCACTGGCTTGGTGCCCGTCACGCTTATTCTGTCACCACAGAAGCTTTTATCTGCCTCCTGTTTCATCCTTTTGGCCAAGTGTTGCAAACACGTGTTAAGATTTGATGTCACGTTGGCACAACATTTTTCTGCTTGCACATTATCAATACGTAAGACTTCATTGATATGGAATAACTGCATTCACAAATTGTTAGGCAGTGATTTGAAGTAAAATGCCGCGCTTATTAAGATTATTTCTGTTTTTTTTTTTCTT
Organism: Hyperopisus bebe; assembly: GCA_026777045.1. Lineage (NCBI taxonomy): Eukaryota > Metazoa > Chordata > Actinopteri > Osteoglossiformes > Mormyridae > Hyperopisus > Hyperopisus bebe. Next base: position 23,058,438 of record JAODJW010000007.1, on the reverse strand, counting down.
TTTCAAGTGCATGTTCCTTACTTCCAATAATTAAATACATTTTGTATGGCTGATACATTTCATTTGTTTAATTTTGGAAATTATATTATTACATTTGCCATTATTATTATCAGCATGTTTGAATTGGTATATTTGATTTCTAAATGAAGTTTAAATAACTTTCTTCTTAGAGACTATTTAATTCTTTATCCAGCTTATCATTATTCATAATTGGGAGGGGGTGTGGTAATGTTCCTCTCATCCCTGGGCTGAACAAAGGCAGAAAGATGGTCTCATGGCAGCAAAGTGTTTATTTGTAGAGGAAGATAAGGATCTCCTTGGCAACCCTGCTATGAAGCTGTCAGTGCGAAGTGGGGTTTTCAGGCTGCCGGCTTAGCCTGAATGTGGGAGCCCTGTCCTTGTAGCACAGCTGGAACCCGAGCTGCCTCTGCCTCCCCCTTCCAAGATTCCACTGTCGTGCCGTCTTCCTGTGGTTTAGGTAGCAGCTATTCCTGGCACCTCTGCTGCCGCAGTGCTCCCTACCCCCACCTGGTGAGAGCACTGACCTTCTGTGAGGGCCGGCACAGCAGCTGCTTAGGTGGGCTGCAAATTGGGAACCTCAGGGGAGAAATGGCAGCTCCCACACGACACTGTCAGGCCTGCAACCAGAAACTCACCTTGACTGGTCGACTGACCCTTGCAATGGGTGACCGCCCTAGAGCTGACGGCACAGTGTCTAAAACTTTGAAACTTTGTGTGATAAAACAGTGCTCTTAGTTTGGTGATTGGGCAGTTACACACTATATATGTGCATACAATATACATTTGTGGTTCAGTGTAGAATCATTGTAATCTCATGCACCCAAACTACAAGAAAACAAACTATAAATAAGGGCTACTGGACTGACAGCAATGTATTCCATGTGCAGCCCCATCACCCACTCCTCCCATCTAATCCTTACTCCTCCCACACAACCCCAACCTCTAAAATTTCTAGGATAACTAGATAGATCAACTGGAAATGTGAAACACAGTAAATGTGTTTTTACAAAGCTGAGCCCTAATTGTGGACACGTAACTCTGAAACTACATGTATTCATTTGTTGCATATTCCACTTTCATCCCAATTTGCACAATGCTTCCCCACCAATTATGAAATGCACGATAAAATACAGTTAACAGGTTAGAGTTACAGTTAGAGGTCCAAAGAATTGTGATCAGACCTGCGAGGCAGGATTGTGGCAAGACAAAGATCTAGGGAAGGATACAAGAACATTTCTACAGCATTAAAAGTTCTATCATTCTCAAATGGAAGAGATTTGGAACCACCAACAGTCTTCCAAGATCTGGCTGCCCACACACACTGAGTGATCGGGAACAAAGAGCCTTGATCAGGCAGGTAACGAAGAACCCATTTACTTACTATGAATGAGATATGGAGATCTTTTGTGGAGATGGGAGAACCATACAGAAGGACAACCATCAGTGCAGCACTGCTTTATGGTAGAGTGGCTAGATTGAAGCCATTTCTCACTCGAAGGCACATGACAGTCAGCTGGGAGTTTGCCAAACAACACCTTAAGGAGTCTTAGACTATGAGAAGCAAAATCCTCTGGTCTGATGAAGCAAAGATTGAACTACTTGGCCACAATCCCCAACGATGTATGTGGAGGAAACCAGGCACTGAGTATAACCTAATTAAAACAATCCCTGCAGTCAAACATGGTGGTGGCAGCATTATGCTGTGGGGATGTTTTGCTGCAACAGGAACTGGGAGACTAGTTAGGATAGAGGGAAAGATGGGTGTAGAAAAAAATATAGCAATCCTCAGGGAAAACCTTTCCCAGAGTGCTCTGGATCTCAGGCTAGGGTGAAGGTTTCTGCCACCAAGAAACCAAAGGAATGGCTTCAAGACACTGTGAAAGTCCTCAAGTGGCCCAGCCAGATTCCGGACCTGAACTCAATAGAACATCTCTGGAGAGACCTGAAACTGGCTGTGCACCGACGCTCCTCAACCAACCTGGCTGAGCTTGGGCAATTCTCCCAAGAAGAATGGTAGAAAATTCCAAATGAAAGGTGTGCCAAGCTTGTAGGGTCAGTCCCAAAAAGACTTGACACTGTCATTGCTGCCAAAGGTGCTATAACGAAGTAGTAAGTGAAGGGTCTGAATACTTACGTAAATGGGATATTGCAGTTTTCTATTTTTAATAAATTAATAAAACACTGAACATCTGTTTTTTGCTTTGTCATTGTTGATTATTGTGTTTAGACTGATTATAAAAAACATTAATTGAATCCATTTTAAGATGAGTCTCAGACATAACAAAATGAGTACAACTTGAAGGGGTTTGAAAACTCTGTATGCACTGTATATATGGAGCCTTGGAGGGCCCACAGAGTTTTTTTTGTCCATCATTTGCACGTAGCAGTAAATAGTGCAAATAATTTAATGTTCCCACAAAATACTAAATTGAGCTCACAAAATCCCTAAAATGTAGGCATGATCTACTATTGTGCCTTTCAGTGTGCTATCATTAATATTATTATTAATAATAATAATAATAATACCGCTTTTTTGATCCACATGGGGAAATTCCTACCCTATCTTGCTCTCCATGAAACACACATATGTAGGTGATAGCAAGTATGGCAGTGAAGGGCAGCCACCCACAATGGTGTCCATGGAGCTGGGGGTTAAGGGCCTTGTTCAAGGGCCCATGGACATGTAGCTATTTTACCAAAGCTGGGCTCAGACCAGTGGCCTTCCGATCACAGACACAGAGGTTTAGCCTGAGCTCTCTGATTAATTTTTAATTGAATTAAATGTACTGTTTGGGGGTATTTGTGTTTTTGCATAGAGAAAATATGATTTCCCTCTCATTGTGTCCATAAATGCCAGCTCCTAGCAACCCAATATTTAAATTGCATCAGTTAACCTTTTCAGAATCTCATGGTTTTTGCCTGAATGTGTGCCTGAATGGAGATGCACAATTTGTCACTCAAACTGTCAGTCCTCACTAGGGTTGCCACTTTTGATCATAAGAATGAGGAAGAACACACAATTCTTATCCAGATCCAGGGCAGTAAAATTTGCTGGGGTGGTGGGGTATCACACCATTTGAAAAATACATGATAAATCGTGTCCCATATTGGATCAAGAGTTGGTATAGCAATTAATTATTCACTGTAGGGTGATCGCATGATATATGAGACGGATGCAAAATTTAATCCTCAAATTTCTCAAAAGATGTAATTATGTGACTATGCTAACATTCAATTTCCATAATAAAAACTGTCCAAAAATCAATGTTCTTATTTACATATATAAAAGGGATTAGCTACAATCAACAAGAACAGTATTAACAAATTAAAGTATTTTAACGTTTGGCTGTTTTAATTGGAGTATACCAATTCTTGCCCGCAAAACAATAAGGAATATTGAGACGAATTACTTTATCTTGCCTAATGGCTGAACTCATGTTCTGAATGTTTAAATATAACTAAGCACTCTTCTTTTGAGAAATGCACACATATATAATACACAGTTGAGAGCGAAGCTTGGGATCTGAGTGCAGGATCAGGCCATTCATTTGGCGCCCCTAGAGCACTTTGGGTGACTTGTCTTAATGTAATCTTAATGTAATCAGGTTCTCCAGATCTGCACCTATTTTTTCAAGTGCCACCACTGATTAGGACTAGGGCTAAGTGTCATAATTAAATTCCTCCACAATAAATTTAGCAATGGGAGGGTTTGCCCATGATGAATTATCCCAAATGAAAATACCTAAGTCTAAAGATAATATTATTATAAACCTACCTTACACACACACCTTGCCACTCCAAGAAAATGTGATTCAATTACCCTATGATACATTTCTACAACCAGCTACTGGACTGCTACCAGTAAAATTTGCTGAGTGGATCGGCTGGTGATGGGAAAAAAACAGTATAAACTAGGGCTGTTAAAATTAACGGGTTAACGTGGATTAATCCATCATCATGATTAATCTGATTAAAATTTTTAACTCAATTAACCCATCTGCAGCGCAGAATGACTCAAAATCCCTGAAATGTCTCTGGCAACCCATTTTGAGCAGTTTCGGTGCGTTCCATTTGCCCTGGGAAGTCCAAGGTGGATTCCGAGTTTTGAAGCCGGAAGTGACGACATGCGCGCTCGTGTTTCTCGGAGATCCAAGAAATATCTTGGAGCAGCACAGAGGACCCAGAGTTCAGAATCCAAGATGGCTGCATCTTTTCTCAACAGAAGGGAAAGTTGTAGTTTTATACTGTTTAAGCACTACTTCTCATTTGTGGCTCATTAAATCGGTCACACACACTATACCATCCAACTTATCAGTGGATGTGTTTCTACGGAGTTTTATACGTAAAGCACCGCGCGTAACGTGTTATCAACTGATATTGCTAGCAATGGCAATTAGCCGGGCTAGAATTGGATTTTATGATTAGTCGGATTATTTGTCGGATATACGGTGGTCTGGGTTAATTGTAAGTGAACAAAGGTAAAGACCATTTAAACTGAGGTACCTTAAATATGACAAGTTGTTCGGCTAAGCAAAAAATCTTGCTTTTTGATATGGGTCAATGGTATTGCACTTCTGTGGCAGATGAAATGCATCTGACTCGTGTTCAAGATGTTCAATAAACATGTTAAGTGCATATATATTCCTTTTTTTCTTGAGTGTGTTTGCTCATGCAAAATGAAATGCGATTAATATAGATTAATCACGATTAAATATCATTTATTTTTAATCTAAATTAATCCACAGCAACCCTGTGATTAATCTGATTAAAAATTTTAATCGTTTGACAGCACTAGTATAAACTTAATTTTCGGAATATTTTACAACAATCTTGTGCCCCATAGTTTGAGGATTACTGAATTGTACTTTGTTGTGGTTAGCATAAAGCTCTGTGGAATATGCAGATGGCTGTGTTCACACGATGGTAGCTGTAGGGTCCATTTTTCTCTATCTTTGCAGTTCCAATTTTACTGCCCTCTGTTGTTGCAGTTCGAACTTTGGATCTAACCAAGTATACATTTTCAGTGTTGATTTAAGGTTTATCTGAATCAAAGATCAAATAAAATAAATAGACTAAATAATAACAAATAGATTGATAAAGTAATGACAAAAACAGGCTAGGCTACTCCACCAATGGAGATATTTTGATTTCGAACACATATTGACTGATACTGCTTTTTTAACATTATGCACCTCTATGTTTCTGTTATTTTCAGTGGTATCTCCCATCCCTAATCTAATCTCTTCATCTTGAACACTGTTTAATCTCACGAAACCATACATAATTTTGTCTATCTGAGATGCTTATTAAATGCTATGTTCACTGTTGATTATTTAGTGGCGGGATGCCTGAGAGTCTATAAGCAGGCATTTAAACTCAAAAACAGAAGTTCAAAACAAAAACCTCAAATATTTGTTTCTATTCATTTTTATTTTATTTGAATTAAATTGAGTTTTGGGGTTTGTTGGTTTAATTTTGACTTAGTTGTCATGTCACAGTTTTACTTTAGGTTCCTTTTTAATTTCGATTTTAAAAATAATTTTGTCATTGTTTTTTTCAGTATTTCTTAACAACAATAATCTTGAACGGCACATAGCTTATAGTTATCTGTGGCTATCCTCACATTATTCAGTGATTCCCTGAAACCTGGAAGGCTTCTGACTGTCTTCATTGTCTTTCACTTTTATTGTGAAGTGCTTTCACACAACTGAGGCTTTCGCTCTTTATTTGGAGCATAATCCACTGTACCATATTAATGAGTAATCAAAAAAGAACATTTTAATTTATATTTATTTAAAATCAGGTTATCCCAGTTAACTGAGTAATTGTGACAGCTTTGCTAGGTACATAACGGCTGTGTATAGTGTGTCTCTTAGCGCCCATACCGGCATCCCCTTAGTACCAAACTCTTGCTTTTTTTCATTGACTCCCCCTGGCCTTCAAACTCACCTCAATGAGGGAATACAGGGCTGTACTAATGTTGAGAGAATGAATAATATCTGTGTGTTGTACTTCAGAAGGCTTTATATGGCTGGCACAGGATGCTGTGTGTCAAGAATGTGCTCTGGAGGGCTGCCAAGAGCAATCCCTGTTGTATTCAGTACCGCATGCTGACCTTGATGGCAAGCACAGACCAGTGTCTGTGTTGTAATAAAGAGTGACCCGGTGAGGATTATGCTTCTTGCTTATCAGGCTTTACTGATCTCCTGGGCCCATGGAGGAAGGAAAGAGAAGAGTAATGAGACCTCTAAGGAGGATAGATTCCTTTGTTAAGTCTTCACCCATGCCACCACTGGTGTTGAAGGGGCTATTAGTTGACTTTTAGATGGAACTGATGTGCTTCCCTGTATAAGTACTGTGGTTTATTTAAGTAGGGTGCCTCTGGTAGCATGAGAGAAGTATAATGAGCCCAACTGGTACATCCTAAAATGGCGATTTCAATCTAAGAACAGCACTTCATGCGTTGTTAAAACTTCAATATAGCCAAGATAATTGGCTCAAATCTGTGATTCCACCACTGCCTCTCTGTCTCTTGCTTGCTGAATCTAGACAGTCTAGAAGACTTCCATATGAATGAATGTTACTTCCGGCTCAGTGGAATATAGGATGAGAGGTCATTTTTGGGTCAGACTGACCATAAATTGGACAACTCCATGCTTTTGTTTTCCAGATGGAACCAAAGACTCTTACTAATGCTTACCCTCCCCATCCCTACTACCATCTGACTTCTCCCCTCTTGTTCCAGCCCCTGTCCAATTTTGTCTTTTCTTGTCTCTAACTCTTGATCTCAGATGAAGTGTTGTCTGGTTTAGAGCTGGTTCCCATTCCTTTATTTTTAAACAGGTGAGACACTGGCTTATTTACTGTAGAATTAAACTCTTTTGGATTTAATTTTTATATCCCTTGCTTCTGTTTCTGCTCCCTTCTCTGAAGGAGGAGAGCTCAGCAATATTGATGTGTGACTCTCTAGAGGGCACTGCCAACAATTCTCACAAGGGGGATGTGCTTTATAATTCCCTGATTAAGTACCTTTCGCTTTCCTGGATCTACACACCTCCATCCTGCACAGCGACAGCTGGGAAGAGCCCATCCGTGGAGAGGCCCTTTGAATTTATAGAGCCCCAGATACATTGTTTGCCATTCAAAGGATCTGGTCTCTTGGGAAAGGGCTGGGGCACTCTCCTGATTTCCTGTTTTTTTTTAATACTGCCCTGTCAGCCGTCTCCAGTCCATAGAGGCAGACCAACACAAAGACCCTCCAGGCTGGCCTTCTGTTTGAACGTGGCCCGCAGAAGACCCCTGCACACTCCTTTGTTCCACTGTAAACAGGGAAAGAACTTCATTCCCTATCCTCTTGTGTCTAGAGACAAGTCTACACTGTCAATCGAGATTTAATGGTGTTGGCAGGCCTATCGATCATTGCCATGCTCCTAGCCCCATCGGTGGCTGATTGGTTGCCCTCCTGCAGTGACCCTTCTTTCTTCTCTGAAAGAAACCTGGGCCCTAATGTAAGGCCTCTGCCCTCAAACATAGAGCAGAGGCTCTTTTGTTGTTTTTATGGGCCTTCACACATGAGGGCCACTACTGCCATGGAGGGCAAATCTACAGATGCCAGGCAAATAAACAGCAGCTCTCTTACTTTTACTCTACTTTTCTGTACTTTTCCTGTTTTTGTACTCTACTATAACTATGGAAGACATGGAAATCACTTTAATCGAGTAGAGCTGAAATGGTGGTCTGACAAGGACCTAGAGATGCTAGGTATAATATTGAATTTGCATTTTTATTCTCCTGTAATGAATGCTGAGCCTTATAGTATTTAAATGACCCACTGTATGTCACTTAGGTAAAGATACTATAGTCCCCAATGGATGCACACAGTGTGCAGTTATGCAGAATAATTTGTATTTTTTTCATTTGTATTGTTTTTAGGCAATAGTTAGTAGGTGATGCTTATTACACCAAAAATACAGGCACTATTCTGAGTGTGTATGAGAAGCTTAAGTAATAAAATGCTTAAAATAAGTGTCAGTGGGAATATTCAGAGATATCCAGGTCAATTGAGAGTACTCGCTGATTATAGCCAACTCATTTTGAGTAATTGTGGCTATACTGTACATGAAGCTGACATGTATGTATATAGTAACAGAATGCGCTAATGAGACCAACCTTCTCTGGCTGGTATGCAGGTGGTAATTATCCTTAAGCTTTAAACAGTCATGTATATAAAAGGCAGATGTGGAGGATTTTGATTTGATACCCACAGTACATTAAATTATTATGCCGTATTTGAGCTCTGTGCATTTGGTTTTAATCTTGAAGGAAAGAAATAGCTTTTTTTTTCTTTGCTCATTAAGTGCTCGGTGCTGTGAGGTGTGACAGTGTTGTTCTCAGCCTTGTCACTCTAGATGTGGGAGGAGGATCTTTATGTTGCCTGTTGTCCAGCACAAGTTGAATACATTTGTCGCTTCTCTGCTAGCTATAATTGAAGTCCTTTCTCCAATATTGAGTGTGTCATCCATAACACAGTATGCAATACACGCAGGAAATGATAATTGTAGATGGCCAATTTGGCTTGTATTGTAAGCTGTGAGTTTTCTACCTCGTCTTTTTAGTTGATCCTCACAGGAAATAGGGAGAATTTTCTGATTGAGAAACAAAGATGCTGGACATTGCCAGCTGACTTAAGTGGAAAATGCATAACGGTGGGTAGGAGCTCAATGAAAGTGACATAATTTATGGTTCATAGTCTTGTTCCAGTTCAGCCTCTAGCTCTGCAATAATAATCTAATGGCCTGTAACCTGAAGCCCAAATAACTTGGTTAATAGTGACTGGTAAGCTCCTTAGAGATAAGTCCAGACAGTCGGGCGTGGAGCTGCAGCCTGTCTAGACCATAAAATAGCCCTGTTTTATGCTGTTAAACATAAAGTGTTCTTAAGGAAATTGAGGAGGAATCAGGGCATATAAAGCTGCCCGATTTCAACTATAAGAGATTTCAAACGATAAGAGTCACTTTAACTATGTAAGCCTAGCATTCTTAATCCACTGGGGATTATGTAGGAATAACATTGTGTGTTTTTACCCCTCAGAGTTTAAAACTGTCAAGGCTAAACACAGGTTTCAGGTCAGATTTGTATTTACCCCAGTCGACACATAATTTTTATATCGGTGCTCTTTTGTGGTCCTGCCATTTGCATTACATTAAGAACATGATGAAGTACAACTATAACTTTTAACATGTATCAGCAGAACAATTTAGGTGACTTCAGTCCAGGCACGACTAGTTTAATGTCTAATAAGCTGCATCTCCTTCTTTAATGGTTAAGGGTGTTTTTACCATGTAGTCTAATTTAGAGTACATGATATTACAAAGTATAAATGGCTTCATGGAGTGGCATCGGTCACTATGTCAGATTTACAGTGGATCAAAAGTTTACATACACTTTGTTAGTTTTTGGTGGTATTGGGTTTTAATTGCTTAACTTGTATCAGATGCTTATGATAGCCTTCCACAAGCTATCATTGCTGGAATTCCTTGTGACAGAACTAGTGTAATTGAGTTTGGTTTGTGAGTCTCATAGCCCGGAAACATTTTTTCCAGTTTAATCCACAAATTTTTTATGGGATTCAGGTCAGGGGTTTGACCACATCTTATCTTCCCCCTTGTTGCTAGGAAGCCATTTTGTTACAGCTTTGGAGGAGGTATGTTTGGGATCATTGTCCCGTTGGAAGACTGAGTCGCGACCAAGCTTTAACTTTCTGCCTGTTGTGTTGATGTGTTGCTTTAGAATTTCCAGATAATGCTCCATTTTCATGATGGAGTATAGGGGAATAGGGCTGGGTATAGTTAAAAAATTTTCATTACCTTAACTTAAATGCCAATTCTTGATTTTTGATACCAATTTTAGAAAATTAATTCAAACAAAAAGAAAATTACATTACACTTCACAATACAAATCTTTAGTTTTATTTTTCTTCTACTTAGTATTTTTACACACTCAAAGCAGTTACATAACATAAAAAATAGTTAACTTAAGTTCATGGGTGTACAAACTGTGAATGCATATGGTAGGCCATTGGGCTACCAGCTTTCTAGATTTGGTGGTCCAGATACACTTTTTGATGGTACAGTGTGCCTTCCCCACATTCTGGAAATGTAGGCTGATATCATGTGGGTTCAACCTGATTGGTACTAAAGAAGTTGTTTGAAAAATAAAAATGTTCATCTTACTGAGACATTGTTCCTTTAAGAAGCAGAACCGCTGCATACAGTCCAAAATGTGGTTTGGTTTTACCTAAAAGGCTGAGTATCTTATGAACCCATTAAGGGCTAACTGGTCATAAATAACCTACAGAGTGATTGATATTCACATATAGGCTATAAGTTAATCATGGTTTGCCAAATTATGATACCGAAATGAATTTTGCTGAAGGATATTTCTCCTGGCTGGATAAATTCCCTTGAGAAGCAAGCATACCTTATACATAAGCATACCCTATGATGCTTAGTTTTCTAAACTGAGAATGTGTTACTGACTTACCATACTTCTTTCATACATAAAAATTAATGCCTAAAGTTTGTTAGAAAAAGTGCAATACAATCATTTTTCTTTCACCGTTTCTGCATACATCAACAACACATACTTATACTTATCCCTGCTTAATTTTTGTTATTAGGGCATTAAAACACCCATCAATTTTACCATTTTATACTGTAATAGTTTTTGTTATTAGGACATCTATACATCTGTCAAACGCCCATTTAACCATATGCAAAACCTGTCTTCCCAATTTACAATAACCCTTATTCAGAAACAGAAAGTATGTAATACAGCAAAATTTCTTAACGACAAAAAAGGGCCATTAGTGTGGCATTTAGGGCTAAGCATTAATCTTGTGTGTCTTTCCTTCTGTTTACTACTTATTCGGTTTGCTTTCAGGATGATACTTGCCTCCAAGATGAAAAGATATATGTGTGTGTGTGTGTATGTATCCTTGTACACTAAGAACAGTTCCTAAACAAGCTGAATTTTTTACACCTTTCTAAATTCCTCCCTTGGGTTTCACCTCACCCTGTTTCTTGCCTCTCCTTGGCTGGGGCTCATTGCCACACTCACTGCCAGTCATAGCACCTTCCACACCTACAGGATTTGGCCTCGCCAACCGGTCCAGATGTTTAGCCTCCGTCAACTCTGTCTGTTGCTGTTGTAAACAATTCACAGATAGTGATCGAGCGCTGAATTTCCAATGCCTGAGAGTATATTTGTGCCTCCTTCCTGACTGAAGTAAAGTCTGTATGGTCCCATGGAACCTGACTTGCAGAGACCCACGATTTTCCACCTCAGGTCTTGGCTCAGTGCTTTTGATATCCCCGTTGTTTTAACCACAGGAAGGCACAAGCTCCACAGACAGGCCCTTAAATACCGCAGGTGTCCCAATTAACCTCCAGTAATGATGAGTATTCAATCCAAAGCTTCTAAAAGTAATTCCATCAATTTCTGGGGTCATTCATATGATTTAAAGACAGTCAACCTGGTGTATGTAAACCTTTGACCGATGGTAAATCTGACATAGTGACTACAAGTTAGTCTGTCTGTTTACTGGTTTTTTTTTTTGATAAAAGTCTTATGGAAATAAGTATATACTCAAATTAATGTAATACATGAATTGTTCAATAACATAAAATGTGTAAACTTGGGAGGAAGTATAAAAATTTAAACTGAAGACCTCAGCTGTATATGAATGTTTTTCTCTTCCTGTTTTCTGCTGGAATCGTTGTTTGTGACATACTACAAATTTTTGGCATTTGAAAAAGAACAAAGCCTCTAATATTAAGGCTTTAAGGAAACGTGAAAGGTATATGTCATGAGAATTATTGCAAACTCAAACTCAATGGAACACCCTCTTTGAGTTTTTCTGAGCTCATGATGTCGAAGCTTAGCTTTAGTCTGCTACTTAGGCTGCTCCATGCCTTTCTGGGGCAGTAGAGATGACCAAGGACCTATTTCTCCCTCCTGCCTTGAAATCCTTAAGCCATTACTATTTCTTGGGCTTGGCTTTTTTGAATTGGGGGGTGGGGTGCAGTGGAGGGAGAATGAAAAGCTCTTCAACATCACAGATTACACAGTTTAGCAAAGTGCTTTTGTTTAGCCTAGTCCTACCCAGCCCCCACTCCTGGGCATTGTGGGAGAATCGTCTCACTGTAGGGGTTGTGGTGAAGGCTGTGAGCTCACTCATCAGTCGTGCAAATCAATGGCGGTCTTCACAAACGTGAACCCTAGGAATCTGACTGGCCAAGTGAAAAAGTGCTTCCAGTGGTATGGCTGGTTCCCCACTTTTACCCAGCTTCTATTAATGGCCACTTTTTTGTTTTGATTACTTGTATTGAACTCTGACCTGAATTACTGCTCTTTTTATTGTTTTGTTTTCTTCTTGTTCCCTAGTGACCATAATTCAGGTGCTTTTCTTTGCTTTCTTGGTATACAATGATGAGATCAGCAGTTTTGTTATAGTTTTTAGGCGAGTCTGCCAAATCATTCCCAGCTCAATCTATTTTAATTTTTTATTTAATTTTTTTTTGTGGGGTGTGGGGGTTGGTCAACTTTAGGCAGATTTTTTAAAATAGAAAAATAGCAAATGATTAAGAACTGCTAAACTTTGAATATTTAACATTAGTAACATACAAAAACTATTATTTTAACTCTAAATATTAATCACACTTTAAACAAGAGCATGCAACATTTTAAAAGTAATAAAGAATAAAACCAATAATTTAACGCTTTAAATGTCACACTTTAAGGTGTTTCCTGATGAAATTTCTGACACAAGCAACTGTATGTTTATAAATTGTTATTCATCAAGTGATACTGATATAAGCTGGAGGAATTTAGAACACTTACCTTTGGTTGTCTTGCAGGTTAACTACTGGGTGCTGAAAAAACAACAGTACAACACTGCTGAAGTGAGGGGTCTACGTGGCTGTGCATAGCCATCACTATATCGGCCATGTAGTCCGATTATTCGGCCGATGCCTATTGCCAAAAATAGGACTATTTTATTTTATTTTCTCTAGTTGATCGATCAGTTGACCTCTAGCTGTAATCAGGGTTTGCTAAATTTCTAAATCCCCTAATACTGCTTTGGGCAGACATTCAAATTTTGGTAGCCGAAATGAATTTTGACTAGCCCAAATAAAAGAAAGACCATTCTTAAATGTAGATGTATTCAAGAAAGCAAAAAAAACATTTATTTATTATGCACAAACTGCAACAGTCTTCATCCTTAATCACTGTTAAATCAAGTCAATAAACAAACATCCTAGCCATAAATCAAGTCAATGAACAATCATCCAACATAAAAATTCACTTAGATCTATCAGTGCACTTCTATATGACGTATATGTTTGTCCATCATGTACTCAAAGTAGTATTGATCCTAGTTTTCTGGTGCGGTATTTTGCGTGGAATGCTGGTCTGGCAGAGGACCCAGCTAGTACTTTTCCGATTAAATGGACTTTATGAAGAGCCTACGCTGGAGCCTATGCAAGTGCCCTATGCCATTGTAAAAATGTTAATATCAGTATAACTGCTCACAACAGGAACATTTATTCTGGTGTGTCTGCATCGCTGTATAATTGCTGTCAAAATTGGAAGCTGGAAATGCATGGGAGAATGTGTTGCTGCCAAGTGGACCAATCACGGTTGTTGCAGTCAGCGTCGCTGTGACTCTGTAGTTACATTTTTGGGCAGGTGCACATCAGCCTGTGGCATAGGGTACAGCATAGGGTATGCAGATACACGTTGCCTCTATGTTGAGCCCTGCCCTCTGTTAGATGCTTTTTAACTTCACCCCCCTATTGCGGAATTGTCCTGGAACACACAAATTGGGCCTTTCAGGCTTCACGCTGGGATGGGGGGCAAACTGAAATGGGACAGAAGTAGGCACTGTTTGTATCCCAATAGAGCAGTGACTACCTAATTAATCAAACCGATAACGCTATGCGATGGACGAGACAGGCTGGCCCTGGACAATGGCGTCTTTTAATTTTTCGGAAATTGGTTAGCAGTGAAGGCCACCATTTATCTCCCCTGGATGACTGAGCGGCAAAGTACAGCATGAATTTCTGTTAATATTGATGGGCAGAGCATAGACTATAACAACTTTATTGTGGTGGAACTCTTCCATGTCCTTTTGTTTATTGAGTATAAGTTGGTTAGATGGGGAACATTATACTTGATGGAATTAAGTAGTCTTTATTATTTTATGACATTTTCCTTCTTTAAAGTCTTTACTGTTTTAATGTCCTGTATAATAAAGTTCATTTAAGAAGCACTAAAAATGAACCATTTTTCTGTGCATAGACTTAACTCCCCAACCTCTTTATAAATAGTTTTTATGTTTTTTTACCTCATAAGACACTCTTAAATAAAGTGTGTAACGCTTGATGGATGTTTACCTTGCACATGCTGGTGGGTCCAACCTAGAGAGACCACCCTTGTAAAAATGAGGGGAAAGCCCTCATTATAGCGCAGGAATCAGGTGGCACCTCAGAGAGGGGGTAGCATGACCGGGAATAGGTATGATGGCTCTGGGGTTGCAGCAGAAAGAGATACAGGACTGGCTAACAGGATACATCATCATCATCTGCTGGTTAACCCTCCATCTGCTCTATGTGCAACAAAGAAACAATATGTTTTAACTTCATCTACATAGAATAGTCAGATGTATCAATTTTAAAGCATAACACTGTTTGTTATGACTGGAAAGAGGTCTTTGTGTATAACTGGTATCCTATAAGTTCACACCATTTTACTGTATTCTGTAATACAGAACATCATTGTATTCTCCAGTCTTCGGGGAATACATGTGGTTTTCGCACTGGTCTGCTGCAGATGCTTTGGTATGTAAGACGATAACTGAAAAAGGGTGCGATGGTTCTTTTTCAAACTTTACATAGGCATTTCATGGGTGCTGAACTGCAACTGTTTAAATTTTGAGATTTGATTAGACATCGAAGATTGAAGTGACGCCACCGAGTGGCAGCAAAGGGATGGGTGACAGCAGGTGACATTTGAAGTTATGAATGTTATAAGTCAAAAGATATTTGATGGATCATTTTGACTATCCAAAAAAAAAAATGAAAATGGCTATCCTCGTTATGATTGATAGTTTGAGCGATGAAGGTGTGAATCTCTAGTTAGCCAAATACAATGATACCATAAAAAAAAAATCCTGAGATTCTGAAAAGGCTAATTAATGCTATTTAATTCTTGGGTAGACAGGAGATGGATTTTAATGGACATTAGTAAAACAAAGGAAACTATATATGTGCTTTCCTATTATGATGATATTTTGTAAATGCAATTGGTAATTAAACAATTTTTGTCCATTAAAGTACAGGAGAATAAATTTGTAATGGGAGAAATATTATACATTATTGTAAAGATATGGGCTCAGAAATGTATGCATATATTGTTTATTAGGAAGTACAGTAACAAGATTTAGATGACCATAATGCCTAATTTCCACCATAGAATTGATTAAAGCTTTGTTTAAACAAATACCAGATCTAGTGGAACGACACCAAGTTGCATTGGGAGTTATATAATGCATGATTACAAAGATTTTTACAAAGATTTGTACTACCATACAACCCCTATTATTCCCACACTTGGTTCTGGTGTGTTCAAGCTTTATTTAACAAATAACCAAAAGGTTAAACTTAATTACATTAAAAATTTATTAGCGAGCTCGAAATAGATTGAAAGCACAATAAAAGGTAAATTGTGTGCACGTGTTAGGGATTTTGTGAGCTTCATTTAGTATTTCGTGACCAAGTTAAACTAAAGAATGATTTAGAATAGTGTCAGTATGTCTCCGGTAGCTCTACACATAGAGCATTGTGCTAACAACGGAGACTTCAGGGGCGTAAGTCCCAGGAAGCACTTATAAATTATACTTCTTCCATCTACTATAAGCCTTCTTGGATGAAAGCTTCAATTAAATATTAATGAGTAATATGTCTTGTGTTTGCACAAAAAAGTCTCTGGTTCTTCCAAACCTCTGCATGTACCATTAGCGTATTTGTTGCAGTTCTTACTGTTATATCACAGAAAAGTGTATTCATAGTTCAAAAGAGAAATAAATAGAATATAAATATTTAAACATATATACATAATATAAATTACATTTTCAAGCATGGACAATAACACATGTACAAAGGAATACAAGTAACCACCTGTATTTGTGGCGCGGAAAGATTCTGTAAATTGTCATATAAATGGAATTTGTAATAAAAGTAAGTATATTTTCACACCTACTTATCACAAGAAGTACTCACAGAATTCAGGCAAAAACACATTAAATAACTTTTATGTTTCTTGGTGATCTATCCAATACTCCTAGTGCAAGTTGGTGAGTGTGGAGCAAGTACAGGTTAGATGGATAGGACTGTCCTGGGAATAGAGTACAGTCACCTCTGACACTACGAAATCTAGTTTAAACTAAAACTCAGCTGGCTTTGTATATATAACCTTTGGTACTAGATCTAGGTCTCACCTGACTATTCAGGACAGCAGTTTTTTAGGGAAAGTCTTAGAACATTCAAGTATAACTAGGGAAACAACCACTATATTTAATGTTGTTACTCATAGGACTGGATCCCATCTGCTTTTCAATTCTGTATGTCTCTCGGGCAGTTAACTTTCTGGGAAGGACTAGTTTGTGTCAGAATACCAATGCATTTATAACTCATGTGATTTCTACCTCTGCTAACAGTAAACATTTGTTAGGTGCTTAGAGGTGCTTAGCAATTTACATATATTCACGCCAAGATGATTCAGAAGCCTTTACATTTTCTTGTGTGGACAATGTCTGTCAAAATCTAGTTTTTTTGTCACGGCTTACTATTTAACGTTATAGTATGTTTGTATGTGTGTGTGTTTTCCTGAACACCAGTGTTCATGCAGCATGATGAAGCCTGTGGTAATATTTGTCAGCATTCTGTAAATCCCATTTGTCATGTCCTTTCTGTGAATAGCCACGCTGGTATCTCTGACAACTGGAATACGGTGATAACGGGTAACATTTAAATGTTTATGCCTTTGTACTGTGATGATATGCGTCTTGCATTAGGAGATATTCATTTTGGAAAATGCTATCCCAAATCAAGGTGCTAATTGAATTTAAACACCGGAACTTCAGTCAACAATAAAAGCTGGCTAGTCCAGAAAGTGCTACCTTAATCCCTATTTGTGGTCTGTTGCACTTAGTCTTTTTTTTCTCTCTATTTTTAAATCATTAATTTCAGTATATTTTATGTTTTGTTTGATCAGCAGATGCAAGTATTCAGAAGTATTTGTACTTTTGGAACTGGTGATGGTTGGGTCAGTGGGGAGTTCTGAACAAGCTGGGATTTGACCACAGTGAAATTAATGAACTGTGTACAAATTCTGCTGATTTTCCTGGACCATTACTTTCAACCTTTATAGCTAATGCTTTCACCCATGGCACTGGAAATGCAAGATTATGTTTTATGGGCAGCAAAATTTTCTTTGAGCTAGCATCTATTCCATACAGTGTTTTTCACATTTATATATGAAAAGTTCAGCCTCTATTATGTTATGGGGTAACTTTTTTTTGGAAAACGCCTGCAAGTTCGTCAGGTTTACATTAGTCTATTAATGCTTATCAATGCAGATTACCTGTTTAAAACATGGAAAAAAACTCAAATTTTGCGTATATACATGCGTAGAAAGTAAAATCCAGTCACTCTTTTTAATGGCTTTTTTTGGAAAGTGCTGTACAATTATTATTCCTGAAGTTATAAGTTAATAATTGCTTGTCCACTCTAGAGCAGTAAGCTTTAATGGCTGTTTTAAAGTAATAAATGTTGATTGCGATTCTTATCTGCTGGAATAACAGTGAGTATACTGGTCAGTCATAAATATCCTTGTAATAGATTTGTCTGAGCAGACAGACTTCCATAGGAGAGGTTTCTTCCCCCTCCTTGCTGAACCATTTCCTTCACTGAAGGGGAGTGTTCTTTTCTTATCCGGCTCTAATCGAGGCGTGGAATATTTCGACATGGGCCTTGCTGCCAGGGAGCTGCCCGCTGCTGGCTCTCCCTTCTTTCTGTGGTGGGCCTTGTGCTGAAGGTCAGAGCAGAAGGTCATGCCTCTTAAAACTTTGCAGTCATCATTGCTTTCTTGTTAAACTTTGATACAAATGAGTTTTTTCTCTTTATAATGTTAAGCGTATTTATATTTCTCTTTGCCACTAGCTTCATATAAACAGGCCAGAAATTACTTTGATTGAACTTGATTTGATTGATATAAGCAAAATATTTTGAATGAACTTATTTGACCATGCTGTGCAAATGCAAAGATAGGTCTGTTATGATGTACAAAAACAGAAACTGGTGCTTATTGGGATTTGTTGTTATGGGATTTGCTATCATGCAAAAGTTTAAAGACAAAATTACCAGATGAAATTATTCATTCATATCAAGCAAAATTTTATATGTCTGTATTATGTATTATAGTAATATTTCATCATTTTTTGCTTTGTATTTACCTACCTACTGATGTTTTATGTATTGACTGTTTTTTCCTCATCAGAACACAATTCACTTCAGATTAATTCATTCTGTTAAAAGCTTTTTGAAGGTTTAATATTTATTAACCATTAAAGTCATCAGAAGTTGAATGTTTTAATTATTGTGTATATTTTGTTTTGATCTTAATTTATACAAAACACAATGAATATCAGAAAGTTTTACATTATTTTATTATCCAAAATTGTTACTAAAATGGAATTCCAGTCATAATAAAGAAAATTGCAGTGGCAGAATTTATGTATGAATTAAATTTGCAAGATTATACTACCAGATGTGCCTACGAGATTTACAACAGTGATTTGTGAGTTCTCCTGTTTTGATTTTTTTTCCTGCAAATCAAGTTTTCAGTGAAGAAGCAATTGAAATTTTATATAGTTGTGCTATGTCTTTATAATGGGAATGCTTGTTTTGATAGTTCCTTTTACATTGACAGTAATAATGCATGTTTGTCTATGGCTATAATAATTGACCGTAATAATGAGTGTATGTCTGTTTGGAGAATGGTAAATTGTAGATGGGTACCATCTGAACAGCCAGCTGTAATATCTGAGGAGGGAGAAGCTTCATGAATTAATTTAATTTCCAGTGGTGCTTCCAGCCAGCTTAACGTCATCAAATTACCTTTTTTGAAGTTGGTACATATTATAGTGGTCCACTCCATTCTGCGAGAGAGCGGCTAAGCTCACAATGCAGAATCACAGACACACTAATGATTTTTATGAATGGTTTTAATGATTCTTTACTTTAAACTATTCATTAAACAGTTAACATCTTTTAATAGCAAAGACTTAATTTAAATTAACTGCATGAAATTTAGTGTGGAATAAAAATGTCCATTTTAAGAATGAAAGTTCTTTTCTTGAAGTTTAGTGTTTTCTGGAAGTATTCAGATTACAAAGTATTACTTGGTACCAATTGACTATAAAATACCTGTAATTATTTTTAAATGCAGTGATGGTTTCCGGCTATTGGGTACATGTGTATCACAAGTGCATCTGAAATAGCTTCAGTAGTGAAAAATGTTGCCATTATTCAAACATTCAGGAATGAATAATGGACAAGTATATCATGCAACCTAATTTAGAAGGCAGCTGAGCTGTCTGGGTGTAAGAACTGGGCTTTCATCCTTTTTTTTCCTGACTGCCAGTTGTTGGCAGTATAGGTGCTATTGTGGTTCTGACCTCTGCATGCAGTTCTGTCCATGAATTATTGGCAGTTTGTTTTTGCATTGGCTTTTGGGTCCTGCAATGACTGACATTTCACTTACATCTTGTTGAAAACCAGGATGTTTAAGGGTCTAAAGTTTGAGGCTGACAGACTTTTGTCCAGCTTTTGGTCCTTACTGCTCAACCATGCAGTGTCTTGTTTACATTTTACGTGTTGTTGTACAATTTGGATACACTGTGGTCAATGAACACAGGTTTTGTTCATAGTTGACTTCAACTCATCTGGGAATCTAAGCTGAACATTTCTCTTCTCATATACTGACAAATCTGTAGATATACCTGAGCATGTACCTTTGTTTCTGACTTGCTGAATTGCACTGGCAGCCTCACTTTCTCCTTCTTAGAAAAGACATTTGGTTGCTCTGGGTGCTCTGCATAGAGTGACGGTGGGTGTGGGGGGGTATACTGTGTCTTTATAAAGTGAGGTAACAATGTCTCTATTGGTCCTGGCCTAGCAGGAGGTAAACCCCAGCTCCTGCTCTCAATCTGGAGATTTTTTGTTACTGTCTGACAGGTGAAATACTGTGGGAACTGAAAGTGTTTTTCTGTGGTTTCTGTCAAGTTTGTTTCATTGTAGAGGTTAGTTTTGAATGTCCATTATTGTCGGAAACGGCCATCAGAGAAGTAGTGGTGTTTACTTAAAATATTGTCACTCAGCAATTTTTCCCTTCATGTTATGCGGTCAATAAAATTTGGTGTGATACTATAAGGAAATAATGTTTGAAATGAAAGACATTTTACTTCTAAGTACTTTTCTGCTTAGTGTTTTGTCTGATTAGTGTGCTTTTGTCTGCAAGAGCTATGTAAACATTATAGCTTTTCCTGAGAATACTTCATATCCAGTCCATAAGGCACAGTTTAGTTACTGATTAAAACACTTGATATTTTTTGAAGCAGCACTTAGTGTTAGCAATTCAGTTATATAAAATAACTAGGATGGCACCTGGACACAAGCTGTAGTTTTATCATTTTCCTCAGAAAATGACTGAATCGTTTCCACAAGATTGCTTATTCTGACATTACCATTCATCAGGGCTGCTGGCTGTGGAGGCTCAGCATGTGTTGTGGAGCCGGGCAAAAAGAAAACCGGGGAGATTTAACCACCTTTTGATGGGCAACAGGAAGGTCAAGCAGGTCCTGAGAACCCTAGGAAATGTGTGTTATTTCTTTTTCTGTTGTTTCCTTTCCTTCATTTTATTTTGTTTGTTGTGTTGCTTTTGGCAAAGCAAGACTGAGTATGGTGCAGTGGGGGTGGCTGGAGGAAGCGAAAGAGAAAGTCAGTGTGGGGAGAGACGAATTGTTCTGGGTACCCGCCTGGCAGGGACCATTGTTCATCTTTCCCATTGAGCTGGGGGCGACCAAACCGTTCACACGCCATTTTCAGGCATCCTGCTGGGCAGTGCAGGAAAGGGCTCTTGCAGCTGGGCAGTACAATTTGGTCATACAGATAAATTGGGGGGTCTGGGGGGGTCTTTAAAAAAAAAAAAAAAAAAAAACGAGCATGCACAAAGCCATGACAGGTTAACCGTGTGGGTTGTTAAAGTACTGCCTTTTGAGTTGTCAATTAAGTGTGCCGTGAAAGTTTGTCACTGTCCTGCCCTCACGGCATTATTTCCACTTCTCTGCTTATTAAGTTTGCAGGAAACGCAAAGAATACGTTATCGACAGCCGGGCCTCATGTCAAGTATGGGCAGTGTGAACCCTCAATACGTTAAATGCTGGGTTTATCATAGTGAAAGGACATAGTTTTATCTTCAGAGAGAACTAGTATAGGGCCCCCATAGAGCAGGGCATACAGAGTTGATAGATGTGTGTTTTTTTCCCAATACAATAAGCAAAGGTATCTTGTTTGTGCTTCCTAATTACTACCACCAGCTCATTAAGAGTATTGCAGAGGGTAAAAAAAAGAAAAGCTAAGTCAGTCAGCTTGTTTCCTCAATGGACCCGACTGCTTCTCGCTCCTGAAGATGAATCGGCAGTCGTGGAAGTTTGCTGCTGTAATGGCCTTACCGTACCTAACCGCGAGAGGTGCAGCATGCCCAGCCGCGACAAACGCGTCTTTGTTAGAGCAGGTCTCCAGGAAGCATTTGACCCTGTTTCGTGGGGCAAGCCTTTTCTGAGGCAAAATGTGGCTTATCAAGTGGTTTGGAGAGCTGGTCGTGTTCCAACGTGAAGACAGGAAGCTAATGCTCTATGAGGGTAGCCTGTTACTGAACATGGTTTTTGATTATCTTAACGGTGGAGGTTGTGTTCTCCATTCATCTGTCAGACATTGCATATCTATCTATATGTTCTTGTACCTTGGCAGCTGTATGCGTGTAATGTGGACAAAGCGTCTGCCAAATGAGTAAATGTGAATATAAGTATTTAAAAGAAAGGAGCAGTGTCTCTTTTCTGTGCTGAAAGTGTCCTGGCTCCCATGTGTCCCTTAGAAGTTTAGCAGAGAGCCATGGGGGCACATTGTTCTTCATACCCCCTACTCCACTGTACATCCATCTACCAGGGTGGCAACACAACTGCGCAGTTTGGAGCACTGCCATAAGGCATGTGCTTTATGAAGTGTGAACAAATTTATGTGGTCTTATTTTATTTACATCTCAGCCAAGTCGAGCACTTTCTCCCCTGCCCCCAAAGCGGCAGATTCTGGGTGGTGTGTTGCTAAGGGCTGGATTGCGCCTGACATGACGGCTGATGACACTACACCCAGCACCAGCATTCTGTGCTGTTTAATGATGTGCCTCAATTGTCAGCTTGCACAATTTTTATTTGCCGGAGTTGAGCCTTGAGGGATATTCTGCAAATATACATTTCAAATGGGAGAGAAACCATTTCAAATATGATGTCTAAGGTGGGAGACTGACTTGTGGTATTTTTGATTCTGCATTGTCATATCTGTCATCTTCTGCTCCAAGAAGTCGCTGTGTCTGCATAAACTTGTGGATTAATTTGCCTGTAAGCAAACACCTTCTTATCATTCGCTGTTTTAATAGGATAATTGTGGTTTATCCGACTACACACATACGATGTGTGACTAATTTGTTGAGCAGACCGTTTAACTTCAACTTCATCATATGTATTTGTAGAAAAATTATGAAACATATGGAATTCACAAAACATATGGGGCTGTTTAAGCAGAGAGAAAGCATATTATTCCTTTAATATTATTCACTTTTAAAATTCAGTCTTGTTCAGGGGGGCCTCTAGGTGCCTGGATGGGAGCTGTCTGACTCCATCTCACATTAGCTTGTCTGTAGTAGTCCAGATGAGAGGCTGCAATAGCGGGCTAGTGGCCAGCCACACCTCCTGCTGGCACCACGCTGGGCGGCCGCCGGGCAGCCGGCTTTCCTGGCTATTTGTTGAAGGCTGGCAGGAAGTGGCTCTGCATCCCAATAAAAAGCTGAAGATCCACTTCATTTATTTTTTGTTTTTGCCACCAGTTTCTGCATCCTCTCATTTTTCTTTTAAGTTATTTTCACATTTGTTGAAAAGTAGTTAGCAGACAATATTTGTTTCATTTATGACTAAGGTGGAGTTAAGTGTTTTAAAGTGTGTTCATATGTTTGTTTCCGATCTTTTTAAGAGGAGGACATTCTTTATGATCAGACAGTCATGACAGTTTTTATCTTGATCCTCTTCCTGCTTTCTGTGCACAACAGTAAAGTCATTAATTTTACATGTCCCCAGCATGTACTTTATGAGCATCTTAACAAAGGACAAAAGGCTCTTCTAACTGTAATTGCGCAGGATATTCTGGGCTACAACGGCTCTGGAATGCTACAGCTCATTAATGGATGTCACTGGTGGAAAACTAGAGCCCTGCGCCCCCAATATCCACTGACAGTGTTTGATTGCTGGCTCTGAATCATTTGTGGTTTTATGTGCATGTGTGTGCGTCTGTGGCTTTCTGCTTGCTTCCATAGGTTGGTTATGTGTGGGCTGTGTTGGCCCACAAAGTGAGGCCAGTGTGGTGGTGCTAACCCCATCGTGTGCCCTGTTGGCTACCATTGCCACAAGGCCTGACCGTTGCTTTGGAACTGGCAAGCAATCTACGAATGCTGCGTTTACCCAAGTCATTGAGAGTTGCAAATGAGTTGGTATGACAACTTGTTTCAAAGTAAGGGAAGCTTAGGGTTGTTACATTGTACATTGTTTTACTGAATATAAATGTTTTGAGGAAGTGGTTCCCCAGTTTAATGTGAGGTATGGACAGATTATAGATGTGTCATTTTGTTTACTCGTTTTGTGTTTGTGTACAAATGTTCACAGACAGCGTTTTCTGGCTAATGGCAGAGAATACAGAGAATGTATCAAATTGATGAGAGTCGGCCTCACATAGGCCTTCAGGGTTATATGGTGAGGATGGAACAGGACTGGCTGACTAGGGTGGTGGCTGTGTGCGGCCTGGATGCTTACTTTGCTCATAATTCTCATAGCAAAGATGGCCAAGTCCAGCTCATTCTTGGAGTGTGTCTCTGAGCTTCGAGACAACCAGATAGCACTCTTCTGTTTATTGTTCTTGCCAGGCATCTCTTCCTGCTGTCCGGCGACAAAGATCCATTCATTATGTGCTGTTATCTGATGGACAGGCCTTTTCTGAATTTTGTGGAGAGAACGAAAGCTCTATACCTGCATTATCAGAAAACATGAACTGTGAAACACCATTGATCTTGGTTTGGGCTCGCTGTCTTTTTGATGACAATGCATGTTAAGGGTTCCTTTACTGCCCAGTTCTACACTATAAAATACTGAGAAGCAAAAATATACTGTATATTTAACCACTGTTACAATTATAGCAGGAATATCGTGATAACTGGGAAATGAAAACCCTGGACAGTCGGTTTGCAGGTCGGGATGGACAACTGGGGGTATTAGGGGAAATTTCCTGAAACACTATTACCTGTCCTCCTAGGTCACAAAGTCACTATACCATTTAGTGATGACCTTTCTGAGCACTTAGGTTCACGGGGTACTGACAGGGTCCCCCTTTGATCCCAGAACCTGTCTTACATTCCACAGGCAGATGTTGCATTGACAGCAGTGAGATTCAGTGTTTTTCATCAAAAGAAGAAATGAACAAAACCCAGTGTGTCATAAAGCAGGAGTGAGAGCTACACCCTGTTTTGCTACAATCTGTGTTTGCAGGAAGAGGCCAGAGGTGATAGAGCCAGGGGCAGCCAACTGAGACGTGCTGCCTTGGTCTGGCGTGGTTTAGTGAAGCCATTTCTGAAGAATGTTTTTACAGCCCTTTATTGATTTTTGTGATTGATAATAGTAAAAATTCTATGCTTCCATTGGGGCTGTTACTGAACAAATTTGACGTAAAGTAAGTGTTTCAGATAAAATGGGGTAAGATGGATTGTGGTTGCCTGGTTGCGGTTGAACCATATGTCCTCTATTTTCTGTAGTTGTTTCACAGACACAAACGTCTTGCATCCATCTTCCCATTAACAGCTGCATTCAAGCAAATTACTGAGCTTACCCTCATCCGCATTAAATATAGAAAGATGCCAGAAACCTTCTGGAGCATCTGAGGCTGCTGCAATTCTTTTGTGCTTATTTTCTCTTTTAGTGAGGTTCAGTCTTGATACGAAGAGTCAAATACGCTCATTTTAGGACTTCTGGAGTCGGAACTTGATTTATCCCTTTTCCCTGTAACCGCAATCCAGTCGACCCACTCCCCTATCCCTTCTCTGAAATGGCTCCAAAACCACAAAACTACAGAGTATAGGGGCCAATATCATTTAAAATGGCTGGAAATTATATTGGGAATGACAAACGTGCATACGCTGTTCCCGCCACCACATTCCCCCCCACCCCCCAGAGGGAGTTAAGCTTAGCAGCACGTCTCTTGCTTAGTGGCTGTCATTTTATTTGATGGCAAAATGGCTGCACAAATCCAGCATCTTTGCTTGTACCCAGTTCCCAGTTCCTCCTCAGTTCAACTTCCTGCCAGCGCACTCCTGGAGGTCAGAGTGCGGTCAGCAGCCACTAAACATGGCCCGGGACCAGGCAGCATGTTTGTGGTCGGCAGAACGTGCAATTGCACGTTACAGTGATGTGCCCTTCAAACAAGGCTTCTTCATCCCTGCCCTCAGTGCCAAGCCCACTGTTATCTTTGAATAGAGTTCAGACAACGGTATTAAGGGTATGTTGGGGATTTCTTTGCCTTTAAAGTAATATCCTATCATTTTATTTTCCGTCTGTGTGCTGTTGGTGCTAAAGCTTAATGTTCAGAGCTATACTCCAAGATGCGCTATTTAAAACAAAAAAATATTTTTGTTTGTTGTCTTTTGCAACTTTAAATAGATCTTCAGTCAGTAAATGTACCATTAGACCGGTGTCATCATGAACTCTTTTTGACACAGTTGGCTGGTCACCATGTTCGTCTTAACAAGCGTTTGGTTCAGTTTTTTCGTAATGCAATTTGTAGCGCCTCATGTTGTGATCTCTAGGGCTGAGCGAGAGAAGCTGACAGACAGCTCGGTGGCGCTGGTGATAAGGTTGTGATTCCCTGGGCTTTGGTACATTCTGTCAGCTCTTCCCTGTGCCCATCCTACGCACCTGTCATGGCCACCCCTCACGGCAGTGATTGAATGGACCCTGCGATCAGATTACCCATTTTAATAAAGTCTGCAAATGAGGAGGTGAGAGAGGTCTGCTTGTCAGAAATGCCATGGAGCTCAGCTTCTGCAGCAGGCTGGCTCTCCGTGGGGTTGAAGTGAATTGGGGAACTGTGGTTAGCTTCTTGGATTCACTTATTGTGAGAAATTTGCAAGCGAGAATTGAAAAAATGTTTTCCAAAGCTTGTAATACCAGAAACTCATGCAGTGGAAGTAGTGATACTACTCAACCCTGCTGTCACCGACTTCATTAAACTTTCTAATCTTATTATATAAGTGCGTGTGCCATGCTTTTAAACCTGTGGAATGCTAATTCTAATTTTCTCTTAACATTAGTGTAGCCTGGTGACTGATGTAACTTTATTATTTATCCGGCTGAAGTAGTTGCAGGATAGAGAGGCGCCCATGGTCCTCTATCTGCATTAATGTTCACAAAAATGGCAAGAGCTCTATGTCAGCTTCATGCAACATGTGCACTGTGGGTCCCCTGAAGCCAGGCTGCATGTTGGACTGGCAGTAGTTGAAGCCGGGAATGGGTAATTAATAGGGCCGATCTGAACACGAAGCTGGGCATTATGAAGATTTGGCACGGGCATCAGAAGCCGCAGTAAGCAGTCTAGTGCTGGGGTGTGCCATAAACCACAGTGACTGTGGCCGCCAAGGGGTGGGTTCGGCTGCGTCCATATGGGGCTGATGCTTTCAAGGGAAAGAGGACATAGGACTGGAAAATATTCTCACATTTCCAGGCTCTGGCAGCATAGAGCTTCCATAAGCAGTGGTTATATTGAGGCTCACATGTGCATCATCAAGCTATGTAAATGACTGCAACTACAGTGTGTTAGATGCATGATTGAATCAGCAGTAATCCTAGTTAAAAGTTCTCCCTGAGTTAGTGTTAACTCATGATACATTTGTACTTCAGATATTATGACCCATCTTGATACATTTCCTTCGTTTCTATTACGGGCAGTCCCTAGGCTAAATGAGATCCATTCCCTAAGTGCATCTTTAAGTCGAATTTGCAGGCAAATCGGAACAATAATAATGCATTACATAATAATGGTAATGGTAATACTGTAATAATGAAAGTAACTTCATATGTTACTGTAGTGTACCTCAAGGTGATGGACTGCTTAAGCCGTATAATGTTTTCATGAGCGTCACAAAGGAGTGTGTTCAAGTTTTAATAGAATATGCTTTCCAATCGTAAGTACAAGTTGTGCTTAAGTCAAATGTTCTTAATCCAGGGACTGCCTCTATTTGAATACTTACCATCATCCTTGTCGATACACAATTCTGGTGTAATTGCGGGGTATATTTTCCGTTACTCTCCTGTCACTTGAAATGCTTGCTATTGTCTGTAGTTCTTTAGAAAGTTTCTTGTGTGATGGAGGCATTTGTGTGCTTCAGTGCTTCACAGAGTTGTGTTCTTTGGAGCTTCAGCTCCTGGTATGCCCTCCCTCGGTGGTCAGATCTGCCGGGAGAGGCCAGTCGAAATACAGCTCAACAAAGACCCCCAAGAAAAGTCTAAAGCCAACCCAGAGTATTCTGCCCAGAATTGGGTTACTGGGGCCTTCCCCTGGAATGAGGGCTTGGGGTGGTGTTTGCTGGCGAGTGCCTGGTGGTATGGCCACCCATGTAACCTGGCCGGACTCATCTAAGAATGGCTGTGCGTAGCTATCTTGTGGGCTCACCACCCATAAGCTGAAAGGTCTGGTTACGTGTGTTACTGTTTGGGCGGCAAGCATGAATGAGGATCGCTGACATTTGAAATTCAAAATGTTACACCTCTGGTGGAAGTAATGCATGAGATAGAAATGTATTAGCAAGATGAATGGTCAGTGCAAATTGTTATAATTTTGGCACCTGACTTGAGTGCATGTTGGTTGGCAAGTTCAATGAAGAGAGAGCAGAGCAATCAACTGATGACTACGTTGTGGTGACTTGGATTTAGCAAGTTAGGAGGAGGCTGGATGAGTGAGACACAGGTGAGTAGTCAGGGTTTGCTATGGAAGTCTAGATGAAGCTTCCGATTGAGATCAGTTCACATGGCAACTCCAGAAAAATTGCTCCCATGTGCTGAGTGAAGCCAGGGACATTGAGTCTGCAAAGAGCTGTGATCAAAAAAGTTATGGACCGAGTACCTCTGGACTGACAAAAATGGATGGTGGTGCTTATTTTTAAAAAAGGGGACCAGATGGTGTTTACAAATTATGGGAGATCACACTTCTCAGTCTCCCTGGAAAAGCCACTGCTAGGGTACTGGAAAGGGGCCTCTGTCCAGTGGTCAAACCTAGGAGTCAGGAGGAAAAATGCTATTTCTGGTGATTTTCATGTTCAGGATATTAAAGCTGTGTGTTGGGGCTATCAGGGCATGGGGGTACAAGAGGTGACATTCTTCTATTTACTGCTTGTGATTTTCTTTTTGGTCTCATCTGATCAGGACCTCTATTATTCAGTGCTGAGTGTGAAGCTGTAGGCATGAGAACAGTGAACAAGTTCTGAGACTTACAAGATTGGGTGCTCTGCTAGAAAACAGGGGGAGAGTCTGCTTTAAGTCCAAGAGTTTAGGAACCTCAGGATCTTGTTCATGGGTGACTGTAATAGGATATGTGAGATTAAAGGGTGGAGCGGTTCAGTGGCTGCAGTTTTTCAGGCGCTGAGAAGGTCTGTGGTGGCGACGTGGCAGCTAAGTTTTTAGATGAGACTTGCAGTACGTTGGTCTTTGTGCATCCTTATCCACTTCCTTAATCTGGAGACTTTGTTAATGATAAAGTTACAGTAACTGTGAGCCGAAATGTGGTTACTGTGGTTATCAGACCCTGTTCACTCTGTGATAAGGAGTGGAGGTCAGTGATGTGGAGGGATTCCAAAATAGAGCCACTGCTTCTTTACAGTAAGAAAAGTCATCTGAGGTGATTTGGGCATTTCATAAGGATGCCACCTGATCAGCTCTGAGGGAAGCTCTTCTGGGTGCATCTCACTGGGTGGAGGCCCCACAGCACACCCAGGACGTACTGGAAGTATTACACATTCCACCTGAGGATCCCCCAGAACATGCTATGGTCTGTGTCCTTGGAAAGACAGGTCTGGTTGACTTTCTTGGCAATCTGCAGCTGCAGCCTTCTCCATGAGAAGAAGTATGAAGATGATAAGTGTTTGTTGTGTGTATAGTAAAAATTAAATTTAAATGGTACCTGATTTTACTTTTTGGGTGGCGTTAAGTTCAACAAATGGTAACACTGTTTTTTCATGAAATTTAGAGTATACATGGCTAAAATAACCTGACAGGCACTAGGTTCTTAAGGCATGCCAAATCCTTGCCCAGGTTTTGCCCTACATTTCATTAGTAGCTATCTATTTTACTTGGCTCCTGTAAGTTCCTTGGTTTCCGCTTCTATTATAAACTTGCACAAGCTTTTGTTTTTGGGCTGTGTCAGGAACCCAGGGCCATCCACAGTGTCACTTGGGAGGTCTGCTCCCATTAATGGCCCCCACTTTTAACAACAGTGGTTAGGTGTGACCATGAGCCAGTGGGGAGGTGTCGGGTAGCTGTGCGAACAAGCCCCCAGCAATCCTCACAAATCACGCAGCTGGAGCCTTCGTTTTGTTTGAAGGCCACTTGTGTTGTGGAGCTCTGGGGGACTCTGGCCTCCACCTGTGATACACAACTCTGCCTCTATTTTGCCTTTTTTAAGGGTCTGCTCCATTGGTTTCTTGTCATTGTAATAATAGCAAAAATGCTGTGGACAAAAGACTCCCTTAGTTTATTTTTTAAAGAGAGATTTTTTTTATAGTCCGGACATATTTATTCGCTCACTATGTTCATAGGTCTCCCTGTTTTCTCAGAATGTCTTAGTCTGGATGGAAATATCTGGACAAGAGAGAGACTATCAAAACTATAAATGTGGGCTGTCGGAAAGGGCAGCATTGTATTCCTTTGTCAGCCCAGTCACCTGTTCTTTTCCTGTGACATGTAACTAAACCTATTTGTTTATTGCACATTCTACTTACATGCCAGTTTGCAAATGTTTTCCCCACCAATTAGGTTACCTGTATGTCTTAATATGGAGTCCTGGAGGGATCACAAGGATTTTATCTATCTATCTATCTATCTATCTATATATCTATTTATTTATTTATTTATTTGCTTGCTTGCTTGCTTGATTGTTTATTGGTGGGCACAATGTATTAAATCGTGCACACAATTTAAAAATCCCCATAAAATACTAAACCAAGCTCATGGAAGATGCACATTTTGCTATTTCAAGCTCTTGGATTAATTGTCCATTGAATTAAATGTATCGTTTTGGTTTTGTGTTCTTCACTAAAGAAAACGTGATCAAAAGTCAGAAGCTAGAGTTAAGTGAGTGAATACTATGAGTTTTTCTGTAGTAATATTTTTAATTTGCTTAAATCTTTGTAATAGTGCATAATGTGTCTCCCAATCAACTGGGTCATATTCTGCTAGACCTGGTACTTGTCCAAACAGTTTCAACCAATTCCATGGTGAAAATTAGGCGTTATGGTCATCTTATTCATAATACTGTGGATGGTAATAAGCAATATGTTCATACTTATCTGAGCAAATCTTTCTAATTATGCATAATATGTCTCCCATTCCAAATTTATTCTCCTGTATTTTTCTTTAATGGACAAAAACTATACTTTGCAGTCATTTAGTTAACATTCACATATTTACATATCAGGTAGTGTTAATCAATTTGCCGTTTACAATGAAGCATTACAATGAAGTTTTGCTATATATTGCATTGCAATAGAAATACACAACATAAGCCAGAACACTGTTGTAGTGTGAAAGCACGTCTGTAGTTTCCTTTTCTGTCAGTTTTCACCCTCATCATATCACCTAAATGCCAGCTCCTGAGGACCCAAGAATTAAATGATACCAATCTCCCTTTTAGAATCTCATGGTTTTTCCTTACCATATGTTGTTGTGTCCAGTTAACTGAAGACTCACACCTTTGTCGATCAAACTATCAATCCTCACTAAGATTGCCATTTTAGATTTTTAGAAATAAGGGAGGCTACCCCACACCTCTCCAGGTCCATGGTGATCAAATTTGCTGGGGGGGCTGGTGCACTCAATTGCTATGAGACAAATTACGAGACAAATCATATCCCATATTGGTTCAAAACCAAACACGGAATCTTAGTTTACAACATGGAGCCGACGTCTTCTTGCCACATGCCAAAGGACACCTTAAGAGGTCTTGTGGGATCCATGCTTTGACAAATCAGAGCTGTTTTGGTGGCATGAGGCAGACCTGTACAATATTAAGCAAGCAGTTTGAAATGTTATGGCTGATTAGTGTGTATTGTGTATTACCATGTGCAGTGTTATGAATTAGATGCCCATGATGCCTTATTACCTCCATAGAACTGGTTGAAACTTTGTTTGTAGAAGTGCTGGCTGTAAGCAGAAGCAGGAGACACATTCTACATTATTATAAAGATTTTAGCAAATAAATTTACTACCATAAAACCTACTGGCATCTAAGAGGAATGTGCACTATATTAACAGGCGTAGTTTCAGCGTTTCATGCCACAATTAGCACTTAAAACATTCAGGTAAAAACACAATAATTACCTTTCACATTCCAGTTGATCCATCCAGTACTCTTAGAAATTGTACAAGTTAGTGAGTGTGTGACGAGTATGGATTGGATGAGTGGAACAGGTGACTGGGCTGTGTGGTGTATGCATTGCTATCATTCCGATAGCCCCCTTTCTAGGCTTTTTTGAAAGGTTACTCATAGCACTTACAGAACATTAACATTTTTTTTCCTTCTGCAAAACCCTGTAGCAAGTGTGAACTTACTGGTGATTGCACCATCCAAGGAGTTATAAACCTAAATCTTATTTCAGGATAATTTCATTTTAAGCCTTAGGAAATAAACAAAAATAAACAAAAAAATGAATGCTGGAGGTCATAACATTTGCAGTCTGACTTACTGTATAATGTTAGCATGGTCAGAGGAACTGCTTCTGTCTTCCTGTTTGCCAGATAATCACAAAATCCCACTAATCCTTCAGAATTTTCTTCCTGTTCTGGTACAGGTCCTTTAGTCAGTTTGAATTGGGCTATACCCCCCACCCCAAAGCAAATGTAATATGTTGTGACCTTCTCTGACAAGATGGGGCACTCTGGAGCTGGCCTGCCAATGGCTATGCTGTGGTCTGACCCCCTCTCCATACCGTTACCTGCCTTTGTGTAATTGTCATATATATCCTGTCCCCTTACTCCCCATTGCACTGCCTCATGTATCCCTGGTCTCCAGCCTCTTCCACTGTAAAGTGATATGCATAACAGAAAGCCATGAAGTAGGACACTATGCATAAAATCAGAAGGTTGCTGTTTCAAGTCCCATGGCTGGCAGAACGTTTTCGCTGTCAGGCCCTTAGCAAGGCACTTAACCCCGCAATTGCTCCAGGAACTGACTGACCCTGCTCTCCCAGTTGTATGTCTCTTTGGATAAGAGTGTCTGCTAAATAAATAAAAGTAAATGTTTTGTAATGCAAATGTTTGTAACTGAAAAGGTAGGTGGGAATTGGGGTGCCTGTTGGGTGGAAGGGGAAGCAGTCATTCACAGAAACTTTCATGAGTTTGCCAACAAGGAGAAATGCAAATTCGCTAAGGAGAGGATGGGAGCGCTTTGATCTGCTGACGGCTGTCAAAGCAATGGAAGACATTACCTCTGAGACAGTGTTGTGTGGACATATGTGAAAAATTGTCTGTCATGGCAGGTAGCTCTGAATAAGCCTTGCTGGTATAGACGTGTGACAGGGCTTTGGAGAAGGGCAACATACATTTGATATTCCATATTTTATTATGCTACCCTGAACTGCCAGCGTCTCCTGTTTTTGGGCCTGTGTTGTGCAGTTTGAACCTCTATCCATAGCAGTACATTTACTGAGAGCCAAGTCATGTTGTCTCTTCTCATTCAGTTATTTTAGCTCAGTGTTTGTGATCGAGCAGTGCTGTTCCCGAAGACGTAACTTTGCTCTGTCCCAATGATTAATCCTAGCCTTTAATGGTTGTATGACAAATGCAGTTTGCTTTTATGTGGTTCAGCTTGACATAACTGAATGGTGATCTAAGAAAAGGGCTTTAATTTTGTATTGCGAAAAGCCACATTTACACCAGTTGTTTTAGCCAAACCTCTAATATGGTACAAAGATTGGCTTTGCATGCAGCAAGACTGCATGCCCTTTGGCAACAGTTTTTAATGTACACCCTTGGTTTCTAAAAGACCCATTCTGGTTGAGTTTCCCAGTCTTAAGCTTACTGCAAATCCAGAAATGTTCTTAACAGAATTACTCTCGTAGTCATGGTTTTCTCCTAAAAAGTGTTTTATTTATATTCCCACTCTCTCCTAATCTGTAATATTTGATGCCAGTAAGAATCGAGGAGGATGTAAAATGGCCAGAAAACCACCCCGAGGGTTACAGACAACGCTATGAAAGGAACTGGCCCAGTTTCTAAGGAGAACTGAGACATTGCTGGGTCTGCTTATAGAGAGGACCTCAGCAGGGAGAGCAGAGAGAATTCTTTAGTGGAGAACATTCCCTTTGTCATGGCTGAAGCTATGGTGAGCAGAAGGGAAGAGAGGGGGAAGGCGACGGCAAATGAAGAAAAGTGGTAACGGCTGGAAAAAAGAGGCCATTAATTTTGTGAAGCTGGAGTGTTTTGAAGGTTTTTCTTTTTTAAGCCAGGCCCTCCTGGGCTGAGTGATGCCTTTGTGTGGAGTCCAGAAATCCAGGCCTTTTCACCACAGGCAGCCTCCAGCCTGCGTGGAGCTTCTCAACAAGTCCCTCAAACCGAGCCACTGATTAATTGGCAAAAACTGGCTCCTTTTGCACTGTGTGTAACAGACACGATTTCCTTCCCCTCCTGAGTTTGAAGATTCTGTATAAGGTCTTCATTATCCTGGCTGCTTATAAAATGCATGATAACAGTCCATATGCACAAAAGTCATATATACAGACAACTAAAAATTCATCATGAGGGAAAGCTGGTAGAAGAAATAATAAAACCAAATATAAAGCGCCGCTGGGCCTCAAAACAGACACCACTGTTGACTCATTACTGGTCAAAGTCATACATTCTCTGTTTATTGGACAACTGGTTACAAATCTTACGTTTTCGAGCCACTTACACTGGTGTGTTCCAATCATTGTATGCATACACTATTTTCATATTAAAACTGATAGATATAATTATTGCCTGTCCTAGTACTTTGTGCTTCTTGCAGTAATCAGATGGGGGAGAAACAGTTTGGGAGAACTGGGAGAAGCAGGGTTATCGCACAGTGGTTGCATCTGGAATCTACCACAACTGCATCAATGCATTGTTCAAATCTAACATAGGAAAATACTACTTAAACCCATATTTCTGTAGCCCTTAGTGTATTTCAGAAGTTTTGTTTTCTGGGGGAAAAAAAGTGATAGTTGTACAGTTAAATGTCTTACGGTATAAGAAGGTTTTATTATTATTATTATTACAGAACCACCAGAGTATCTAAAGGGAAAATGTGTAAACTCAAGATGGACGAAACACAAAGCTGTATGAGGAAAAAAACACATGTAACACATGCAGGTACTGCTGCAGAACCAGAGAGCAGAAACAAGCTGATTTCCTGCTTAGTTGCGGAAATCATATTTTTGTCAGCATTTTTCTTTAAAGCTTGATTATCTGTATTGGCCATTTTTGAAGAGAAGGCATTTTGGTCTTCTGTTGCCTTTTTCCTTTGATGTTAAGGGATCTACAAAGGGGAAAAAATCTTTCTTTAGAGTGACAGTAGGTTGCTGCTAGAGCTGTCTGTCATAGCACATTCTTTAATTTGTCGTATAGGGGAGAGAGGAGCCTTTCAATGGTTGGCTTCAAGTACAGTGTTGTTGAACTTTGTCCAGAATGTAAACAGCCAGTATACAGCTTATTGTTCTCTGTCAGGGGTCAGCTGTAAATTAGGAAGCGGGACTTCAGAAACAAATAAACCTTACTGCTTTTCTCCGTCTTGGGCAGTATACGGACTTGTTTTCTTCTCGTGTTATTGTTTCATCAAGGAACCCCCCTTGGAGAAATCCCAAGGATGTATGTTTGCTCTTTGTTCATATGAAATTTTTAGGAAAGGCTTGGCCCTGCCTTTTCATCGCCAGCAAACGCAGCAGTGGAACAGCAGTGGAAAGGAATGCACTGTCTCCAAGGGCAGTTGCCATGGGAGGCGTGTTTTATAGCCTGGGTGTTGGGGGAAACACTCTAAGAAGTACCCCAGGAAAAACATCAATTTCATCGTAAAACACAGGATGCCTGGTCTCAAGACAGGCCACCTTTTCTGTGTCTGTTTTATTGAAATTATGCACTTCTTCTCTTACAGGTGTGGCTGGCAGCACTGGGTGCTCTTGTGGACGGAACCACTTCACTTGTGCAGTGAGTGCCTTTGGGGAGTGTACCTGCATCCCAGCACAGTGGCAGTGCGACGGGGACAATGACTGTGGAGATCACAGTGATGAGGATGGCTGCAGTAAGTACACTACTTCCTCAGTGGTGTCCCTTGCTGTCCGTGTCCTCTTCAGGAGCTGTCATGGCCTGCTCCTAGAGAATGATTTAGTGGGAGATGTTCACTCATTCATTCAGTCATTGCTATTGTTGCACTCCTGAAAAAATCCCAGAATCTGGATATGATACCCCCGACTCACAATGTGTGTCATTATGCTTTTGTGAAGATGCACATCCTTTATCTTGTGACAGTTTTTTTTCCAGTGTTTATGTGAAGCATTGGAATTACACTAACTATGAGCTCAGCTGTTGACATTTGAAAGACCACACATGTGCAGGAGGCTCGTAAATGTATTGATTCATTCACGCCATGAGGAACAGTCTCTCGACTGTGGTTAAAATCGATAGAATTCAGCCATGACGTTAAGCTGGGTCATTGATTTGTAGTGGGATTTAGGAGACCCATACAATACTTGTATGAATATAATATTTGTAAAGGAGAGCAATTTGCTTTACTTGGCAGTTCTTCATGTTATCCATGGTGCTGGTGGCTCTAGCAGTGGATTCGGAAGTCCCTTTTGTTAATCCAGATTTACTGTGCTTTCGGATCTGATTAAGATTTGGTTGCATTTGATCCTGTGCCATTGCACAAAGTACTCTGAAATGTGTCAGTTATGTCAGCATAAGAGTGTGTTGAAAGCTAGAAGGTAGCGTGGAGAAATGGGTCATCGTCCCAGACAGCTGGAGGCAAAATTCAATGCTGCACATGTGAAGTGACAGACAAGTTCCTGCACCATAGTAACAGTGTGCTGGCACTGACTGAGTACCAGCTTTTTCAGGCGTTATCTTACTTCTGTAAAAAGTCAAGACAGATTATTCTTATAAATGTTAAATCAATGGCTGAAAGTACAGTAATAGACTCAGTAGTTATTAGTGCTGATAAGTAGATAGTTGGAATCTTCCAGTCCTATAGCTGGCAGAATAACCAGATCATCACTGGGAACTCATAACCCAAATTGCTCTTGGAGTGCAGGACACTGACCGACAGGGTGCTCTGAATCCAAAACATGCTCTTACCTGCATGTTTGTCTGTCTCTGGAGAGCATAAAGAGCTGTGCAACCCATAGGGATGAATAAAGGATATATGTTCAATATTAAGCCCATACTTCTTTTTTGCATTATTGTGGCCTGGATATGCCTGCAAGCACCAGACCAAATAAACAGTTAAATCTAACCAATCTTGATTAGGTACAGAATTGATCACAAAAAATACTATGGAAAATTTGTTTTTTAAAATGCTTTCCTATATTTATATTAATCATCTGCTACATGTGCAGATTTTGCCTTAATTTTGATATTGAATTTTAGTTTTAAAAAGTTGAACTCTGTTGCTAGCATTTAAAAAAAGTAATAATTAGGTGGTGAACTTAATGTATACTGTTCCTAAAATGTTATTTTCAGTACAGGCTAAATACTGTATTTTTAATACTATGGTGTTACTACATCAACCAATGTGTTCCAGTCAAATTTAAGAATTCTTTTAAAATGGAAGAAAACCATAATATCAAAACATCAAACATTCTTCACAGCTGTCTCTCACTATTCAACACAAACTTTTAAAGTTGATGGTAACTGGACTGTGTGGAAAGACTATAAACCAGCATATCTACAATAGGGGTATAAGGATGCATCAGTGCATCGTAATGAATTGATTAATCAGGTGGTGGTGCAATGCATTGATCTGAAAACATCAGAACTGATTTATTAATATTCATAATGGAAGCGCTACCTGATGATCTTTGTGCTAGGTGGATTTTGGGACCCGCCCCTGTTGTGTAGAGCAGAATGCTCTCTGATGGTTAAGACAATCTTTGCATTACGATACTTTTGGGAAATGCCTCCTTTTTGTGCAGCGAAATTTTTTCCTTCTGCTAGCTACAGTAGCAATGGACAAGAATCCAAGGTAGTTAACAAGCTATCTAAGTAAAAAGTAATGTAAGTCTTGGAAATGCACAGTATATATGTTAACATATTGGTATCGGCCGATATTCATTAAAAATGAAGATAATGCTATCGATGTGTCAATCTCGGCCAATATTTAAACTTTACCAATATTTCAGTATATCAATAAATGAGCTTCACTCAACCTAGAGTTTCCTTGACCTTTTCTTCTTGGTTACTGATATTTACCACATGTGCTAAATACCCGCTTTGGGTAAACTGGGAATTCTGTATCAATTTAGCTATTTGAAAAGACAGCAGTTTCTGTTAAATTGTGCGTATTCTGAGAATGTGGGGAGCAGTCGGGGGAAAATAGGGGTTAGTGGTATTTGTATTTGAAGCAAGCTCATAATTGAATTAGGTTTTGGAATTCCATGCAAACACAGCAGTTTCAATGTGTTTAGCTAAGGTGAGGATCTGGTTTCGCTGGCAGTGTGGTCCAGCAGGGGCAGACCTGCGGGGCAGCCTCTGCTCGTGACACCATGGCACAGCACATCTCACTGCAGCTCCAGGAAACCAGATACTTGGCAAACAATGGAGGTTTGTGGAGTTGGAAATATGCCACAGGGAACAAAAAGCAGCCGTTGCGTCTTGCTGGCGCTGTGCTCCCCCAGGACCTGGAATAACTACAGCAGCCGAATCCGGAGGGGAAAGATTATGTAGCAGCCCTTCACCTGGCAGATCAAAACCTGTGTTTTCAGCCTGCATGGCTCCTCCTCTGTATGTATACCTTCAAAAACACAAAGACCTTTACCGCAGTCAGTTTTATTGACAGCAGGAAGAATAGCTGTTCATAAATCACACACAACAGTTTGACTGAACTATTTCCAACAGATTTCTCTACGTGCGCAGAATACAGTCTCACAGATTGTATACTTTATAAAACTCACTAGGTCAATTTAAATTGAAGCTACAAAGTAGATGCTGACCTAGTTTACATTTTCAAGGGCATAAATAATAGTGGAGACTAAATTTGACCAAGATACAAAAGAACTTTGAGTACCATCACTATTAATCAGCTTTTCCTTCATGAATTATATTTTCCACATACTATAAATTTCACTTATGTTTAAGAACCGGAGGTAGATATCTTTATTTCATGCCTATGTATAGTTTAGTAGTTAACATTTAAAAGACTTGAGAGGTAAAACCATCATTTCACCTGAAAATATTGACTTTTAAACTTTTAATTACTTGGTAATTTGGCGGGATTTCAGTAGCGGTTAAGTGATGTAGCATTGAACAGATAATGTAAATTCTGGGAGAGTAAGGCCTGATGTTCAGCTGGTACCTACCCACTGGTCATGTTTCTGTGGCTCCCTCCTGTGAAAGTACAGAGGCCTGGAGTGTCAGCGGGCCATGAGAGTGAAATGAAATTCGCTGCCCCTGCAGAGTGGCTGGATGGGTAAGCCTGAGCCATTCGCCACGCTCAGAGCTCCAGGCTCTGCCCATCTCCTCATCACTCTGAGCTCTCTGTTCAGGAGCCTGGATGGAGACCAGCATGACAGTGTCATTATCTACCATGCAGACCCCCTGCCAAGTTGAAAGGCTCAATCGCTATAGCTGCTTTGGTTGTGGGGGAGGGATGATGGTGGGTGTTGTGTTTAGGTGAGGGGGAGAGGATTTATGAAGATGAAATGAAGTAGGTCTTTCAGCTGGAAAGTGGAGGCACCCTTCTGTTGGGGCAGATGAAACCTGGGAGCAGTTCAGCTGCCGCTGCTTCTTCAGGGTCAGGGACCGGGGAGGGTTGCCTGGCTGAAAGTCAGATTGCACCCATAATCCTCGCATTTTATAGGGCCCAGCCAATCAAAATGCACCCAGTGCCCACCAAGGTGCCGAGAAGCAATGCGACCTGAGAGCATCCCCCAAAAAGCAGATTATAAACACAAGGTGGGCCAAAAGTAGGTATGTAGTTTTTATTTTACAAAGTAAAGGTTCTGTTTTACAAAGTTATTTGTTCTTCATTCAGATTCCCTGCTATCATTCTCAGAATATGTAAAAAAAAATTATCCCGGTTTTGCTTTGACAACAGCTTTCCACAGCATTGGATCGGATGATGTGGCAGCATTGGCTGGCCAACATGTTCATCTGACATGACACCCATGGACAATACTGTAAAATAAAAACTGCATACCTACTTTGTAAAATAAAAATTTGACTTTGTAAAGCAAAAACGGTTTACCTCTATTTGGCCCACCCTGTACATCTGTCCCTCACCTTAGGGCAGGGACATTTTCCTGATGGTGCAATGAAGAAACCAAAAGAGGCAGAGTCCAGAACACTTTTGTTTGAGGGAGTTTAATTCTCACTTTCCTTCAACAATTTGCATAATCCTTCCTACTGCTTCTGACTTCTTGGCAATATACCATGGTAAACTTGTACAGCACCGCAAAACAAAAATGACACCTCCTCCTCTAAATATTTACTTCTCTATCTGTGTAACTGGAGGACAAATGTCCAAGGGAAAGAAGTGATTAACAAGGGAATAGAGCTGAAGATGAATTCATTTTGAAGTGGCCAGGACCCAGCGACACAGATCTTATTTTTTAAGATAAATGTTCTTTTAGAGATTTTGAAAATGAAAGCATTTTTCGGTTACCATGATAAACATCATTTCAGTTAGAGAGGGGTTGTCTTTTCAGTAACATGGATTTACAAAACTTGTTTAGTTTTTCTTAGGAAAAAAAAATATATATATATATATATTTTTACAAGGTTTTCCATTTTGGATGCTAAGCAATCAAAATCTGCTGTGAAATGAGGTGGCTGATAACTGTACTATAAGGTGAAGAGATCAAAAACTCATGATCGGGCTACTTTGTGCACATTTCAAAGGCCATCTCTCCATTATTCCACTATAGAGTAAGAAGTCAGTGTTATAGTAAATAGGTCTGAACTTGCAATGAATTCTTCAGAATGCAGAAAGCTAAGGTAATTTACATGTTTTTAAATTTCGGTATGGCCATTTTCATCTTTGGGGGAATTCAGAGACAAGCTGCATATTTTTCCAATTATCCCAGGTTATTCTTCCTGGTGGTGTGCATTTCTGAATTTGAGGTAATACGAAGCCCTTCATAAAATGCTTTCTGATGTCTTGCATGCCACAAGCAGCTTGTGAGAAATGAACCTCTTTAGCGATAAACTGGTCACGGTTCTGCTCTGTGGGTCAGTGCTTTTTGTTCTGAAGGCTTAGAGGGTGTTTGAAAATTAACAGTGTCTGTTGTCACCATTGGTACTTGTAGTCAGGCCTCCACTGTGGACTCAGCAGTGTGTGCTGGACAAACGTCTGACGAGAAGCAGACTGCTGCTCTGGGCTCATTAAGATTTCCTTTCCCTGACACCTCCTTCCGAATGAGTTATAGGCCTTGCTGCAGAGCTGGACTCAGTGGACACTGGGCAGGGAGCAAACGTGTGGGTACAGTCTGATCCATTTCTGCAATTCAGATCTCAGTAGGCCAGCACCGCAAACCTTCTCTCATTCCTGGAAAAGGGTTGTTGCCATTTGCAGGTTTTGGAAAACACACTGAAACTCTTGAGGAAGTTGCATTGTTTTGAAGCAAAACGTGCGTCTTTTTTTTAAACTTGTGCAGCTTGTCAGTTGAGATTCAACGGTCATTTACGATGATGACACATGAATTTTTTTTTACACTTAGACAGTTTTTACCTTATGTGGGAGAACTAGAATGCAGAGGGGAAGCCTTTTTGCACACATAAAGGGGGTTTGCAGGCTGCACAGGAGGAACTGATGCTGGATTTGAATCCTCACCCCTTGGTGTGTGGTGCAGCATGGCTGCCCCTAAGCACTGCACATGTCTC
The DNA here is from genome assembly GCA_026777045.1 of Hyperopisus bebe. NCBI lineage: Eukaryota > Metazoa > Chordata > Actinopteri > Osteoglossiformes > Mormyridae > Hyperopisus > Hyperopisus bebe. The sequence goes on along the minus strand of JAODJW010000007.1, from coordinate 23,016,617 downwards.
ATAAAGCCTTAATTCCAGCCAAATTTAACCATGAAGAGCTTAGTGGATATTTTTATCCTGACTTTTCTTATTGCACCAATTTCACATGCCTCCATATTTTGCTTTTTTGTATATTACTTTGTGTGCGACTGTGATAAGCCTTGGGGAAAAGACTCTTGCTTATGCAGTCTCGTTCTTTAACTTGGAGAATTTGTCTATATTTCCTTTTATAGAAGCCCAAATATTTGATGTGCTTTACAGTAGCAGATAGGGAACCCTTGCCCATATCTGCACAGAGCCTTCCAAGCTGAGGATGTGTAAAAACTGGGTTTGAGCAGCCGCTGACTCAAGTGTCTGTCTCCTGCAGTGAGCACCCTGCAAGTTTGTTGTTGTGAAAATTAGACCTAGCAGATATCTCCCACCAATTTTTAAATTATATATAGTTCAACAGTGTTATCGTGTAAGTTATACCATTACAGTGATCCCCCGCTATATCGCGGTTCAGCAATCGCGCCCCTGCTATATCGTAGATTTTTCCCCGACGCATCATAGTTCTCTGCGTATCGCGTACCTTGGTTGTGGTCCGATTGTTGTGAGTGACCTTTTTGTGAACTTTTCTAAGCCCTACGATTTAAGGCTTAAACTATCACTGATGGGTCTGGAACGTAACTTCTGCGATAGGCGAGGGATCACTGTATTATTTTGTGCTATATTAGTTATGAGCATTCTGTTTAGAACATATTACAGGAAATGCTGGAGAATACTTGTTGACAAATATTTTGACCCTCACATAATTGACTTTCTGCCTAAATATTTTGTGGCCCAGCTGTGGAGGAAGTCTTGATCCTGTGTGGAGATGGGTTTAACAAAAAAAAAACAAAAAAAACAAAAAAACAAGATGCCATTTTGACATGAGTACAGAAGGAGAAACCAGCATCAAGCTACTTAACGAACTCCAGCATGATTTATTGGGATCGAGGTGCATTTTTGGTCACTGAGGAAAAAAATAAAACTCAGATTGCTAATAATTCACAAGTGACAAGGAAACAAGCTCATTACCCGACTGACCCTGTCATGTGGCATCCATGCCCCTCAAACCATTGACCAGCTTGCAATTAGAGCATTGCAATCATTTTGTTTGTGCTAGAAAGCAATGTGAGCCAGGAGAAACTTGACAAGCCAAGGCACTATTTTCATGGACTCTAAAGTGAAGGTATTAGGAAGCATGAGGTGAGTTGCAGCTCTGCCAAGTATCCGGCTGTTACTGCTGTCGCTTCATTTATCCAGACATGGGCCGACGTGACCTGTTAGAGCAGTTGTGTGCTTTCTAGGCCAATGCAATGAACTTTGATAGATTGAATCAGTCATGTCGACTATTTTAAGAAACATCAAGAGGGATCATTCAGCTTCACATACAAGAAAGAACAAGAATCTGCAACTATATTAGGAAAGGTTGCAACACACGTGGAAACTTTCATTATGTTAACTTTCACTTGTAATTCAACTAATTGCTCAGTCATCAGAAAGAATCATTCACATAGCATGTGCCTGCTAGATAAGCGGCTGCAGACTGGTTACCTATCTGTAACGTCCAGTGTGATAAAGTGTATCCATTCTGTTTCTGCACGCTATTTTACAGTTCTGAGTGATACCATTTTATGGGTTTCGTGTACCTGAATGTGTTTTGACGTGCCTCTCCTGTGATGGCTGAATGTAGGTGCAGGGCAATATTTCTGTTGAACTGGAATTTAATCACAGTAGATTGAGCCCTCAGCATTTAGCCTATCTTTCCTTCACACAACATTATTCTCACATCTCAGCCGTACTTAGATTTTTTAGACATTTCCAGACACTTTTTGCTTCAGTGATAAGCTGCCCATAATCTGATCTGTTAGTGCTATTATGTTTCATGTAGAGCTCAGACTCGAAAAAGGAAAAAAAAAAACCCGATGACCCAAACTTGGCTTGTCGTCAGCGTTAATAACTGAAAAAGCGGCAAGAGAACGATAAGGGAGCTGCAAATGTGTTACTGCACTTTTGGGGGATTGATGTTCCGGAACTTCAAGCAGTTTTTCTGTGAAAGTCGGGCGTGATTTGAGGAATACAAAGTCATTTTGTGTATGCTGCTTTTTATGCTCGTCTTATCTTTCCTGAGGAATGCAAGCGTGTCTTTTGAAGATGGCTTCTTCCTGGAAACTGGTTTTACTAAGGTAGCTAGTTAAATAAAATTTAGCTTTAAAATGCTTGAACAGATGCACACTTTGAACTCTGATTGGTCATTACTTCCAGCCGCATGATTCTGGTCGCATGCTTCCTCAGAATGTAATTTCAAAATGCTTAGTGACTTGAACAGTCCTGTAATAGTTGAATTTAGATTCAGCTGCTGAAGTGTTGATGGACCATAGAGAAGTCTGAGGTATGCCCAGGAAGATAACACTAGAAGCTTATGCTGAGGCAGCACCTCCGCTCCAGTATAAATGGCGTGGGACTAGCAGTTTTTGCATTCCTCAGTGTGGCAAACGGATAATCACAACTGTCATCAGCTGATTAAAAAATACATATCAAAAGAGCTCCAGGAGGCATTGCCTAAGCACCACTGTCTTTGTAGATGCATTTGATATGGTGAAGTACCATGTGTGTTTAGTCTGTGTTGATGTCTGTCAGCGAGTGCCCGCTAATATTCTCTTGTGTATTCTCTACGTGCTGCAACCAAAGGGCTAGACTCTAGCTAAGCCACAACAGTAGAAGCACTTGCAAAGTGACTACTTGAACACGTTCTTTGAATGGCTCAGGGTGACCCATTTCACTTTTCTTGTTACTGACCTTCTGTTTTCATTCTCTTTTTCGGTTGTGACAAATGTGCTTAGTGTATCACACTTTTACAAGCAACGTTTAATTGAATTTAATAAAGGATCCTGGCACTTACGAAGGCGGCAGCTGTGAAGTGCCATTATGTGTGTTTCTGTGGTCATATCATTTTTTGAATTCTGGATTTTTATAAAATCATGCATTACTGGTTCCTGTTCCTTACTATATTACTTGCTTTGAGCCAAATATAGTATGTCTATAGTATGTCTAAGCTTATGATTTTTACATTCATACATAGAAGTTGTCATGTTGTTGTAAGTCAGTGACCTTGCACAGAAGCAAACCAGATGTTTTTTTTTTTTAAATTTTCATAAAAAAATGATTTCATAACACAATTCCTTTCTTATCAAAGAAAGCGAGGCTTACAAGAGTATCAGTCCAATGCTGGCTCAACAAATATGATGACGCCACAGGCATTGGCTTCAGGCTGGAGGGCTTCCACCCTAAGCATCACTGGGTAAGAAGGAAGCCAGCCCCCTTATCAAAAACACCCTGATGGTCACCCAGTGGATGGAGTGGAAACTTTGATCCTTGCATTCATATTGCCATGGAAACAGCCGAGTAATAATGTGGAGCTGTATTATTCCCTGGTAATGCCAGCCTCCGTTGTTGTTGCATCTTGATTATTCTGTCCCATTTTTCTGTATCTTCTGTTTCTTTGTATTCTGTATTGATTGTCTGTCTTCTCTCGCTCGTTGGGTTTTTAGGTTGCTAAAATTCTTGTGCGGTACTTCAGAGCCACCTCATGCAAAGCGGCAGCACAGTTTGTATTGGCTGCCATTTCCCTGAAGACTGAGGCCAGAGCATTAGTACCCCTGACACATTTCTCCCCCAAAAGAGGCACTGTATTGATCAAGCTAATGCGTGCCCACTGCTGTGATGTGCTGGCCCATGCGACACCGCACACCATGCATTTTTCATGCTGCATGTATATATGTGACCTGGACCTGCTGGTGACGCTCCCTGTGCCTCTGTCCTCCCAGTGCTTCCTACCTGCTCACCACTGGACTTCCACTGTGACAATGGCAAGTGCATCCGTCGCTCCTGGGTGTGCGACGGGGACAATGACTGCGAGGATGACTCTGATGAGCACGACTGCCGTAAGTGCCCCCCCATCCCAATGGGGACATATGTATATGTCTCCATATGGCACCAGTACACTCAAGGGTGGGTGTTATTTCATTTGGGGCTCCTTATACGACTTCCTGCATGAGATTAGGGACTTGAAGCATGGCACCTGATATCTGGGAATTTTGGACAAAATCTCTATTTACAGACTTCCTCCCTTGCCCACGGAAAGCTCCACAAGTGTTTGTGACCAAAATAGAGCCCAGTTGGCTGTACCGAAGGCTTGCAGAGGTAGCATTAGGTATATAGGGCCATAATTTTGGCTTTATCTTTCCCCACCATATAAGCAGACAGTGTCATGTACCTACTGCACACTGTCAATTCAGTGCTGTGGCTGAGGAGCTAGATCTGCTTTACACTTTATTCACCAAGCTCGTCTATTTTTTATTATTAATTACTGTGCGTGTAAATAATGATTTTGGCAACCAAAAAGGATTTTTAGCCAGTGGGGAAGCCCTTTTTTACTATGCATGTAGGGACAGCTCAAGGACCATTGCAGGAGGTAGTATATCTGCTGCAGCTATCTAGTGTATTTATCTGTGCACTTATATATACTCTCCAGGCACCCAGCCACCGTAAGAATGAATATGCAGCTGACTCAAAACATACGACGTGTGAATTCATGTACACATATACTGTATATTATGTTCTGGCAATGTATCCTTTTCTCCTCCTTATTTGTCCCACAGGTGTGCAACCAGGCTATATTAAATATCTGTGAAGATACTACTAAGCAGAGTGTCTTCTTGGTACATGTCTGCTTCCTCTAACAGCTTGTTGTGTCTGTTCATAAGGGGGGTCTCCATGGGGGACCTTTTATCCGGCCCAAATTCGTTTCTCATTATTCTGATGTGCCCCTGTGTCAGACGCTTTCTTGCTTTAGTCCCTCTGGATTTGGTGCTAATGCACAGCTGCCATGACCGTGTTTGTCAGCATGGTGGGGGCCAAGCTGCAATGGTGTGTGTGACCCATATTTTAAGGTCCTGACACAGAAATGTTACTTACAGCCAGGTATGCCTGGTGTGAGCCTGCGGTAAATATTTAATTTGTATGCCTTGTAACGTTTTCCCCTCTCTTTAATAATTCTTGTGCATGTTTTCTATAATTTAAAGGGCAGGAAAGGAACTGTAGAACTGTAAAATATTGGGTTGATTGTGCACATCAGGAAAAAGGAGAACGGGATTTAAAACATTCTTTGCAAACAGTTATTCAAATGATGCAAATTAGGGTATGTAGAAACGTAAACTATGTATGAGTGCATTGTTGTGCTTGTCTTCTCAGTGTTTGAGAGAATTTTATTTGTCCTAGCATTGTGTGAGATGCAGTTTTGTGCTTTTGTTTACTTGCACATTAAATTAAAAAAGAATCTCTTAATAGCCATTACTTACAGTACTTTTAGGCGTAATGTGTCCTGCAGGCTAATCGCTTCATGTATTCTTTCATCAGTGTTTGCTCTCGTGACTGATATTCTGCTGGACTACAATTTGACATTTCTTCTTATAGGGACTACATGGGGGAAATGTGGAAAAATGCAGTGCAGCATTGAATGTATTATGTATGCAGATGTACAAGCATGGCACTCGCTGAGTCAGAACACATCATTCTCTAAATGTTGTGGTGGAGCTCTGCTTTGTTCAGTACATTACAGAGTCAGGGGGCACCTAGCACTCTGTGACAGCCATGCACCAGAGTGAAGCACATAAATTTGGTCTCACTTGCTTCTGATTGGAGAAACAGATGCGGGAATTTTATTATGAAGTGCAGCTGAAATAAAATTAAATTTATCCTGCGGCTCTTGGGAGCTTTCTGTCATAATTCTGAGTGGAGAAAATGGTACCTTTAATAAAGCATCACAGCTCCTGATTAGATAACATATTACAGCATATAGTGATAGAAAAAATTCATCAATAAGCCAAAAAGCTTATTTTTCTGTATATTTTTCGGGGATTGATAGTGCATGATTTTGAAATATGCTTTCATGTGAAGTATGCTGTTGAAAATGCTTTTTGAGTGGAATGAAGAGAAATAGTAAATATTTAATGACAGCCCACTTTCAGTAATTTTATTTCTGTTTGGTTTAAAAAGCATCGTGTTTCAGTTTAAGTACTAGCCTTGTAAGATATTGATTACAGCCTAAGAGTGAATGCCACCATATTATTTATTTTTACTGACAACACTTTGCTTTCAGCACCACATCATTTTCTGCTCAAAAAGTGGCATCTGTCAAGGCATTAATGGGATCTGTAAAAGCTCACATATGCATTCTGATATATAAATGACATCATAATTGAAATTCCTTCAGACACCATCAAAACAGTTTGTCAGTAAATTCTTTAGAGCCATTATGTGTCCTGAACGATATACAGGGCCAAGGTCATCAGCTCGCTGCTGCTATCCCCAGTCAGCCGAAAGCACTCCTGCCAGAGCCTTATTTATTGTCCTGTCCACCTACTTCTCTAACTACTTTTTTTTTCTTTTTGAGAGCAATAATTGATTGCTGTTCTGTGGTTTGGTGTTGGCTCCCTCTCCCTCTGCACAGCGCCCAGGGAGTGTGAGGAGGATGAGTTCCACTGTCAGAATGGCTACTGCATTCGCAGCCTTTGGCACTGTGATGGTGACAACGACTGCGGAGACAATAGTGATGAGCAGTGCGGTAAGTTTTTTACATTCTCTATCTGGACAGACGCAGTCTTGTTCTGTCTCACTGTACAATTTTCATTCTTTGCTGAAGATCAAAACATCTGCTGTCAAGGCCACATTTGAGTCTGTAACTAGTAGTGGCATTTAAGAATCCCACTGGAAACTGATTCAAGGGTTCCCATAGCGTTCTTTAAAATTTTGTCCAAACAAGGTTGGCCATCTGACCATGGTGTGAGCTCAAACGTGAGGTTAATAGGGTAAATGCCTTTCTCCCTCATAGAGGTATTCCAGACACTAGGAGACTGACACATTCAAGACATCTGTTATGTTTCTTTACCATGTTTCTACGTGTTTTATTCTACTCCAACGAAGATCATAATTATAGACAAAGTGAAAATCAATGTTCATTGACGTGTTTGTTTCCAAATTTTCTCTTTGGCTGTATCCTTCATGCTTCACTATGTATTTTGTTTTTTTTGGCTGACACCCATCGGTCCTTAAGGTCTTTTTTATCAGCCATTGTTCGATGCCACTTCAACTCGCCTGTTTTAGATCTATTTTCTCTAACTAGCTTGGCTCAGTGTCTTAATTGTTGACCTTAAATTATTACTTCCACTCCCATTGCATTGAGAGAAACCTTGAAAGTGTCATGACCCACTCAAAAAAACAAAAATCTTTTACACTGAAGAATATGGCCTGGCGTTGTGTTTAGCCAGAATCCTACCATTCCTGCTTAAGCTACACGTTTAGTTTCAGTGGTGACTCCCATGTGATTACTCCAGACCACGAGCAAGTAGAGCAGGTGGGCCAGCTGCTTCAGGGTATTCCATTAGTAGTGAGGACATTCAGGCTCTGCTATAAAATTCTCGGTGCTGGTTCAGTGCCATTGCTCTTAAGCCCCTTTTATGATTTCTTCAGAGGCCACACAGGCCCTCTTTAGATTACTCCCAAGGTTAAATGGTCCTGCCTCCATTTGCTAATGGGGTCTTTGCTAATTTGCCTGATTTGCAGGAAGTCTAGTGGAGCTTTTACTAAGCTCGAAATGCAGGGAAAAACCACATCTTTACCTAAGTGGGGCCAGTTAATTTATACATTGTTTTTCCACATAAAATATTAGCGTTGCAACATCTAATCGATAATGTTGATAATAATAAGTAATGAAAATAGTTGACAACAAATTGTCATTGATTAATTGATTTTTTGCGTTTGTAAAAATTGTGCATAATGACATCACCACCTTGCCACATTAACATTGGTGTGTTAAACCTAGTTCATGCTTCTCTTTTTCTGTGTGCTACCATAGTGGTCTGTGCATGGTTGTGCACACACTACATGTGTTATAAATCATTAGCAAGTTAAATATGGCAGGGACAGCGGATCTTTGTTTCTATGCCACTTTGTTACTTTAAGTAGAGATTCTGAACACTGTGACTTAAAAATGCCGTTTAAATCAGGGTTATTCAAATTGCGGTCCTCGAGGTCCGAGCACTGCTGGTTTTCCAGCCTTCCTTTACCTGTTAGTCAGGTGTGAAGCCTCTGACCAATCAGAATCAATAATTATTAAACTAACTACCTGGGAGAACTGAATACAAGGCCTGGATTTGGAATCAAGGTCCAGATTTGAAGAGCCCTGGTTTAAATAAAGCATTTGCACTTTTCTTAAAAACCTGTCCTTTTGCGCAACTAATTGATTAGTTGATCACCTGATCAAACAATTAATCAATTATCAAAAGAATGTTTTTGCTGCCCTAAAAAATACATTGTAGTATTGGTTGCAGAAAAGGAAAGCTTTTGCAGAAATCTCTGAAGTCGATTATTTTGAGAAAAAAATAATATTTAATAAAGAAGTCGCATACTCACATGAGAATCTCATGACAGCATATATCCTCTGATGAGAAATTTCCAACTAAACACCCCATAGACATAGCACAGATGATGCCTGCACTGTCCAGCAGTCTGTGCCAGAAGACAAGGGGAACATCAGAGGGATTCCAGAATGTTAAATAGGTGCCAAAGTGTCTTCTGGGAGCAGGCTGATCATAGGAAGTGGCGGCTGGGATGTACTGACCACCTCAAATATCTGCTTTTCTCCACTTTGTTCCAGACATGAGGAAATGTTCCGACAAAGAGTTTCGTTGTACTGACGGTAGCTGTATTGCCGAGCACTGGTACTGTGACGGCGACACGGACTGCAAGGACGGCTCAGACGAGGAGAACTGCCGTGAGTCACGTCTGCCCAGAGCGGCGCTGCACTTCCACATGATACAAAATGTGTAGCACATCTAAAATAAAAATTAAAAATAATGATTTAATAATAATATAATAAGAATACTAATCCAAGAATAGACAGTATAATGGCAGCAGGGGCTGGCTGGAAAAGTGAATGCCTGGCATGCATAAGCTAATGAGGAGTCCTACCATGCCCTGTGTCCTTTTGACTCTCCCATGAAACTGGCCAATCAGGCTGCTGCACTGAGACTGCTGAATTGAGGCCTGTCGTAACAGCATGGTTGTCCTCCCACCGGCACTTCAGTCTCGCTCGGTCTCTTGCGAATGCCCTGGGTATTACTGTCGCCGAGTGGGAGATCAGCGCACTGCAAAGCTGTGAGGGGAAAATCCTTTCATGTGATTATCTGTCCCGAAGAATGCCAGTGTTAAAACTTGAATTATGAATTATGAGCTGTTCAGCTAAAGCTGCTAATTTATGGCTCTCATGCTCGATTGTTAAATAATGAAGTTTCTCTCCTGGTACTTCGCCAGAACCCGATACACTGATTTCTTTGATTTGCTTTAAATAGACTGCCTGGAGACACTGAATGCAATTAACAGTGTAATATTTGTTGCAGTCTCTTACATCTGAGATTGATTAGGGTTTTGGCAACATGCTCTTCATACTTAAAATGTACTTTTTCTGAAGTGTTTTTTGAAGAATTTGTATGGGAATGATCCTAGATTGTGATTACAACTATCTGAGCTATAGTTGTGACTTTTACCCATAAGAATTAGGGTTACAGCCCATGCACATCTCACATTATCTGACATTAATATTTCCTTTTCACAATTATCAAATTCCTATAAAGAAAGGATAAAGCTTGAGGGGACCAATGATCATAAAGGAATTTGATTCTTTGGAAGTGGAATTTAACACTATCAGCTAACTGACATCTGAGATATACGCATTTCAACAAAACATTTTGGCTTATTATCCTCTTGTCTCCTGAATTGCAGCCAAAGTCTGCGATGGTATCTTACCTTCTGCTTGCATGATGCATGCCCACACAGCTCATCTTTGTATTTTTTTTTTAAATATATGTTCTCCTTGAAACAAAAAGTTTCAGAATACAGTAAATCGATATGGCAGGGCAATAAAATGCTGCATAGTATCATTTTGTTCGCCAGACCTTTTCTAGGCTGATGTTTCACGCAACAGAAAGAGGTATCCAGAGATTACATGATGCAATAGTACGAGTGCCCTTCTAGTGTCAATTATGATACCAAAGGGACGTCCGATATTGCATAATGTGCATGCGACCACAAAGATGGAATCCCAAGGCATGAAAACTGTCTGGATATACTGGACTATATGTAAAAGTAGGCTATGGGAGCTTTTGGGCATTCGGATGTTCATCACAAAAAGAAGAATGAAAAGTAACCGCAATCTCTGACTACTGAAAGTTCATCCTCTGTAAAAACTTTTTTTTTTCTAAAAGACATCAAAGCTCCTCTCTGATGCTGTCAGCTGACTAATGGCAGAGCTTTCATCTGTGTAGATAAATGCCTCAGTTGCAAATGGAAAGGATTGATGGGGAATTTTGTACTTGACAGTTCATCACTTGGGGGTGAGGAGTGGGTGGATGATCATGTCGGATCATCATCCGAATGTGTGCGGTTATAACTGACCGCTGCTTTTTATGGTGGTCTGCATTTTGCCAGATATTATCATTATTGCACTTTTCTTTTGATTGTATCTGTGCTTCAGGAGGTTTTAAGTAGCTTGGGTGAAACGTGGTACAGACACTCCTCGTTTAACAACAATTCTTATAAAAAAACAAATGTTACCAAGCAGACCAGTCACACCTCTGGTGGTCTGGGTCGCTGCAAAGTATAGATACATTTCAG
>JAODJW010000007.1:22975286-23002565 GCA_026777045.1 Hyperopisus bebe | reverse complement strand
AAAACATACGTATTTTAAAGTGCGTGCTTATAATTCAACCACATGAATTCAGTTCATTTAATTTCACCTCAAAATAAGTTTCAAAAGAACAAATTCAGTTGAAAATATTCCATGTATTTTATTCGCATCTTTATCATTCAAGCAGTAATATTCAGTCCTCATTCCTGCTTTACAATATTCAGTCCCGTTTTTTTCGCTGTTTCAAATATGCTACCACAATTTCAGTGGTTTAAAATATGGTCTGAAATTCAACCCTCTACATCCGGGACTAGCAGGATGAGCGATAGATTGCCGATAGAGTTCTTTATTTACTGATATAGTATTTGGAGGTGGTTTGAGTTGTAAATATTCTTTTCAAAATTCTTGGATATGGAGTTTGTAGAAATAAAACAATAAAAAAGCTACCTTTGACCCCACTACAGTGGTCCGAGAAAAACACCAAATATTCTGGGATGCGCCCCCTATGATTTCAGACCTACAGAAGCCTCTGGCTGTGCCTCTTCCCTACTACTGTAAGTAGGAAAATAAGTATACTCTTAGACATACATATCACAACAATCACTCAGAGCAAGTAAAAACACAGTTACTAACTTTCACATTTCCAGTATATCTATCCAGTACTCTTAGAAATTGTATAAGTTGGATTAGATGGGCGGAGCAGGTGATAGGGCTGTCCGAGGAAAATAATTCTGTCATTTCTGACAACACTAAATCCAGGTAAAGGCTCCTTTACATCCTCAGAAGTGTGGCCATGAGTTATTTCAAGCTCTTGCAAATTCTGAAGTTTGCTTGATTTTGCATTAATTTCCACAACCGCAAAATAAAGAAAACTAATAATAATAATAATAATAATGGCAATCCTCTAAGATGCCTTATATATAGGTCACTACTTTGTCTTCTCCCAAGTAATAAACCCAGTTTCTTCCAGTCAGACCATTAGCATATTTCTTCAGAATACCCATCAAGATTGCATTTGGTGTGAAAGGTCTGTAGTAAACTGCAGCTACATGTCTGCTTCTTGCAGTGCTGGAGACAACCCAGTGCTGAAACTGTCTGGAAGCCTTTTACAAATTGCATTGATCTCTCCCAAGACCTGCTGTGCACCTGCCGCTCATTCTAATGCATCTCCATTACATCGACATGCCAGAGAGGTGGCGCAGTGACAATGACAGACTGCCCCCCACCTTAATATCCCTCCCGTTCTGCAGTGGCATACAGCTAACAATAATGATATACCTAGTCCATGTTGATCTGATAGCTAATTAAAAATTGAGCCACACCAGTTTAACATGTTTGCTGAAAACAGCTTGTTTAAAATGACATAACCAAAGTTTCAGTCATACAGAGATTTTTCAACTATTCATTTATTTAACGCAACTGTCACATTATATCTTTCACAGATGTCCTACTTGTTTCACATAGCACATTGCATACCACTGGGGTGAGGAATGTTTAGCTATTTTTCTGAAGTTTCAAGGTAACTGCCCTGAATAGCGTGCCAATTAAATGGTCTGTTGAGGCATTTTCCCCTTGTGAAAATGTCATTCATTGTGCAGTGCAAACAGGTTTTTCCTGCCTTCTCCTGCACATCAAATGACTTGTCTTCATGTAGTGCCATTCATAATGTCCACATCGCTGTAGGACTATATACTATATGTTGTTCTGCAGCTCGTGTCCGGCTGCTATGAGGTGATGGAAGCCTATAGTGATTTGCCCTCCTGCCTGCACACTGGCACAACCATTAAACTGGAGCTGGAAGGGGAAGTGTATGAAGAGCGTTTTTTTGGTATAGGCACAGGTTACACCAAATTCAATTGTCATCATCTTACTGGCACTTGGCAATAAATAAAAGGGCACACTGGAGAGCAGAATCCGACAGCAGATCAGGAGGATCCCCGACAAAAGTTAGGCCTACCTCTGCAAACGGTGCCATTGCCCACATAGCCAGGCTTACAGGTGCACGTGTGGCCCTGGATGCTGTTGGTGCAGATGGCGTTCCTGTCACAGGACTGCTGACTGCTGGCACACTCATCTTGCTCTACAAGGAGAAAAACAAGGTCAATGTCTGAAGCATAAAAACGTCAATAAAAAATTGAGTTATTTGGATATAGGGTTATTATTAAAGTCACATACTCTTAGTCTAGTGCACTGTAGGTGATAAGGATCAAATTAAACCAAGATCTCATGAAATCGCACATCATATTGTCTTGATTGGCAGGATTCATTAGGAACATAGATATACTTCCTGGTGTTATAAAGACTAAAACCATGCAAGACCGGACGAAGGATAAACTACTATCATTACATTAAAAGCTTATTATGCTGTATATGCTAGTTCTTTTATAGCTCTTTTTACCTGTCATTAGAAGTTCACAGAGCCCCAAGGTAATCTGCAGCCATGTACACTGCAAAACAGAACTTATAGAATCTATGGATGATTTTATTAAACAACTAGAATTTCCTTTGCAAAGGACAAGCCTTATTCTTTAAGTATGGTAGTACCTTTTTATTTTCATATTAGAATGCAACAAAACACATACATACAGTAAAAACCTGTATATGTAACCTTTGATATATACATATAAAATGTTCTAAAAATGCTTATATTTCAGAGGTAAACAAAATCCATTGTACTTATTTACATTTCAAAATAATGTCATGCAGCTTAAATAATTTCTACCAAGGTTTCCGTTTCGGCAAATTACAGAACACCATTATCAATTTAGGTGTCCTCTGTGCTACAGTTAAGGTGACATTTTAAACAACCACCCTAGGATTTGTTTTATAGTTTTTATTCAATTTAAGTTTCAGCATCAGAAAATAAAAAGCAGTGTATCTGTATTTTTCAGTTTTGTGAAGAGAATATTTCTATGTATGGATCACTTGCAGTGCCTCTGCACATTACATTGTGGTGTTTTGTCCTCTGTGTAATTTTCAATTTCCATTTTTCTGGTTAAATTCAAAGAGTTGCCCCCTGGCCTATTTTTTCCCAGAATTGGCTGTATATATGCCAGTGTTTTGCAGAGAATATATTATATTGCTGGCATATGCATGGTATAGTTGGCAACAACGCCTAAGACTGTTATTAAACATTTTTCTGGCAAGTCATTCTTTCTTTGGACTTTTTGCACCAACCAATCATGGTTCCCCATATTAATGAAGAGGAACATGTAACACAGTAGGCAGACTGGAAAAAGGAGGCAAGGTGATTTCATTATCACCCATCTCCTCCCCCTCCAATGATGTGCTGGAAGAGCATATTAAAGTGCCAAAATAGGAAGGCAAACCAGAAAGCTGATTATTAAGATTTCACCACTTATGCACAACAATCTGCAAGAGCTTCAGCTGCAAACAGGGACCTTACTATCACATGACAGAAAGCTTATATGGACAACCTGGGGAAATCTGCTTAGATATAGATAGCCGTGTATGATTATGAATTAATGCCCATGTTAGGATTTATGTCAGGATTTACTTTTGGCAGATATACACTAGAAAGGCTGCTGTTTGACAGCCCCTTCACTCCCCCCCCCCATCTAATCCTTACTCCTCCCACACCCCCAACCCCTACAATTTCTAGAATTACTGGATGGATGAACTGGAAATAAGAAAGCTAAGAAATATGTTTTTACCTGAATGTTCTGAGTCCTAGTTGTACACGTACCTCTGAAACCACACTTATTGCACATTTCACTTGCATGCCAGTTTGCAGAATTCTTCCCCACCAATTATGTGGTTACCTGTATTTCTGTGAGTGAATGACTTAATGTCCAGGTGTTAAACTGTCATATAATTTGTATTTGTCTATTTATATTCTATTTGTTTCTCATTTGCACTATGACCAACATTTTCTGTGACATAACAGTAAGAACTACAGCTGACAGATACAGCAATGGACACAATGTACTAAATTGCACACAATTTAGTGCAGCATGCCTATGAAATATTAAGTCAAGCTCACAAACCCCCTAAAATTTACTTTACTCATGCTCTAAATTTGCTACTCTGAACTCTCAAATTAAGCTGTGTTCACGTTTTTGTTATTTGTGATGTTGTCATGAGCAAATACTATGAGTTTTACAGTAGTAAATTTATTCATTCAAATCTTTGTAATAATACATGTCTCCCATTCCATCTTGGTCTTATATTACAATGCCTGCTACTTGTTCACACAAAGTTTTAAACAATTCTCGCTTTGCATTTTATTTTGTTGAGCCAACAGGTAAGTCCTAATCAGCGGGTATCACTGCAGTATGCATACACCAATTGTGACCATCCACATCTACAACCAAATGTAGTATGAACACAAGCTGCCACGCACACGATCATTCACAGCCTGAAATTGCATGTGGAAAAGTCAAATATTTAGTGGCCTTTATTATTACTGTATTTTCTCTATTTGATCAGTCATATTACTACTTCACAAAACCATTCTATGGATAATAATGTACACCCTTCCCCCGATAGACCTCAGATCAATCCAAAACTGGAACTACACTACAGAGGGCAGCAAAATTGAAACTGCAAGACATCGGGCAGCAGCTACTTTGTGAACGCAGCCATCTGTCATGTACTGTAAACTTATTCTGTAAATCATTTTGCAAACTTCCCAGGTAAATTGAATGGGTCAGTGATTCTAAAATTGTGGGGCACAACATGATTTTCTGAATATTATATATTGTATAATGGAGTTTATATTATTTTTTTATAGGCAACCTCCCTATTTGACAAATGTTATCAGTAGTAGTCCTTGTTGATTTGTGGACGAGGAATTGGTATTGCCTAATCTAAGTGAAAGCTAAAAGTTAAAAATACTTTTGTACATGCTGTTCTTGTTGATTGCAGCTAATCCCTTGTATATACTGTTAATAAGAAGGTTCACATTTTGCTCAGTTTGAATCGAAACTCATATATTGTGCAGATGCTCCGTATTGAAAAACAAAATGCTGTGTACTGTTTTGAATCTGTATGGGAGGCAAACTGTCTCATGTTTTCTCAATTTAGTATTTTATGGGCACATCGCACTACAGCACGATTCGGTATAAGGTCAAAAGAATTTGTGTAGCTCAACAGTTAAAACATTGTGCTAAAACTCTTGAGGGTTTAAATCTGATGAAGCACAAATTAATTGTTCCAGATAAAAGTATCAAATAAGTGAGTTAAATATACATCCTATGCATTGGGGTGGGGGAGCAAAACAAATGTCTGTGGCCCCTCTGGGAATCTTTTATTACTATTATGTCAGAGAAATACTTTCCAATATTTTAACCCCAAAAGAGCTCTAAATGATTAAATGACTAATGTGCAGGATAGCAAGAGTCTTATAATTGAAAATGAAATTGATATAGTTTAATGAATTTAATGATTTGCCTGGGTATTCACTGTAGAGGACATGAGTAACACACAGACTCTTATTACTAATCCAGGGTCGTCTATATATGTGTAACTGAAGCTGATGTGCTACAAAGCCTAGCTAAGATCAAAATAAATCACAGGGCCCTGATGGCATCCTACCTGTAGTTTTAACAGAGATGAGGGATATTATTTGCCAACCTTTGACTTTACTATTTCAGAAATCCTTATTTGCTGGTGTAGCACCTTCTGGTTGGAAGCATGCTAATATAATGCCCATATTCAAAAAGGGGATAGAAGTAATCCATGAAACTATGGGTCAATTAGTTTAACTTGAATAAATGGCAGTAATGGAAGTTGTAATCCAAGCGAAAGTGGTAGATTACCTGGATTCAAGTAACATTCTGAGGCACAGCCAACATGGAGTTAGGAGAGGTCGATCTTGTTTAACTAATCTACTTGAGTTCTTTGAGGAAGCTTTCCCTTATGGGGACTGAAAAATTGTTCCACAAGGTCAAAATAACAGGTTTGTATCACATTGTGAGGATATATGTACACAGCTGAGAGTGAAGTTTAAGGTCCAAATGCAGGGTCAGGTCATTATTCGGTAGCCCTTAGACTTGTCTTAATGCAATTAAGTTTACCAGTTCTGCTTCATACTGGTTCTTTCATGTGTGACTACTTACTTGGACTAGGTTTAAGTGACAGGATTAAATTTAACCCGAGTGGGAATGAGGACCTTGGGGGTAGGGGAGGAGGTTTGCCCATAATAAATTTTGCTAAAACAAAAATGCTGCAGTGCAACAAAAATATTGCTGCTACAAGCCTTCCTTATACACTGTCCCCACCACTCCAAAAAACAAAACACAATTACATTTTCCCATGATGCATTTTGCCAAGTTCCCCATGATATATTTTGTAGATTGGCTGCCAGACTGCTATGGACAAAATTTGCAGGGAGGCTAGCAACAAAAAAATCAAAAACTTTATTATAGAATATTCAGAAAATCATTTAGTTCTCCACAATTTTATAATCACTGACCTGTATAATGTTCCTAGGAAGTTTGCAAAAAGGTGGGACGGTTATACGTTCAGATGGCAGATGGCTGTTATGTCCAGCTCGCCTGATCCCCCTGTGTGCCATGCCCCCTCGTGTGGAATCCATACATTTACCAGCTGTTCCTTGTTTCCTGCTATTAGTCCTGTGTATTTGAGTCCGCGTTTGAGTATGTTTCCCCAGACCAGTCATTGACGTTATGTGTGTTTCCTGTGCCCCTGGAAGGATTGATTCCTAATAAACCCCTCATTCCCTGATCCTGCCATTTTAGTGTTTTAGTGCAGTTGTAATTTTGGATTGATTTGGAGTCTATTACAGGAAGATTTTCCAATGTAGACTTTCATCCACGTCCATATCTTCAACCATACAATGTACCTAAACCAGGGGTCACCAACCTTTTTGAAACTGAGAGCTACTTCACAGGTACTGAGCCATACGAAGGGCTACCAGTTTGATACACTCTTCTTAAATTTACAGCAAATTTGCTCAGTTTAAAACATGTTTTAAATGCTTTTTTACATATTGTCATTTTCAAATCTATATAAATGCAAATGTGATTAAAGAATAATAGCAACAGGATAAAATTAAATTTTAGACGCTGCTCACTGTTGAGTTGTGCAATTCTTAGAATAGATCCGTGGGGGACTCATGTGGTCCTTTGGGGTATCCTAGTGCCCGCAGGCACCATGTTGATGACCCCTGACCTAAACAATTTGGATAAGATTTCTCAAATAATTTTTGAGTAATCATGCAGACAACACCAAATGCTTGTGCTGGCTGTCTCTTTGTTATCACTATGTGGCACTGCTTCAGTTTTGGTGTAATTTGTCTCAAAATTTGATCAGATCCAGATCTTCAGCCTTACAACATGTCTGCAAAGGTTGAAAAGCTCTGTTACTGTTAATATTTTTTGGTAATGGGATCAAATGGGATCCAAAACTATCCTATATTTGAAATCAATGTGCAATGTTGCTTCAATTTTAGGGCAATCTATTTAAACATTAGATAGGTTCCAGTATGCCACCCCTACAAAGTGCCTGCAAATTTTGAAAAGGATATGTAAAATACTTCGAGAGTTACTGTGTTTACAAGACCAGGTGTCTTCTATAGCTGCTGTTTCCTTCCTTTGCTGCCTTCCTTTGCTTCATTTTTGGGAAATTTGTCTGAAAATGAAACCAGGTGTAGATATCCATCCATAAATTGTTCTTGAAGCAGTAATATGATCCATTCACTTAGCACTTTCACTGAGTCGTTTGCTTTTACCCTTCACTTTGCTGCCACATTTGAAAAAGATCCATGAAATAGTTTTAAAGATATTGGTGGTGACAGTGGCAGTAAACTGGTGCTAAACAGAGAGCCATGGTTCAGGGCAAAATACTGTGACCAAGCGAGAGCCAACAGAAGACCAGACATATTGAGGTGTGCAAAACATAACATGCAAACATGTACTTTAAACAACCTAATAGATCACAGGTGCTGATTTTATATGCAGGTATGTTACCGTCTTAATGGGATTAAGTGTTAAACCTGCATTTTTTGCTATTACTATGCAGTACTGCTTCAATTTTGGGACAATCTATCTCAAAATTTAACCAGTTCCAGTTTGTCACCCATACAATGCCTCAAATGGTTTTTGAGTTACTGTCTTACAGATCAAATGTCAAAACATACCCTTTTTTGCTACCGCTGTGGAGTACTGTTTCAATAATGGGGCGATCTGTCTCAAAATTTTATCAGCTTTTGTTACTCACCCGCACAGTGCTTGTGCAAAGACCTTTCAAACAGTTTCTGAGTTATGGCCTTACATACCAAAGCCTCAGCAGTGTCGGTAAACCAGTGCTGAACTCATATGTTTGCTCTGATGAATACAGTTGATATCAGCTGAATACAGTCTGAATATTGAATACAGTCTGATGAATACAGTTGATATCAGCTGATATCAGTTAGATGTTTGCAGTTTAGGCCAAGATGAGAAAATATGGAAAAAAAGGAAAAGAAATGTACTATTTTTGGAAAAATCATTCATTTATAAGCACAGTTCTGTTTTAGCGAGAAACAATTATTTGAAAGGGACAGAGATTTACCATCAAACCTGCCTTGTGAAAACAGAGCCGATCATAGTGTGCACCATGGCAACAACCCAAACTGTTTAGAAACAACAAAATGAATCGATTTTCCATGGACACCCACTTCCACATGACTGCCAGCTTTCAGCTAATTAAAGATAGCTTTTTCTCCTACATAACTCACTTGTGCATATAACATACTTAACATTGCTTTGTTCTGCAGAAATTGAAAAAAGTATTCTATTAGCTATTGTAGCTATTCCAATTCCTTCATTAATTCACCAAACCACCATTGAAATGTGCTGGACTGAAAGGTTAAAACTTGCATAGACTTCTAATTATCTCTTGCATTTTAATCAAAGCCTCCTTGAGGACTGGTTAATGCCATTTTCAGTGGAACGATGAATGTCAGCTGCACTTCAATAGACAAGGAGGCTTGGGAGAAATGCCTTTCGACATAACAGAACTCTTTCAGGACCTTGTATGCCAGCTGTGATGCTATAGATATTCGCCTGTATTTATTTTGGAAATACGTTTTTAGAGCAGTCAAAACCTTTACACCTTTTTTTTTCTTTAAGACTACCCAGGTTAACAATCTAATTAACACTGATTAAAAATATGGACAAATTCTTTTTATATAATTTTTTCTTGACATACAGTACTATGTTTTTCATTCTCCCACATTCAACCAGTGTGCAAAATTTCCGGCATAGTGTCATATACTGTAATTTATTATGAATAGGAAACTGCCTGAGGAATACATATGAAAAGTGATCTCTTCCCCCTGATTTCTCTGATTTACACAAAGGTATCTAGGTCAATTGGATATTATACAACTGGCAATGATTAAAACAGCATCAGAACTGTATAAAGAGTTTATGTTCCCACAAAATCTATGTTGCCCTAAAATGGAATGAATTGACAGCTGCTCCCATTTAGATTCAGCATCAGTACTCTTAACTGTGCTAATGTCTTGTAGCATCACATATTTACTTATGAAGCAGTATGCAAGGTGTGCAAGCAAGATCATTTCATTAAACCTAAAAATAAACCCAGAAAATGTGGCCTTGGAATCATTTTGCGCTGCTGTCAGTTGTGCCACAGTTTCCTCAAAGACTTTTCATCTCATTTAATGAAATGCATGGTGTTTTCCTTAAATATAACATACAGCAGTACTGCATTACTCCATTCTCTCATTAACTGTGCAAGCCGTAAAATAATTGGTAACGCTTTACATTAACTGCACCTTCATAATGCTTTTATATAGCATTCATATAATGGTCAGTGCACTTTCATAATGTATTCATTAAATATTCATAAACATCATGTATATATACCTTAACATCCTAACAATAATAAATAACAACAAATATTATATAATAATAATAATAATAATAATAATAATAATAATAATAATAATAATAATAATAAACATAATAATTGTATAATCATGTAATGTTTGTTATTAATGTATATTAAAGCTGTTAAGGTATGTTAGGATGTTAAGGTGTACTTGCATGCTGATTATGAATGTATTATAAATGAATTATGAAGGTTCACTGAATGGTCTATAAATGCATAATGAATGCATTATGAAGGTGCACTTAATGTAAAGCGTTACCTTTTGTTAAATATGTTCATTAGTATGTAGTTCATAGTAAATGCTTAAGAAATCTAGGCCATTTTGGAGAATTCTGTCATCACACCATTTTCTGTTCCAGCCACCACTAGCCATCTGCCAGTGGATGTGTGGCCTGCATAAGGCAGGGATATTTGATACACTTATTTATGAAAGCCACCGAGGGAAGAGTTCCTAGCAAAGCTTCATTATAACCTCTGCTAAGGCTGTGATTCTGCTGTGATCCTGCTCTGGATATATAGTGTGTGGGTTTACGTGGTCTAAACTTTGCATTATGCCTTCTTCACAAGATGTTTTACAAGGGAGTTCAGTGGTACTGCTTCTCTGACAATATGTCTCTTTGATGGAGTATGTGTAGCTGTCATATGTAGCTGACAACTTAGATCTTTGCTTTGGCAGTGTTCTTCATTCAAACTGTCACCTGCCCTCAGCTCTTAAATACACTTGGGTAGAACAGCAGGAGATATAAGCAAAGACAGTCAGCTTTCAGAGTTACTGGTCCTGCCCTTTGGTCAGCATGATTAGAAAGTTTAGGTTATTTGGTAACGCTTTACATTAAGTGCACCTTCATAATGCATTCATTATGCATTCATAGAACATTCATAAGCAGCATGCAAGTACACCTTAACATCCTAACATTCCTTAACAGCTTTAATATACATTAATAACAAACATTACATGATTATACAATTATAATGTTTGTTATTATATAATGTTTGTTATTAATGTATATTACAGCTGTTAAGGGATGTTGGGATGTTAAGGTATATGATGTTTATGAATGTTTTATGAATACTTAAGGAATGCATTATAAAGGTGCACTGTAGATTTTAAGAACGCAATATAAAAGCATTTTGAAGGTGCAGTTAATGTAAAGTGTTCCCTAACAAAATGTGTGCAATATATGGTTCAGAAGGCAGGCTGGATATCCTTACCTGCACTTTCCTATCTCAACCTTATAATGCTCGAAAAAAAGTGAGTCATTTAGTTGGAAGCTACCCTTCAGTTTGGGGTGGTTTGTGGTTCTCTGCGTTAGGATGCTGTGACTGCACTCGGAAAGTTGTCAATTCAAATCCCGTGGGCGACAGTGATTTCATCATTGGGCCCTAGAGCAACCCCAGTTGCTCCAAGTACTGTCTTATCCTACACTCTCAACTGTATGTCACTTTGGATAAAAGCGTCTACTAAATAAAAGTGAAATGTGAAGGCCAGAAGATGTGTTTTAAACAAATGATATGAAGGAGTGAAGTGCTGCTCTGAACAAGTATGATTAACATACTTAAGAGTTGAAAATGAGGAAGGCAATTTCTGACAAAGATGGCAAAGAATAGCAGTAAAAGCTCCCTTGAGACGGCTCTTAAACCAATTACAATCTGGTTTATAATCAGATGAAAGATGCCAGACAATCTACAGCAATACTCCTAACCACTGTGCTGAGTGGAAAAAGGGAGGATGATTTCACTAACTAGACAGGTTGAAACAAAACTTAAAAAGTTGGATGGTCCAATTTACAAGACCTAGAACATTACATTTATTTGTTTAATAGATGCTTTTATCCAAAGTGATGCACAACTTAGAAAAGAGGATCAGAAAACCCCTGGAGCAACTTTAGTTGAGGGCTTTGCCCAAAGGCCTGATGGCGAGATTACACTGCTGACCACAGGATTCGAACCAGCAACCATCCAGTCATGAGCACATTGGCCCACATTGATACATAAATGAAGTAGTTAGAAATAATTAGGAACCAAAATACACAGTCCCCCTGACGGGTGGTAGAGTAGGTAAATAAAAATACTTACATTTGGTGATGGCGCTATTGACAATGTCTAACAACACCTGGGTAGCCAGCAAAGCCAAAGGGAAGTAAGAGAGAAGCCACCTGCCCTCTCACAATGACAGGCAATGAGGCATGCAGTAAATCCCCTACATGAAACACCTAAATGGGCAGGTGCACTCAGAAGCCCAAAGTAATTATTAAAGCCCATTTCCAACAGAGAGTTACAAATCCGCACTGCAGCCAATGAAAGGAACAAAACAAAAGAGCATTTCAGTGAGGAGGTAATAACATTGAAATTTGTCCTATTTGCTGGGGACTTAAACATAGAAAATTAAAAAGGACTGAAAACTATCTACATATCTCAGCAGAATGCACATGTATATTCATGTTGTTAAAATTGGTTATTACCATATAGCTTTACATTTCAGGTTATTCAAAATTGCTTAAGTGACTGGGAAATTCCCTAAACTGACTAGAAGTGAGTTTCCCAAAGCCTACTTAACGCTATGTCGTTAGAAAGTTCTATGTTACAACATAGAACTTACAAATGACTTAGCGGTAAGATGGCTTTGGGAAACTCACTCTAGGTACTTTTACTAGAACACCCAAAACACTCCTTTCACCATTCTAGCAAGATTATTGCCTTTAACAACGAAATGAAAACGACAACAAAAGCATTTTGTTAATTAACATTAAAATGAGACAAGAAAATTAAACGTAAATTAAAACAACAAACCTTGAAACTAACTGAAATAAAAATGCATAGAAATGAAAACTTGTGGTTCTATTTTAACTTCTATTTTTGAGTTTAAAAGCCTGCTTACAGGCTACCGGTCCCTCCTCCAAATAATGGTAAGTTCAGCCTATAATAAGCATGTCAAATAGATAAAATTACATATGCCCTTGCAAGATTATATTAGGAATGGGTGCTACTACTGAAAATGACAAAAATCCCAATGACAAAAAAATGTGTTAAAATATCACTATTCGCTGATATTCATTAATAAGTTATTGGCATTGATATTGACTTTACTACAATAATGGAGATGATTGCATTGGACGATCAGTCACTTTCTGTAATGGAAGACAAGGGATTTCATCGGCTTATTTACAACTTAGAAGAGGTCACAAAATACTAGCCTTGCGACATGTTCATAATTTAATATTAAATCTGGCTGCCTGATGGATCTTTCGTCTTCCACAGAATAAAAACAATGTAAGATCATTTCGCTCATCTGCGCTGGGAAGCTCGGCAAATTTTATTTCCGGCAACTGTAAGAGTGAATATGCACCTATCTGGGCAAACCACAAAATATGTATCCGTAAGCCCACTACCCTCCCCCCCCACAAAGACTTGACCCCCAACATCCCCCTTTAAATATTTGTCAGCTTGATCACTGGGGATAACAAGCAGGTTGTGTAAATTGTCGGCCTGTATACTGCCAGTCGCTGCTAGACTTCACTGCCTGCTACTTGAACAGATGTACCCTGCTACAACAGGACTGAGAGAAGTGTTTGAAATATACTTGCGGCTCTGCTCCACGGCAGTGGTACTCAATCGGCATCAGGAAAGAAACACAATGTTGTCCAGACTGTGCAATCAACCGCCAGCCCAGCCCCTCACACTTGGTCAGCAAAATCTACCAATGGCTTCTAAAACTGGACTAAAATTAACATTGCCAAAAACTAATAGAACTAAACAGGAATGGAACCAAGGAGGGCACACGCGACAGGAAGGTCCAACATCAGTGACCGGACTGGAGTTGACGAGACAAATGGGTAATACAAGGACTAACAAGGGGTAACTAGCACCAGGCATGGCTCATCAGGGCCACGTTAGGGAGGAGACAGGCCTGCAGGATGTGATAATATCAGTAAGTTTTTGGATAACAAAAGAAACAGCTGTTTATTTTTTTATTGTTACTGTTCATTTGCATATTTTTAAATATTAAATTATGTTTTTTTTCCTGAGCCAACGTACACTTGCTATCCATAAAAATAGCCTTAAACGTTTTCTTTGACTGCCTAAGACTTTTGCAAAGTACTATATATCTAATTGTAGCATTATGAAAATGCAAGCAGAGAATTAACCCGGGAGGCAGCAGCAAGTGAAGCAAAGCCAAACTCCAAGAAAATGACGACAAATACATCGTCATATATGCAAAGAAACAGAGAAGATAACCAGCTCAGCCATTAATAACTAAGATCTAAACAGCTGCTGACAATTACCAAGTTCTCTTTCAAGTATGAAACCTACTACAGGAAGGTCAATTAAACCCAAGAGGACAATTCCAGCCAATCAAAACCCCCAGGCTATTCACCATTAAGGCTAAATTTAAACACCCAACCGTCACAAAGGAATAACGTTTAAAAAGTCATAATACTCCATAGTTATATTGAACGCTATAATCAAATTGTTTTTGAAAAGAAGATGATGTACAAACTTCGAGAGAACCAGAAGCAATTGTATTTGGTCACTTTTTTTGTTTATATTAAAGGTTCTGCCAGCTAGTGAAATATAGTTGAGTGCTGCTAAAATGCATTGAGAGTGGGGAATTGTGATAGTTACGTCACCAATCAACAATAAAATAAAGAGAGAAAATGAGCATAAGAATGAAATATGAAAAAAACAGTGTTAGGTACTCAGTGCAATTCTGCTGCTAAAGAACTGAAGTAGAATTTTAGAAGCAGAATATTTCAGTTTCAGATTCCAAATGACTCCCAGGTAATGATATTCATTTATCTCACCTGTAACGGCACAAAATGGGTGTGCTGTCAACCATGTGCTTGTGTTCAGCTTTGGAATTCTGTGATATGATGGAATGCTGTGGTACAGTGCTGATGAAAAACAATGGGCGAGCAAAGCCTTGCCCAAGTTCATCACAAGCTGCTAAACAGGTTGGTTACATGCTACTGATTAAGCTGCTTGGGAGACAAGAGCCTCTTGAAAGACTGAAGCATCAGAGTCTGCAGGCTTTGCATCTTGAAAATGTATTGAGACAGGAAGGACTACACACAGTATTTCTTAAGAAAGCAATAAAAATGGATGATGCCTCAGTGCAAAAAAAGTATTACATATACTATTTTAAATGTATAAGTTTATAGAAAACTATTTCTATAATAGAAAAATGAATTAAGTATTTACTTAATTACATGCTTTTTAAATCCACATGAAATTATTTTTGAACTTACAATTCTTGAACAAGTATTTGTCAGACCGGCTTGAGCCTGTATACAAATAAACTGTAGAAATACAATTCGAAATCAGAGTACTTTGCATCTGAATGCTGGACAGAAAATTTTTAATTTACCAGTCCAAATAAGGACACTAATATTATGTAAAAAGATTTGTGTAATTTTCTCTCTCAAATTGTAGATCACTACCAAGATTTTTCATAAATAAATTAACTTACTGAAGCATAACATGCAAACTTTAAGATGAATCTAGATGTTAAACATGTAGGAAACTGCTGGTTTGTATTTCTTAGATGTTCATAGACAGTTGCAATATAGGAGTTGCTTGGTGTATATTTAAGGAATAACATATGAGAAGGATTGCAGTTGTACTCCAATATATCACAGCTGTGCTGTGGTTCTAGCCACCAGGCCGCAGGACTTTTATACAACAGTTCATCAAGTAGCTTTTATAAGTTCCCACCGGCCATCTATTGACTGTTGCCAAGCAACACAAACACTCGCTCCCAACTACTTTGCATCATATAATAATTTGCAAAATATATTCAAATTTTACTGCTGAACTGGGGCCCATTTACCAAAGGCTTCTGTTAGCAACTTAGATACCTGGAACCGTTCAGTTGCATGGTTCCAAATGTGTAAGTCGCGAACATAACGAGCAACTATGCTTTAGGGAAACATGTCCCCATTCTACTTTTATTTTTAAATTTTGCATCACAACTTCACATCTTCCATTTTCAAATGAACTGAGAACACGTACGTAAGTTGCATCACTTATGTGAATTATACTCATGCTTTTAGTGCAAAAGTTAATATTTTATGTAAAAAAAATTTCAGCAAATACAATCCATACTATTTTAAGCTGTTTTACGAAATGTATTTTGAGGAACATAATAAGATAAATAAAACAATTACTTTGTAGTTTTATACTGGCAAAAAATCATCATAAAGGTAGTGAAAAATGCTAAGTTCGCATATACACTTGGTGACAAAAAAAGTTAAGCACCCAGACGGAGCGGTGGAAATGAAAGGAATCTGCACATGGTGAAAGGTCATGTGACTGTATCATAATAATTATAATATCAGATCAAACGGACAACAGAGTTGGCAGTATGGGCATACTGCTGGTCTCATGTCAGTAGGGTGTGGGACCCCCCCCCCCCCCAGGGCCTGGATACATGGGGCAATACGGTGCGGAAGGGAGTCGTCCAGCCGTTGTATCCTCTCCTGCGGCAAGTCGGGCCACAGCTGTTGTAACTGGCCCTCAAGATCCTGCAAATCGGCACTGGGGCTGAGTTGATGTCTGAGCTGATCCCACACATGTTAAATTGGGGAAAGATCGGGGGACCTGGCTGGCCACAGGAGGACCTCAGTTGTCTAACAAAATAAGACCAGTTGGACTGTTAGACATATTATGCATTATTATACAATAGTTAGTTCTGTCCAAGCAAGCTAGACATCTACATGCCGGGCAATTGCACAATACGACCACCCAGCCTCATGAAAACCCATAATGCAACCCCTCAAACTCCGTTAGGTGCCGGTAATGCTGTCTAATGCATCTACGAGGCATCCTCTGTGTCTGGTGACTAGACATGCCAGCTACTTGCAAATTGAATCATTTACAAGCCCATCGCTGGTCTGCACGTGTACCAATTTACATCCAAGTCGGACCAATACTTCTTGGGTGAGTTTAAGTAACGCTCTTTAGATACATAAAGAGGAGTGATGTGAAATGTCTGAGTGTGGTTATACTCTAATAACAGCACTCATAGAACACCTCTTGTCCAATCAGCTTGCTTGGACAAAACTAACTATTGTATAATAATGCATAATATTTCTAACAGTCCAGCTGGTCTTATTCTGTTACCTGGTACCTGGTTCATAGTTTCAAAAAAATTCTATGGCAAACTTTAACATGAATTTCCCTTTTAAAAATGTAGGAAACTGACTGCTAGTTTGTATTTCTTAGATGTTCTTAGACAGTTGTAATATAGGAGCTGCATGGTGCATATATATATATATATAATCTTGCTAGGAGTCTGCTGAAGGTATTGCACCCAAACACTGAACAAACAATAGATGAGGAAAGAGGTGGAGATGGTGCCCTCTGTCTGCCCTATAAGCAAACTGAAATACTGGCTGACAACCCACTACATGCATTTGACCAGCATAGAAGATAGGCCCACTGGATGAAAATCATTACATTCTACAGACCCTGCTTGCTTTGGCGAAGGTCTGATAATTGACACTTTCCCTCCATTAGGGACCATATGGGTGTTCAATAAAAGTGAAATAATCTGGTTAAAGTTCCCTTCAGAGAAGCAGAGCACAGCTTTAAGACATGGGCCACGTAAGCATGTGGCTCAGAGGGCTGAGCCTCTCTGCCATGATCAAAAGGTAGCTAGTTTGAACCCAGCTGTGACAAAATAGTCCAATGTCTGTGGGCCCTTCAGCAAAGTCCTTAACCTCTGGCTGCACAGGCACCACTGCAGATGGCTGCCCTTTGCTGCCAAGCTTGCTCTCACCTATGTATGTCTTAGAGAGCAAGATGGAGTAGGTGAAAAGAGATTTTCCCTACTGGGATCAATAAAGTATTACTGTTATTAATCCATCAGGTACCAGTGCTTTGTTAGGTCTAATCCATGCAAGACAACTGGCATCCTCTTTCTCTGTTGGCTGGATTGTAGGATTTGTGAGGACATTAGCATAGATAAAACTAATCTCGCATATCTAAAATCAAGGGTGTCAAATCTTCCTGAAACTTCATCAATAAAATATCCATAGAGAAGTTGCAGAAGATTCATAGGAACATTTCTTAAATTGCCAAAATACCAGCATTATTATCAGATTATTAAAGCATGATTAAATTCAAAGCAACCCTGGTCTTTCATTCATAGTTACTTGTGTGCTCACACAAGAGTTTAAAAAGTTGCAAATCCCTCTTCTACACTAAACAACTTTCATAGTTTCACAAGTAAATTATATTTTTAACTATTTAAATTGGAATGCATCCAAGCTTTACAGTTTTATATCATTCCCAAAGAGAATCATTAGCAGCCAGAATTAATTTTGTTATTCTCTTCCTAGATTAGTCTCTTCCCTGATTAATTTAATATGATAAATTAATCTTATACTAATACAAACAAACAAAATGTAACATTTGTAGTGTAGATAAATGGTTAATTTTACTGCATATTGCATAGCAATGCTCTGCAATTTACACACAAGAACGGAGGTATTGCTATATACAGATATTGACTGTTATGACAGTCAATCCTACCTGTGCAGGAGTAGTCGTCGACCTTAGTGAAGCCAGGCAGGCAGTCACAGCGATAGGTGCCAGGGAGGTTCACACACACAGTGTTGGCATGGCAGTAGTGCATCTGGGTGGAGCACTCATCAATATCTGGGGAAAGAAGCAGATACAACAATCAGTCCCATTTTACCATTTACACTGAGTTACTGTAAGATATAGGGGCCTCTTAAACAACAGAAAGCAGTACTGGTGATACTGTTGAGTATCACAACAGTGCAGAATTTTCTCTTTAAAATATTTCAGGTGTAGTATTTCAAGATGCAAAAATAAAACAGCAAGAATTATTTTGTTCCAAAGTTATACAGTTACACACATTGTACACATTTTTCTATAAATCAAACATTATTGCTACATTTCTCTCTGTACTTTAATACTTATAAAATTCATGGAAAGATGCTGAGAGGGAAGTATGCATCTAACTCTTCTTCTTACTTTACAAATACTGATGACTCATGTCCCAACCGTATTATCTGTATCATTCACACATTTCCAGAACACATTTATACAATAAATTTAAAATACTTCAATTATTATTAAAAAAATTAATTCTGCTGTATGACACTAGTGTACTTCCTGTACAGAAAGGTTTGGAGTGTGATCAAATGGGGACACAGCTGCCATAGTGATGCACAGGATACGTAGAATAATGACATGGTTATTCAAGGAGATTTCAAAACCAATAAATCATATAAAACAAGAACTAAATTTGTAAAAAATCTAAAAGAAAATGTTAAGAAATACAACACTAACAGTGAAACTGCTGCTCAATTATAAAGCACTTTAATTTTCACGACAAGTCTGAGCTATTGCATCAAGAGAAATTGCAAAGCCATCAAAGTAGCCTGCTATTATAGTCAATAACACAAAAGTACCATAATGAATACAGTGGCTGTAATTCATTTGTCTTTTTTAAAGCCAAATGCATCCAAATTGTGCACAAATAAATAAGCTGCATGATTGTGACAGCTTGTTAATCCTGCTCTACCTGGATGACTCAGCCCTAATTTACTGGGCTATTGAACGTCTGAAGGACTACTGAAGGACCTGTGATGGCAGGATGCTGTTTGACAAGCTCCTGGACCGTGTAACATACGGTGGAAACCTCCGCAGACCACACTGTCTCCTTTCATGAAGAATACTCCCCTGAGTCAGAAGCCGTGTTTGTTCCTCAAAGGAGCATCAGGGGAACAGAACACAAGCATGCGCGCATGTGCAGTACAAATCAAGGCCGTACAAACATGATGAAATATGATTTAACTGAAGATAATTAATGACCTTTCATCCATTTCCCGCTGTTAATGTAGCTTGAAAGTGAGCCATATAGTATATTTCATATCACACCCAATTCCACATGCATTAAGGGAAGTGGCTGGACATTGAGAATAAAAGGTTACAGCATCCATAAAAAGCAATCTAGAAAAGACTAGATGCATTTTTCTTTTTATTTTGTAGTGATGGTAGGACTCTTCTTAGAGTGCATCCCCAAGTTTAAAATTAACAGGTGCTCTTCAACTTTACCATATGCCATTTATTTTACCTGACTACAGAATGTCTGCATGCAACAAAGAAATCAGAAGCGTCTTACACATTGTCTTGCGCGTGCTGTTTCTTTTTAATGTTAATAAATAAGAAGGGGAAAGAGCCCCCTTCAAAGTTGACAGTCTACTGAATGTACAGTGTATATCCATAAATATATTACTGAGAGGGGACTGACCACAATAAAAACAATTTTCTGGCAGCTGTCTCTTCAATGTCAAATTCTGTTATGATATTAATCCCATCTCTCTGTGCATTTCTGACACTGAGCATACAGTGCCAGATAAAGATTTCTGACAGAGTGGTACACTGTCATTTCAAACTATGACAATTAATTTCTCTAGGTTGTTTGTGTCTGACATTTTATTTATTTCCTGGGAGATGGAGGGTATAACCAAAAGAGCTGTGAAGCAGATAAAAAGAACTGAAAAAAAAAACTTTCTAAAAATAAGTAAAAATGCTGGCATATGATTAAGGGGAGCCCTATTCAAATGATAAACTCGGTCTAAGAAAATATAAGCTCAGCTGCCACTGAACAAACTGTTTAAATAGTTTTCCCCCCAAGTCATCTGAAACTAATTAAAGCAAGCAGTTACTTGAGACTGAACACAAGTGAAAAAGTATATACCATCTACTGTGGAAGATGGAAACAAATAACCACAAGGCCTATTAGAACAGACCTTGTGGTTGTGGTCATGCTGCATCAATCTGAAGTCTGCATCCATGCTATGAAATACTGCTACTGACTTGTCACCAAGATCCTTAATTTGCAAATCTCCAGAGATAAATTCACTACAGGACCACAAAACCTTTTTGGAGACACTTCTATTGATGTCACTGAGGACCTCAATGGACATCCATGCCCTTCTGCCCCGGTGTGTGTTAACATGATGAGTTAATGTAGATTACAGTGGTACCTCAGAACTCGAACTTAATCCGTTCATAACTCCGGATTGAATCCTAAAAAGTTCGGATTCTGAGTGTCAAATTCTGATCTGAATTTGCCTCATAAGAAATAATTTTTAGCATTTTGACACAAAATGAACCGGATAAAGCAAAAAGAGCATATACTGTACTAAACAAATCTAAGGACATTTATCAAAACAGTAATTTGTGAAGTAAGAAAATAAATGTATCCAAACAATGTGTCCTGCCCGATCGCCTGCTCCTTCCGTGTGCCATGCCCCCTCGTTAACCCCGTGTGTAATCCCCGTGTGATCAGCTGTTTCTGGTTGTTGTCATGAGTCCTCTGTATTTCGTCCATGTTTCAGTTTGTTTCCCCAGTCCGGTCATTGTATTGTTTGTGTGTGTTTTGCCTGCCTTACCTGTAATTAAACCCTGTATTCCCCGATACCCTGATGTCTGCGCCTTTATCGCCGTTCCGTCCCCGCTTGACACGACAATATAATTATAATTAAATGTATTAATGGTTTATTATTAATAATAAAATAATGAGAAATATTTATTTTAAAATGTATTTTATTATATAATAATAATTACTGTTAATTACTGTCTATCATTGTCTAAATGTATTTTTACTGTCTAAATGTATGTATTTTGCTAGTGTAAACATGCACAATGCTATCATAGCGAATGCTAGGCTGAGACTGAAGCGTTACCCTTTGTTTCCGCTGAGAGACGTGCCGCGTGACTCATTTCCCCGCGCATACAAGTACTTCTGAGATTCAGATCGAGTACTAGGTAATTTTTTTCCGAACTGGTTGGTTCGACTTTTAAGAAATTCGAGTTCTAATGAGTTCGAGAACTGAGGTATCACTGTATTTTAATTGTCATGAGAGCAGTTCTCTCTCTTTTATCTAAATGAGAAAATGCTATTTTCTATTTGTAAGGACTCCTGACCAGGGTTTAAAATAATGGTATAATGCTTTACATTATATAATGCCTTTATAATGCGTTAGTAGAACATTCAGTGCACCTTCAAAATGCATTCACAGAACATTTATAAGCAGCACGTAAATATCCCTTAACATCCTAACGTGTAACAGCTGTCATATAGCAGAAATCCTGATGTGAAATTTAAGACTTTTAAAAACTTTCTTAATACCACTCCAAGCCAAATTTAAGACCAAACTTTAAAGAATGGTCTAACAATTGATGTGTGAATAAGAAATTAAACTTTACAGTGTGACAATCAAGGCATGGGGGCCTCAATTATGAGAATTTTGAAGAGCAGTGCCATCTTCAACAGCAACAGGTAACCATAAGCATAGAATTATGAAAAAAACAGTCACATACAGTATGTTCATAGGTAGAAAGGCAGAAACTTGTTTTAGGTGGCTTAAAGGCAAATGATTATTCAGTCTATTGTTTTAGTAATTGCAAATACATAGTACGATTTCACACATACAGTGGGAACCATCCATTCATTTCTACAGGAAAAACCCTAATTCCAACATGGACAACCTTAGCTCCTATCCAGCCTTAACCCAGTAACACGTGGTGAGGTTCATGGCTGGTGAGGGAGATTTTTAAATATATGAACCCAAAAGAGTAGCTTATTCACTATTCAATTGGCAGCATGCACATTGACTGCTGGTTATGTTTCATATCTCATCTGCATTCTTTACACACATGTAGGTAAGGTATATATTTGGCTAACGTTATGTTTATAGTGGCAAGAGAGAGCGGAGAGAGCGCATCTGCTCTGCACCCTCCACATGTTCTAAATTTGCAATTGCACAATTTATACTCATTCAATGCAAATGAAAGTATAGTGTTGTACAAAAAAAAGGATTTCAAGAACACATATTTAAAAGCTTTTAATTCTGAATCCGATCTTTCATGTTTGCTGAGGCTTCTTGGTAAATTCTTCATGTTACAATATGTCGTGTTAGTTCAGATATTGTCACAGGTTGAGAACAAAAGGCACAGAAAGCAGAGAAGGCAGTTTCCTGTAGGACAGCCACACACAAGGACCACTGTGTAGGACATAGAGCTGGGCGGAATGAGCAAAAATTTATATCATGGTATTTTAAGTTATATCGGTTCCACAGTGTACAACGGTATTTTTTTTCAAGTACTGTATGACTGGGCGTTTACCACTTTTACGGGATATATTTATGTTTTATGCTTTTGCATTGTTCCCACATTAAATATTATTTTATTATTATCCATTGTGCCTATCCGCTACCTTAATGATAACATACGGCTAATGTGTTTGTAATGTGTTTTGCTAACTGCTTATAGATAAACAATGTTAAGTGTGGCGAATGAGGCAAAAACCACACTGTTGGTATCAATAATGGTGAAAATAAGCATCTACTCAGATACTAATTTTTAATATCGATTAGTATCTGAGAATTGATTTTTGACAACCCTAGTGTCTCATTATTTTCAACTACAGCGTCAGCCATATCTTCCGTTTCTGAGGTCTCATTTTCGTAGAACTCATACTAAAAGTGTATGTGCGCTCAAAAGACGAAATGACGTACGCAAAGACGCCCCCGTTCAACCATACATGGTCAATGCAAATCACTTGATTTTCTGATTATGTACTTCTTTATTAATAATTGCACTGTGTCCATTCGCCACAAGTATCAGTAAGCAAGTGACCGTAACTGAACGTGAAGTGCACGTGTGAACATTCTATTGTTAATTTACTCGTAAAGCAAGGGGTGCACAAGAGTTGCTATGAACTCAAAATGTTGAACAAATATCTCCTTAAAGTAGAGATTGCCTTTTTTCATATATTTTAACCAGATTTAGCACACACAGCAAAAGGGCTTGAAACACAAAAAATGATTGGTGTGCATTTCTGCCTGTGGACATCAAAGGTCTCTGATTAAAAACTGACTTAGTAGTATCTCCGCAAGAGTCAGTCACATTTAAACTTAAATGAAATGTTATTCTACATCAGACTAAAATACAGTTCCATGACCCCCCACCCATGATGACAAATCGCTGGTAGTACTGCATCCTATGTATACGGGTTATCAGCCTATACTCCCAGGCAATTGTAAATAGCCTCTGTCTGTGTTTTGTAAATAGCAATGGATGGACTTCCCGGTTGTGACGTGTTTGTTGCCCCTGACTTATGTGAACCCTGCCGGATCCTCGCATGTCTGAAGCTTTGTATAAGTCTCCCACCGTCTGGCCTCCATGTGCTTCCCTTTTACGTTTGGCTTGGTGCTCGTTGGGTGCCTGTTACAGTCCTGTTCAGAGCTATGATAAAGAGCATGTTCTGCTGTGGGAAGCAAGTCTCCTCGTTCTTCACTGCTATCACGAAGCCTTGGTCTGCCCAGCACTAAAGTACACTTTTTTTCTTTTTACTTTACATACATACTCACGTTAGTTTATTTTATACATTAGGGACAATAAGAGATTAACAAAAGAACATTCATAACAATACATTGTAATATAAATTATGTGAATGTTATCTCTTTGATATTTTATTGTACTGTAAGCAACATTATTCATAAAATAGTTTTTATGATTTCTATTATTATCATCATTATTATTATTGTGATTATTATTAATAATAATAATCATAATAATAATGTTACTTGAATATGATCATTGCTATACTGTGACAGTCGATCTGACAACCCAGGTGGCTAACTAATTAAATGACTAACAGCCAGGTAGCACACAGAGTGTTATGCTGGACAAAGGGATGATATATGTCGATGGCGGGATGGGAACATATGAATTATTTCTGGAATTTCCCATTTAATATCCTCAGAAAGCAAAAACGCGGATTAGAAGGACCACTGTGAACATTTATGGGCACAAAAAAATCAAGACCAAGTAAACTTAAATTAGAGACTCTGAGCATACTGAGTCAGTAACACACTTTGATCAAATGCACAACATGATGGGGATGAAACTGCAGTCAAACCATCCATGTATAGTTAGCCTGTGTGTGAATACCATGAATTTTATTGTAGTAAATTTATTTCCTCAAATATTTGTAATAAGGCAAAATACAGCTCCCATTCCAACTGGAGAACGTTCTCCTATATCAGACAAATATATTCCTCCAATTTTATTGGTGAATTTAGGGGTTAAGCTGAAGAACAGCTTTTTCCCCACAACTGTCAATGTTCTCAATAGCACCTTACAGCATTGATTCTCCACCCCCACCCTCCTCCACACGCAAGTTATTACCTAAACTGGACACTGTTTTTACTTGCACCTGGTTAGATGTTCACTATATTGGTTTGAACTGATGTTTCCGGTTTCACCATCTCCCTGGTGCTTTGTAGAGAGATTGGAAAATGGCAAGGAATTGCATTTACTAACAAAAATGTCCTGAGACTGTTGCTTACTAACATTCTGTCCTGAGACTGTTGCTTTAGGAGGTATGATCTGACTTTTTTCCATCCTGTTAGTCTGCAATAATGTCCCTTTAAATAACAACAGCCTGTCTTTATGACATAATACGATGGGAAAACAATTACACAAACATCAGTAAGTATTAGTAATGAATAATTTTGTGTTTTCTGTATTAGTTTGTCTCACACTACCACATTCCACCATGTTAGCTAAAAATGTAAACATTACAAATACACTGTCAAAATAAAAAAGACCAAAATTAACTTCAAATTTCACCCTTATTGGTACACTCTTGATCCATCCCTGAGCAATAGCTAACTTACAGTAAAGTAGTTAATGTAATTTCCATCTTTTAATGTTCAAGAATTAACATTTTGGACTTCTGTGGAAGCTGCTGTACAGGAAGCTGCTTATGTTCCCCTCGACAACCACACAGTACAATGGATATAGTTACGTCACAGGGACAAGGGAAATTACTGTGACAGGCCTACTTAAGCAGCCATTATTACCAAGGTATGTCTGTGATCTTTTTTTAAGTTTATAATCCCTGATTCATAATGGCATCTTAGTCCCATTCTGCGACAAATGAATATGTGTTCATATATTTAACTTATGTGGAAGCGTTCTGATGTGAGGAAATAGGGCATGGACTTTGCAATGCAGTGGAGACTCAAATGCATTGTATAGCATAATAGGAAACAGTGACTGGCAAAGTAACAAACAAATTTGCAAACTAATTCAAAACAGAAACTGCACAGAAGTCTCTACATCCCACTGTTGACTAATATCTCCCATTCAGGGCTTATTTACTCCTGCATTTCCCACCTCCTCTTCAGTCAGATTGTTAAAAACAATCTATTAATCTTGCTAATGTGAACCAGTTGGGCATTTCTAGAAGGGACAATTCTCAAAGTGCTGGATTAATCACTACGCCAGCATAATGCTACCGCCATGACAAAATCACATTTGCACAGCTTCTCGTTATAACGAGATATGAGATTATCTTGTTATAACGGGATATGGTTCTCATTATAGAGAGATATGGAATTATCTTGTTAAAATGAGGAAGGTTATGAAAAATACTCATTTATCTGGTTAGAATGAGAATGTAAATGGTTTAGTTAAGACTGCAAATGTTTCTACTTACAATGTAATGGGTATGCTGCTGTAAGGTGAAAAAGGTCAAAATTAGAGAGGAGAGCCAAACTGATTATGAGTCATTTACACAATTTGATCAAGTGTTACTACATCATCCATGCATAGTCTGCCTGTGTGTGTGATGGGTTTTATGGGATTAAAATTTATTTGCTCAAATCTTTGCAATAAGGCAAAATATATCTCCCATTCCAGAGAACGTTCTTCTATATTATACAAATAGCAACACAAAGTTTCATCCAATTCTGTTGTGGAATTCAGAGGTTAAGCGGAAGAACAGCTTTTTCCCCACAACTGTCAATATTCTGAATAGCACCTTACAGCATTGATTCTCCACCCCACCCTCCTCCACACACAAAGTATAACCTCGCATGGACACTGTTTTTATTTGCACCTGGTTAGATGTATTTTCCCTTGTCTCTGTACTCAGCACAATGAAAATAAAGTTGAACACACAGTGCTAGTCAAAAGTTTGGGCACACCCACCCATAGAAAGGTTT
The DNA here is from genome assembly GCA_026777045.1 of Hyperopisus bebe. Lineage (NCBI taxonomy): Eukaryota > Metazoa > Chordata > Actinopteri > Osteoglossiformes > Mormyridae > Hyperopisus > Hyperopisus bebe. The sequence continues at coordinate 22,975,674 of JAODJW010000007.1, read as the reverse complement.
ATTTGTACTATTGTACTATTGTCTACATTTTATAATCATTATAAAGACATCAAAGTATAAAATGACATATGTGGAATTAAGCACTAAGCAAAAAAACCAAAAACAAAAAAAAGTTGCATTTGCTGGGGGGGCAGCTCTGTGGGTTGTGTCCCCATTGGGCCCTTGAGCAAGGCCCTTAACCCCAATTGCTCCAGGGACTGGCTGACACTACTCTCTCCTCTTAGCCAGTTTTCATGAGATGGCCTCCTGGGATGCTTTTCCAGACGTCCCAAAGGAGTTCCCACATATGCTTCAGCACTCATTGGCCGCTTTTCCATAACTCTCTGGTCAAACTCCTCCAAAACCATCTCTCCTGGGATTAGGCCAGGTGCTCAGTTTTTTTTATATA
>JAODJW010000007.1:22960770-22973410 GCA_026777045.1 Hyperopisus bebe | reverse complement strand
CATTGTAAGTTTTTAAAAGCATGGCTGCGGAGGCAAAAAGTTTGAAATATGTATGAACACTGAGCCAAAACATGACCACCCACAGATGATGTGATTTAACAGTGATTTATCTCAGAAAAACTGCACACTAATCAAGATCTGGGAAATATTAAATGGCAAAAAAGCTGGTTTTTATAGGTGACAAGCTGTATGCAGGCGAAATGGGCAAGCATAAAGATCTGAGTGACTTTGACAAGGGATGAGTTATCATGGGTTGGAGCATTTCTGAAATGGCAAGGCTTGTTGGGTGCTGCTGATCAGAGGTAGTGAATATCAACTGATAGTGGTTGGAGGAGGGAAGGACCGCAAGCCGGTAACAGACTGTCGGCTCCCCACCAGGACACACTGTAGAAAGAAGATAAGCTGGTGGAGTGAGTGTGACGATCTGAGCAATGTTCTGCTGGGAAAACCTGGGTCTGGGCATTCCTGTGGAGGGTATTTTGACGCATGACTCTTGGCACGATCGCAGACCATTTATATTCATGATGACATATATTCCTGATAGCTGGTGGCATCTGTCAACAGGATAATGCACCCTGCCACACAGTACAAACTGTTCAGAAATGGTTTGTGAACATGATGCAGAGTTCAGGGTGCCCTGACCACACAATTCTCCAGGTCTGAATCCTATTGAGCATATTTGAGATGTGCTGCAACAGCAAGTCTCAACCTTGCAATTTCAGGGACTTGGAGGATCTGCTGCTGACTTCTTGGTATCAAGCAACTTTAGAGGTCTTTTTGAATTGATGTCTCAGCCGTTCAGAGTTATTTGTGTCATAAGTGGACATGATGTTTTTAGGTCATGTGTGTGCGCATGTGTACATGCATAGCTGTTATTTTATTAACTTATGTACCTCTTGGTATTTACCAGAGTGTGTTTACCGATTTTATTGATACTGGACTCATGTACAGTTCCATTTAGGCAGGTTACACAGGACTGCAAATGCGTTCCCATGTAGGAACCATTCATTTTTCTGTGGTCAAGCCTGCATAACGCGCATATCATCTAAACTGATGGAAAAAGTACTCTGTTTGTAAACTTAAGTAGATACCACACCTGATTGTTAAAGTAATCCAGTAAAATACTCAAGTTTGGGGGGGAAAATGCACTTTTATAAAGTACTATACTATACATTTAAATCCCATTGGTCTTAACCCTGTCCTTTTAAATTTACTTGTTTGAATATAGCATTGTACAGCACAAGAAGGAATTTTCTTTTATTCAGAATGATGTGAAACTTGCCGAGCTGGCTGGCTTATATTAGCTGAATGGCTTTTGTGTGATACGGAAGACAAAAGATCTACCTACAGGCTACATTTAATACCAAAATATAAACATTTTGTGGGCTGGTACTTTCAGGCCTCAAGTGGTGAATGAGCAGACTAATACCATCGTCCTCCACTTCAGAAAATGACTGATTTGCCCAGTGCGATCATCTCCATTATTTCAGTAATGGCACTGGGGCTGCTAATTTTGAATATTGAGCCATAAAATCTTGGTGCTGCAAGAGTTTGACCACAGATGAACCGCATTGAAGTCAGTCGCATCATATGCATGCATGTGGAGAAGTAAGAACTGGTCTTGACTGGACTGCAAGTTCATTACATTATCAACTTGGTATCAAATGATCACTGACCACAGGTCTTCGTAGTTTCTGTTTATTTTAAATTGTGTTCTACATTAAATATTTATATATATTTTTTTTAATTGCTGTTGGTTTACATCCGTGATCTTTACCTGGCTGTCCTCGTGTGTGGTTATAGAAAATCTACACCCTTCTAACCAATCAGATTTGAGAATTCAACAGTGCCATGGTTTAACATGCCAGGTTTGAGTAAATAATCAGTCTAAATGCTGTGTTGTATGTTTGTCTGCAGGATTCGTGCAGTGTCTCCTCACTTTGATGACCTGCGTAATAGCACTGCTTCTACCATCAACTTTGTCATCTCACAAGTGGCTAGTGGGGACATAAATACTAGCATCCAGGCTCTTGCACAGGTATGCCTTTGTCTGGCTTTGAGGTTCTATTCTGTTTTTCTCAGTTCGGTCTCATTTGAATTTTGTCCCTCTTCTCTACTCAAAATCCAGATTGATGAAGTGCTGCGGCAAAAGGACAAAGCCGAGGCCATGTCGGGCCACATTGACCAGTTCCTGATTGCAACCTTTATGCAGCTGCGACTCATCTACAATACACACATGGCTGATGATCGGCTAGACAAGAAGGAAATCTTCAAGCTGTACAGCTGCATAATAGGCAACATGCTCTCAGTTAGTCCAGTCTTCTTGCGGCAGATTGTCGCTTTCCTCTTAGGAATGACTGTATATAACCTTCACTGCCTGCATGAGTCAGTGTGATCTGAAATCTGTCCTCAGTTTGCACCATTTCCTCCCTCACATCTCATCCAGAATAGCCTATAATATGTAACCTAACTGTATAATCTGTTCATGTTATTGTGCAGTATTGTCACTTAGTCTTGGGTCAGACCCTTCATGCTGTTTTTGGTGAAAAGCATGCATCCCTGGCTCCTTTCTGGCTGTCACTGTGTGGAGTGATGAGTTGCACCTACCTGTGGGGTGGTTCTGCAGTGGCAAACTGCTCCACTCGGACTCCTGACGACAAGCTTGAGTGCACAGGGGCCATCTGACCAGCAGTGCTGAGCCAGGCCAGGGCCATTGATGCATTTCCTGCCCTCCCATGTGTTTTCGGGTTTGCTGAGTGACTGTTTTAAATGAATATCCAGCAGCAAGGAATATGAAGTGTACTCTGTGCACCCTTTCAGCTATTCTCTATGGAGAGCTTGGCACGAGAGGCCTCTATGGGTGTGCTGAAGGATCTGATGCATGGACTTATCACACTGATGCTGGATGCCCGGGTAGAGGACATTGAGGATGGCCAGCAACTCATCCGCTCTGTGAACCTTCTAGTAGTCCGTGTTCTTGAGAAGTCTGACCAGACTAATATTTTGAGGTTTGTGTTCTTTCCTTCAGAGTATTAAACTAAGTTCAGGTACTTGCTGCTTTTTATTTATTTAAAAGTTAACCTTTTAATTCTTATCGATTCTAGTGCTCTCCTTGTGCTGTTGCAAGACAGTCTTATTTCTGCAGCAGGCTCTCCAAAGTTCTCTGAACTGGTCATGAAGGTATGCTTCAGCTTTATGAACTGTTTGTACATCTCAACAATTTGCATTGCGTTAGAATGCCCTTCTCACCATATATGTTTTTCCAGTGTTTGTGGAGAATGATACGGTTCCTCCCAGAGACCATTGGCAGCATCAACCTGGATCGGATCCTGCTGGATGTGCATAACTTCATGAAGGTGTTCCCCAAGGAAAAGCTTAAGCAGTTGAAGAGCGATGTACCTCACAGAACCCTGAAAACATTGCTGCACACACTCTGTCGGCTCACTGGTGCCAAGGTACTTTATATATATCTCTCTCTCTCTCTGTTCTTTAGTGGGTTTGTTGATCGCATATTTACATGCGGGTTGGTATTAGGACAGATTTCCTACATATGGCTTATTGCTTTTTTATGGAATAGGGAAGTTGGTTGAATGGTATCTGGAAATAACTTTATAAAATATTTGAAGGAAACTGCCGCCCCTCGTGATTTGAATGTTTGATTTGCATAAAATTTGTCTTTGGACATTTATTTGTGCTTATCCAGATCCTGGATCATTTGTCCATGATTGAGAATAAGAATGAGTCTGAGCTGGAGTCGCACCTGAGGCGGGTGGTGAAGCACTCAAGCAGCCTCTCTGGCTTCAAGTCCGATAGAGGAACTGAGAAAGGAACCGTCCGGCCGGTATGTTCAGTGCAGCCCTAAACTCTCATGATATCCAGTTGTCTTCAGGGAGAGTCTAAAATTTCTTTACATTTAGGATGAGAAGATGTCTAAAGCAAAAGTGAGTGATATCCTGTCTGAGATCTTCAAAAAGATTGGGTCCAAGGAAAACACCAAGGAGGTAGAGTGTGTGTGTGTGTGTGGTAGCATCTGTGCAGTACAGGCAGGTTTGAGGCAATCAATGGTAAATGTCCCCTTCAACCTTTCCTTTTTGACAGGGACTCACTGAACTCTATGAGTACAAGCAGAGGTACTCTGATGCAGACCTTGAACCTTTCCTCCGGAACACATCCCAGTTTTTCCAGAGCTATGTGGAGCGAGGCCTGCGTATAATTGAATCTGAGCGTGAGGGCAAATCCAGAAGCCAGTCTTCAAACCCTGGTACTGATCCTTGTCCCTTAACCATTGCCACTTTCTAAATCTTGTTATAGGAGTTGGTATTTATGTATTGCTTTTACTGTTACTGTATCTTGCCTCAGAAAAGGACTGTAGTAATTTCGCTGACTGCTTTCTCTCCTCCTACAATGTCTAGTTATTCCCCCACGTGGTACAGATAACGTGTCGGATTCCAGCTCCGTATCCCTCAATAGCAATGGGGAGGAGCTAAAGCCTGCTGTGTACTATGAGAGGTTGAAAATATTAAGGCAACGTCATGGACTGGAAAACAACACAAAGGTATTGTGTCATTTACAATGCTTAAATAGGTTCTACTTTTGAGTGTTTAACTTCATTACTACTGCAGTCATTACTGATATGATTATACCATGATTTGAAAGGCCCAAGGCAAAATTAGTACCATGAAACCTGACTTTTCAGTCCAGCTTTGGTTATGCACACCACACCCCTGTGATGAAGTTAAACCCACCCCTCCCTTGCCCCATCAGCAGCAGCAGCAGCAGGAGGAGGAGGACAGACCCCCGCTAACATCCTTGCTGTCCAAGCCATCAGTGGCTTCCTCCACAGACATGCTGCACAGCAAGCTGTCCCACCTTAAGGAGTCCCGTGAGCAGTACCACCAGGAGCAGTCGCACTCGCACAGCCCCTCGCGCTCCTCCACCCCTGCCACCAATCTTGATGACCTCAAGAAGAGGCTGGAGAGAATAAAGAGCAACCGCCAGTAGACCTGCTTAGTCGCTACTTATCCCTTCCCTTTCACCCATGTATAAAACTTCATTGTATAATATGTGGACGATTTGTTAAGTATCGTGGCACAATTATTTGTATATATTCTAGGCCTCCTAACCACTAAAACATTTGTCATTCTAGGATTATAGTGTACAGTTCTCTGTGCAGAATTCTGTATTATGTATACTGTAACATGTCCACTTTTGGTTTTAGTACTAGTCATATAAAATGTCTTTCTTTGAGCATATAGGACTCTTCTGTTTGCTCACTTTCCTTTTATGAAGTTAACTTGAAAGCAATGATTCTTTCCAGAATCATCGTGCATGGCATGAAGTAAATGTTTTGTAAATAAAGTTTGCATTACTAAAAGCAACTTATTTAAATATTTGTTTACTTAAGTCCCATTACCTCTTGTGAACTGTAGAATCTTAAATTTTTTATTTATTTCAATTTGAAGTAGTTTTAAATTGTTCCTTATAGTTGTGTATAATCTTCAGTAAAATGGCAATAAAGGTAAGTCATCTTTTTTTCTTAAACACAATGTTCTTTGTGTATGCTTTTGTGGGACGGTTGCACATATACATGATTTTGCAGATTATGGTAAGTTTTTTTTTTTTTTTTTTTTGATTGTGCTGACACTGCAGTTTTATCAGCCACTTATTCTAGTGTAATACCGGCTTTGTCCCATTTACCCCAATTAAGGGGAAATGCACTGAAATACTACACACTGGTGAAACACGTTTATGTAAGATGCAAAGTGTGCAAAAATGTGTGCGAAGAGCCCAAGTATGCAGGGATTTCTTGAAAGCAATGGGGCACCCTTGATAGTTGAAGGGGTGAACAAGAGATACTATAGGACCTATACCTGTGGACTGTTATTTGTTTTGGTTGTGTTTGGGGTTGTGTGTTACTGTAGCCTAGGCTATGTAAACATGATGTAAAATTTTGTGCACCTACATTTACTTAAGCATGTTGGACTCCAATTAGCTGCCAGACTACTTCATGTTTGTAAATATTAGTCATCGCTTGTGTGGTTCATTGTGGTCTAAATACTTAGCCAAAGGCCATTTCCATGCAGAATCTGTGTGGATAAAGTTCACTTCAAGCATGCTGCATCTGGTTTATTTGAGAAATGGGACATCTTTGAATACTTGCACTAAGCGTATAAACGTGCACGCCAGGTGTGGACTAAGTGGGGTAAATGGGACCGAACCACTGATACACACTGGCTGGCCACTTTATTAGGTACGCCTTGCTAGTACCTTCAGAACTACCTTAATTCTGCATGTTGTAGATTCGACGAGGTGCTTGAAGCGTTCCTGGTCCATGCTGATATGATACTGTCACTCAGTTTCTGCAGATATGTCAGCTGCACAATGATGCGAATCACCCATTCCACCATATCCCATACATGCTCTATTGGCGTGATCTCTGCTGAATGTGGACACTCCAAAGCACACAGTGCACAACAAGGAATTGTGTCCTCTGCATTTAACCCATATGTCACGTCATGACATAGCAGGGGGCAGCTCATTCAGATGGTTGTATGTGGAAAATCCCAGGAGATCAGTAGTTTCTGAAATACTCATACCAGCTTGTCTGCCGCTAACAACCATGCCATGTTCAGAATCGCTGAGTAATTTCAGAAGATGGGTTTACAGAATATACTTTTTCAACATCTCCTAAATAAGGAGTATATTTAATATGTATTGTAGTGGCTGTCTCTACAGTAATTGTAGGTATTTTGACCCAAACCTTGGCTTCATGCCTGGTTTGAGTGGTGGTAAATGCCACTGCCGTTGACAACCAGCAAATGGAATTGTACAAACATTTTCTTGTGGAGTTTAAGCTATTAAGTTTTGAGCAGAGCCGGTTGACACATAAACTTACCAGTGTGGTGAAAATGAAGTTTGAAACATGGTTCATTACTAGCATTTCTTCTTAGCACTGAGATGGTGCTTAATGGTAAGTAGCTAATTACTGTGGCTGATAAACACGTGCTTGCTAGTGGTTATTAGTTTATTATGCAATATCATGCAATACGCTCACAGCTATTTGGATCACCTGTGGATCTGCTTATTCAGGTCATTATGATTTTGACTCACAAAATCATAATGATCTGAAGGGGTCAGACAAGAATAGCCAGAGTGGTTTGGGGCTGACTAAAAGCCTACAACAGCAGAAGGCCATGTCGGGTTCCACTCCTGTCAGCCAAAAGCAGAGTAGAGGCTGCAGTGGGCACAGTCTTGATTTCCGCCTAGGATCACATATGGTAGGGTCTGTCCAGGCTAGTAGTGGTATAACGGGATTTTTTTGGCATACTTTGGGTCCATTAATCTATCTATCACGTGAATGCCACAGCCTATTTGAGTATTATTGCTAACAAAGTGTATCCCTTCATGGCAACAATTTACTCACCTTCTAATGGCTACTTCCAGCATGCTAATGCCCCTTGTCATAAAGCAATTGTTGTCTTCAAATTGGTTTCAGGAACATGACAATGAGGTCTGTGTTCTTCAGTTCACCAGATCTGAATCCAACAAAACACCCTTAGGAGACTTACTGCCTGGATGTGTAGCTGACAAATCTGTAGAAATTGCATGATGTAATCATGTCAACGTTGACCAGAATCTCAGAAAAATGTTTCCAACATCTATTGGATTCCATGCCACCAGAAATTTTCGAGGGCAAAGGGAGACCCTACCCAGTATTAGTGTAATTTTCCTAATAAAGTGCTCAGTGAGTGTAGATTCTGAGTTTTAATTCTAAATTGCAATGGTGAAAAAAGTTACAGCTAAAGAATATTAAGATGTATATAAATATGCTAGTTGCCATTTTCCCCCCTCATCTCAGTGGGTTTGTGAGTTATCCTTAACATTTGAACATTTTACTGTATGTCACGATGAGTAATAAGATAGATCCACGCTTTCCCTTGCCCGGACGCGGATCACCAAGTCTCCGCCACCCCCCCCCCCACCCCCACCGAAGCCAGGCCTGAGGGTGGGGCTCAATGGCAAGTGCCTGGTGGCCAGGCCTGCACCCATGGGGGATGCTTGGGCACAGCCTGAAGAAGGTACATGGGTCCCCCTTCCAATGGGCTCACCACCTGTAGGAGGGGTCCAGGCACTTGTCATGCACTGTCATGTGTCTGATAAACTGAAAATGCATTTATTAGTAGAATACGGCATACCACGGTATTATCCTTTAAGTGAAACTGACTTGGGGAACTGCCCCCCCCCCCTCCCACTCTGCTATTTTTTTCTGCAAGGTTTCAAAATAACAGAAAGCATTGCTTTTTATAATACTGGTGTAATTTCACAACTCTGTGTGTGTGTGTGTGTGTGTATATATATATACATACATACATACATACATACACTATATGGGCACAAGTATTGGGACGCACATCTTAATCATTGAATTCACGTGTTTCATTCAGACCCATTGCCACAGGTGTATAAAATCAAGCATCTAGTCATGCAGTCAGGTTTACGAACACTTATGAAAGAATGGATTGTTCTGATAAACTCATAATCAGTGAATTCAAGCGTTTCAACTATGAGTGGTATTACTGCAAAGTGTAAGCGTTTAGGAATGACAAAAACAGAAAGATCATGTAAAGTATCAGAGCTGGGTCACCGAATGCTGAGGTGCCGAGTGCATAAAAGTCTTATTATATAACATAATCAATGTCCCTTATTTCTTGGATGCTCTTGTGCTTCATTGCAAAGTTGAATAACAACTGAAAGTATTAAAAAATGAAACAGAACTTGATTAAATGTGTAAAAATATGGAGAGTTCTTTTTAGTTCTCTGAGACTGCAGATGAAAAATTTCATTTACTTTATTCAGACTATTACTTGGTTCCTCAAATCACACTGAGTTTGGAACATCAGTAGTTATTGCCTTTAGAATTGTTTTCATAAAAATAAATTTTAATAAAAGTTTTAATAAATTGTAATAAGTTTTAATAAAAATGTATCATTTTTTTTCTCAATGTGGACTGTTATGTGCCAACTTTACAAAGACAATGATAATCTAAGACCATTTAAAATTATAAAATTATAGTGGTTTTTTTAATACGTAGGTGTGTGGAAAAACTGCATACATTTTTGGTCCATTTGGTGAGCGGAGTGAAAAGATACGAGAAATGTGATAGATAAAAAGATTTGCAAGATCACTGCAAGATATCATCTGATGGGCCAACATTATCCCTGCTTGATGTCCTCCAAACCAGCACTGCACATATATTTTATATATTTGCAGAACTCCCAAAAACTCAAAAAAAAATATTCTCATTTAATTTCTTATACCAATTCCACAATATATTGAAATCATGGAGGGAACAGTTGACTATATATGGTGATGTATGGTGCCCAGCTCATCTTGACTAGTCAAATCAGTGCTTCATCTGCCTCTGCTGAAGGGTGACCTTGACCCCAGAGGATGGTGCTCGTGGTGTAAAGGGGCAGAGCTTATTGAAGGGCCTGTAATGCAGCAAAATGTGGCGGATGGCTTGTGAGAAAGAGCACCCTTGGGCCATGAGTGCTCTGAGGCCATTTTTTTGTTACTTCTGAAAGCATTCAATGCTGCCATTGATTTTGAGGTCATAACACGCAGTGCAGACATGACTGATGCCCTTGCTTTCGAGATATGGTGTGAACTCAGCTGAGACCAATTGAGGAACGTTGCTGCTAATGGTAATGGTCTTTGGGAAGCCCCAGTGGGCAAGGATCGAGTTCCAAGAAGTCAAAGATGAACTGAGAGGTCATGGAGCCAGTAGTGCACTGCTCTAGCCATTTGCAGTGTAGGTCATAGACAACGACCAAGAAGCACTGATAGTGGGAAAAACCATGGATCTCACCAGAGACATCCAGCTGCATGGGATCCCAAGACCGATATCACCAGACAAGGGACTGCAGGAGCCTGTCCGCCCATATTGCCACTCGTGACACAGGCAAGACCAGATTTTCAATTTCTCTGACTATTACAGGTCTTAGCAGCACTGTTCCAGCTTCACGATACCCAGTCAGCCTTCATGAGCCATTGGTCAAAATACACGCACACAGCGCTAGGAACCACTGTGCAAAGCCCACAAACCATATAGGTGTTGCTCCAGCTACTTTTTGACTTGGGAAAACACAGCCAGCTGCTTAGGCACCTTGATGTAGGTGTGGAGCTGAGAGAAGAGAGAATCCTGTTTGGGGGATTTTTTGAGCTCCTGCAGAGAGACAGTCGCCTGGAGGGGCATATGTAACATCTGAATAATATCCTGTTCCACACAGTCAGCACCCATGTATAGGATTGTGGCAGAAATAGAGTGAGAGAGCAGGTCAGCTACAACATTGTCTCTGCCTGAGGTGAACTGCAGGTTAAAGTTGTACTGGTGGATGCGGTCAAACCAGAGGTGTAACATCACTGGTCTGTAACCTGTTTCTGATCTGGACAGCAGTGCTGTCAGTGCCTGGTGAGCCATCCTGAGGATGAATGCGCTGCCACAGAGACACAGATGCCACCATTCACACTTTTTCTGCACTGCTCTGAGTCAGTGATAACACAGCCTCTAAAGCATGTGGCCGATAAATTAATAAACATTATTATCTTATAATAATATAATGTTTGTTTTTAATGTATGTTAAAGCTTATAAGGCATGTTAGGATGTTAAGGTATACTTGCTTATGAATTTTCTATGAATACATTTTAAATGCTTTATGAAGGTGTACTGAATGTTCTATGAATGCTTAATGAATGCATTATGAAGGTGCAGTGAATGTAATGTGTTACAGAATACCTTGACCTAAAACAGGGTTTATAATACAAGTCTCCTGTAGGAGAACTATTACAACCCTTAATTTGCCACATTTAACCTCATTTGAAATTTGATTCCTTTTATTGTCTTTAAAATTCAGTAAACTTAATAAAAGAATACATTGCTCACAATATAATGGTATAATAACAATCCTCTAGAGAACATTCCCCAAGCGTCAATTTGCAACCTCTAACTGCAGCTGAATTTGGGTGAATGTATATTCACTTTAATACTCATTAGCTTTTGACTAAAAGAATACTTTATTCTGAAATACAACAAAAAGGGACTTCTAGAGGACATCCTAAAGCCCTTACTTATACTGTACTTGGTTTCATTAGAATCATAACTCAAAAAGTATCCAACAGACCTTTTTAAACTTTGAAGACACATTGTAAAAATTTGCAACATCCGGAACCTATCACATTTTTGTGAAAAATCATGCCAAAATTGAATCAATCAAAGTTATGGGTGTTTGCAGAAGACACTTGATTTTTTTGAATGACCACCCATTCATCCATACAAGAATGCATCCATTCATCCTCTGCCACTCTCCTGGGTCCTGGTCAAGGGAAAGCAGTATAAGCAGAGATGTCCAAACCTCCTTCTCCCTTCCGCCTTCACCAGAAATAAAAACAAAGAAATGGGTGGATTTAAAACCAGACGCCAAAAAGTGCATCGTGACATTGGGGTGTTTCTGGGAGCTTCCCACGGCAGTGCTGGATCTCAAAGTCCACCAGCACCTCCAACAAGTGGCCCACTATTATTGAAAATTACTGCATTTGGATTTGAATGCTGCTTTCAGATACTGGCTCATTTTCTCATACACCTAATACAGTATTCAGTGTGTGTTGTTCCAGTTCTATTATTCTTCCACTAGGTGGCACCTCCATATCAGCTATTCAAGATTTCTTTTTTCTTAAAGATTCAGCACTCACCTCACACCTCCAGAGCTGGGGGTTTAAATCCTACCTCCCTTCTTTATTTTGGCATTTTCTCCCTGAGCCCCATGTGCATTTCATCAGGGAACTCCAGTTTTCCCCTACAGTCAAAATACATGCAAACTGGCATGTGTAATTTTGCGTGTGTAAGTGACCCACGCTGGACTGGAATTCTACCCAGGCCGTACCCCTACCTAGTGGGAAGAATGGGGGGTGGATGGATATATGAAACTTCATCATTTTTTGTTATTCATTTAGAGCTTTCTCTTTTGCAGATGTGTATAAATTAACAGCATCGACTTTATTTGCACAGAAAATGTATTTTCTTTAACTTGTAACATATTCATGCTAAGCATTCCCCTCCTCCCTATAATAAAAACTGTGAAAAGCTGAGCTCCTTGCAGTTGTATTATATTACATAATGATTAGTGCACAAAAAGCTATGCATTGTGTTTTTTAAACACACAAGTGAAAGATATTATTTTCACATTATCACACAAAAATGTATTTATTAGTGGAACTACTATTTAGACTTGGCCAGCATATCCTTTCAGCAAAACTGTATCGTTTGGAAGCCCCCACCCTGCTCAGTAAATTTTCTCACCGAAATATTTAAAGACCAAAATGAGTGTTGCTTTTTGAAATACAGTCAAAATACCGTGTACCGTGGTGTAATTTACTCGCATATTCAAAATTCTGACTACTATCTTCCCGTATAAAGTCCTGCTCTAGCACCTACATCTTCTTCAGCATGTTTTTACTGGAAGGCCAGGATTGCTTACATTACCTGCAGCTTTCTAGCTTGATTGGCTAGAAAATGAATTCATTTGATTGGTGGCTATGCGAGCAAATATTTATCTGCAAAGCGCTAGGCAAGTTAGTGCCAAA
>JAODJW010000007.1:22900936-22934806 GCA_026777045.1 Hyperopisus bebe | reverse complement strand
GGTTGTTGTCATCATTGTCTAAATGTATTTTTACTGTCTAAATATGTGTATTCAGCTAGTGTAAACATGCACGATGCTATCACAACGAATGCGAGGCTGAGACTGAAGCGTTACCCTTTGTTTCCACTGAGAGATGTGGCAAGTGACTCATTTCCCCATGCATACAAGTTATCTTTGGTCGGCGTTCACGGTTTGACTTCTGAGATTCAGATTGAGTACTAGGTAATTCTTTTCCGAACTGGTTGGTTTGACTTTTAAGAAATTCGAGTTCTAATGAGTTCGAGAACTGAGGTACCACTGTGTGTGTATGTGCATGTGTGTATTGTTAGTATGTGTTGTATACCACACCTTTTTACATTTTACATATTTACAGTCCATATATAATTATATTTCTTGAGTAAAACAGACAGTGGCAGACTGAAAATAACATGGCCCTTTATCTTGACAATTCCTATTAAGATAAGGGCCTTATCATACTGACAAATGGTTAAATGGACCCAGCGAATAAGGATTAGCTGGCTCTCCAGCTGAGACAAAGGGGAAGGTCTGTGACTGCGGCATGTGGCTGAGCCCCATCCCAGGACTCCGCACCACCTTCTGCTTCAGCTGAAAAGCCCAGGATCACAAACCAGGCTGATAAAATCAGAGATTCTCTTGCTGACATGGAGATCTTTCGTAACCAAAACCATCTGGGGAGATTTTTTTAAAAACAGAAGCAGTGCTATGTACGCTGATTCTCCAATGTTTTGACATTCTTCATTCAGCCTTATCCAAATTTAGTTTGTCACCCATATCTGCCCATTTGAGAAAATGGTAAAGTTCCCCTCTACACCCACTGACTCCAAGCCCTTCTTTTCCAGTGCTAGGTTTGCAACTCGTTTTATTGTTTATGGATGAATGCATCTGCAGCAATGCTGGCCTCAGAGTGGAGGAGGAGCAGAGGAGATGGGGCGTTAAAAATCATTCAACCTTACACACACACACACACACACACACACACACACACAGAGGGAGCACATACGGGCATGCATACATAAAAGCACAGGTGGGCTCAGACACACTGCACTCCACAGGAGCAGTCTGCACTGGCATACTTTAGGTGACAGCCTGTCTCGGCATGAATCCTCAGTGACCGTGGGAAATGCAAGAATATCAGACACTAGGGGGCAGCAAAGACTGTCTGCAACGTGCTGGTTGTTGTCACAGCACCTCTCTTACGGCTGGTATGAGCAGATGAGGCAGTGCCACAGTCTGCACGGTGACCGCAACATAATTTCCGTCATAGGGGCTAGTCTTGAATGTTGGGCAGCACTCGAAAATCATAACAATGCGGGAGCTCTGCTCAGTGACACAAGTATACCCCGACCATTCATTGGCCAGAGGAAGAGTAGCAGGCAGTCAGAAAGATTGTGATTCCTCACAACAAGATTCTAAAGACTCAATACAAATACAAATACATTGGTATGGAAACACCATATACCTGGGTAGGTTTTTGCATCAGTAACATTATTTTTTTCGTTTATTTTTTAATTTTATTTTTTATTCTCATTTGAAATCTAGTTTAGTCTTAGTTTTTGGTGTTTCATTGTTTTTATTTTAAAGATGTATATATTTAGTTATTATATATTTTAGGTTTTACTAATTTTATGGAAAGACAGACAGTTGTAGACTAACTATTGCAAAATGTCACATTGTACTGCTATTGGCTATTTCTATGATTAAAGTACATTGCAAGAAAGAGGCCCAAAGATAAATTATTACTTTAGCTAAGAATTTAAAAATGGTAACAGAGAGTTCTCAATATTTGTTTTTACTTTATTTCGGTAAGTTTTGGAAGCAATATTTATAATTTTCATTCATTTTTAAATTATTGTATATTATTTTATTTCAGATTGTGGAAATGATTTTCTTAACAATACTAAACCTAACTTTTAATTTAATTTAATTTAATTTAATGATATGTTTTGTAATTATATTTTATTTAATTAAAATTCTTATTTGTATAATAGTATCCATACTGCATCTCAGAAATGAGACTAGCAGCTTTGCTCTGCGGTGCCCCCCCCAGGCCTGAGGTCAAAGTACACAGCTGCCTGGTGTGTTGGTGCTAAGTATGAACATTCAGGATCGCGGACAGTCCAGCACAGAAGTGCATGCATAATGGCACAGCCATGTCCCCAGGGAGTATGAACCAGGCTTATTTCTTCTTTTTGGTATCCCTCACACACATACACACACACACACACACACACACACACACACACACACACACACACACACACACATATGTTTGTACTCATATCTTTGTGGCGAATTTCCATTCGTTTCTATGGGAAAAAACCTTAATCCCAACAATGACAACCTTAACCCCTACCCAGCCCTAACCTTAACCATAAGCAACCAAACAAAATACCCCAATGTAATAGATACTTGACCCACATACACACACACCCCATGCCATACCCCTCCCTCACCGGCCTACTGCCCGCAGAGTGCATCTCAACCACAACGTCCTCTGCTCATGATGCCAAATACATCCTGACAGGTTGGCCAGCAGCATGGCAGCTGGGACCAGGCTTGTTTTTTCAGGGAATGTGAAGGACGCTTAATCTCTGAAACTGACACATCAGCAGGGATAATCCATCGGAGCGCATATCGGATCTATAGCGCACATGCCATTCTAAGGCAGGCCATATTCCCTATAAAGAAACAGACGATTACTTGCACCGTGGTGTTGCTCACATCGTTCACAGCTGTTCAGGCAAGATGTGTTTCGCAGAGATGTGACACGGATTTGTAGTTTAAGCTTGATTCACAGGGGATTTCGGAGTGCAGTCTGCCAACTACACTGCAAACCCAGAATGATTCCAGCAGCTAGCAGTAGATGGCAGCACTCTGCTTTTCACAGCCATCCTAACCCTACCTTACACGTTCACAACAATATAAATGGATGGGAGGACAAAAAAATCTGATCATATCCTATCCCACTTTTTTTTAACCTACATAATACTTACACATCAGAACATCAAATGAAATCCACCACAGTAAATGGCATATTATCAGTAGAAAGACTAAAATTGAGTCATTACGACTCACGGTATGTTCTGAGTGTTTCTGCATCTCTGTTACAGGAATCATTAAACAGAGTCCCGTGAAGGTCCAGCCCCTTATAAGCATAAAGCTTGGAAGGTAGACAGACCCAAAGAGAAGCCCCCACCCAGCCTCTGTCCCCCAGGAGCCCAGGGTCAGCCACAGGTCCATCCCGAGGACCCAGGCAGCCCATAAGCAGTTGCATTGCTACTGTCCATAAACATCTTCATCTTGCCGGTATCCAAAACTCCTATCGAATTCATCTAAAAATACTGAGGTCACTGAAAGCCTTTTTGCTTTTAAAATGAAGAAGTGGTGGAAATGTAAATATTTATACATTGTTATATATGATTCATTTTTTAACTTTTCATTTTGCATTGATTCATAGGCAGATGTGCAGATTCCCTGTGGTAGAATCCCTGGCAGCAGAAGGTGGGACCAGAAGGCACTGATGAGCAGAGTGATTAGCGTCCACGCCGCATGCAGCCCCTGTCATGGGTACCCTCGTATGGGCTTTGAGGAAGTGATCATGCAACCCCATAACAGAGCGACCAATCAGGTCGCTGTCATGTTACAGCGTCACCTCTTGTATTACCAGGAGTCTGATCTGCGACAGGCCGCTTATTAAGCAGAGCCGGGTGGCTCATGTCAGGATTCTATCCCACGTACAGCCCCAAAGCATATAACGAGAGCTGGCCTAGCAGAGTAGTGACCCTGCAAAGAGCAGGACGCACCCGGTCAAACTGTGCAGCTCACACAAGTGTAATGGTGCAATGGCGAGCTGCATGGCGGAGCTTGACTTAGCCTTGGCCCACATGGCTGTCACCGGGCACACCAAAGCCCCCCATGCCGTCCAAACCTGCGGTGCACATTCCGCAAATGACAACCTGCAGTCAAATAATCAAACATTAGCTGTTAGTGTGCTACATGTCTAAAAAGCATTGCTGTGCAGTCCTGGAGGAGACAGCGCAGTCGTTCTAATCTGAGAGCCACGCGACCTCTTACACAGATTTAACGGACATGGAGCCAGCGGCACGTTCCTGGAGGAGAGAGTCAGTTTGTTTAGAGAGCGAGTATTTTCAAAGCTCTCGTCTTTAAATAGAAGTGCTGCCACTTTAGAAACAGGCTGCTGACACAAACGCACAGGGGTCTGGCGGTTGCTTGTGACAACATGCTTGTATTTGAAATCGCCGGCAGCAAACAGTGAAATCGCAGACAAAGGCAGGGCAGTGCGTGACTTTTCTCACTTAGATCCCCTTTAAAACCTCCAGCTACTTCATCACCCTCTGTGGCCTTATAAAAGCGGGGACTCGCATCGCTGTGTAATACAGGCATTCTGGGAAGGGTTCCAGCGCTAAATACGGCAGGTGCCTAAGGAGAGTCCCTCACACCACGGCACTCCAAGGAGCCTCTGCGCCTACCTGCCACACTGTGTCCCTGTGCCAATGCATTCGAAAACCAAACCAAAACATGTGTTCAGAGGAAGCATGGGATGGCTATATACCACACACAAGTGCACTGGTATAGAGGTATAATCATACGAACCATACAAGGGTATAGCAGAATAGCATACAGAGGTACAGCAGTACTGTATATAGGTAATAGTACACAAAGTTTTACAATATATACTATACACACACACACACACACACATATATATATATATACATACATATATATATGTATATATATATATATATATATATATATACATATATATATATACATACATATATATATATATACACACACACACACACACACACACACATACATACATACATACATACATACACAGATTTAGTGGTACAGCTCTATTCTATACAGGCATAGCAGCATAGAATGCAGCACCATAACAGCATACAGCTATAGATCTTATGCTGCAAGGTTAAGCAGCATAAGACAGAGGTAGATAGCAATCCATCTGCAAACTGGCATGATGCTGAGACTGATCTCTGACCTGCGTATCTCCTCCTGTCGCACTCCTCTTCCCTGGGGCCCCATCGCCCTCACGCTCATGCCCCTGGGGTGATTTCAGGGGGATCTGGCTGGAATAGGTGGGCTTGACACCGCCCAGCTTGAGGGCGCAGGGCTGCGGGGCAGCAACCTGGGCAGGAAGCTGCGGGATGGGCACGGCACTGTGCACAGGTTTGGGCAGCCCCGACTTCATCTTGGAGGCCACCAGAATGGCCGGCATCTTCTTCTGCCGCTTTCTCAAACGCCTGGCGGAGAGGGAGGCAGGCAGGCAGCCTGTGGAATGAGTGAGCAAGCGAGAGAGAGAGCTGAAGAGCGCCTGATAGGCAGGAACGCTCTGATGGGGAGGAGCGAGCCGAGTGGGTCTGTGCACATACGTGCACATGGGAGGCTCTCCGTCAGGAAAGCACGTGCACACAGTCCACCCGCCCCCCTGTCCACCTCGCACTAATTAAAGCAGGCGGCAGCTACAGAAAAATCCCTCTGCTCTCTCAGGCTGCTACCCTCTCCAGGAGCCAGCAGCTGAAAATGGCCCCGAGTGTCTCTCTCATGAAGAGGAGGCGGGGCCCTGCGGTCTTCCCTCATCTGCCATACACACCTTCCCAGTTCAATATTCCCCATCCCCCCATTACCGCTCAGAAGAAGCCCAGCAGCAAAGCAGGGGGCTACCGATCAACTTGCTGCCACCATGGATGTGAAACAACTACAGATTAGGACTCTCTTCCTTCAACAATAGCCAGCCAATTCATATAATTTGGGGACATTAACAACTTTGCACAGGAGCCTAAGGAGACAATGCCCCCTCTTCCTCCTACACGGACATGGCAGATGAGGTAGATCAGCTGAGTGATGGCCACTCTTTCCCCTCACAAGCAAGAAAACTGCAGTGTTCAAGTCCCATAACTTCACTGTGCCCCAAAGCAACAGCAGAGCCGCCGGTGATGGTCTGACACACTGGTTTACTGGGTCTCATGTCCGATTACGCCGCTTTGCTGAGTCTCCTCACAGGTCAAACATGCCGCTTTGCTGGGCTGCAGGTCTGACTCGCTGCTTTTCTGGGCCTCAGTTCCAATTACGCTGCTTTGTTGGGTCTCTGTGCAGGTCTGACATGCTGCTTTGTTGGGTCGCAGGTTTGATGCGCCTCTTTTCTGGGTCTCTGCACAGGTCTGACGGGCCGCTTTGCTGGGTCGCAGGTTTGATGCGCCTCTTTGCTGGGTCTCTGCGCAGGTCTGACGGGCCGCTTTGCTGGGTCGCAGGTTTGATGCGCCTCTTTGCTGGGTCTCTGCGCAGGTCTGACAGGCCGCTTTGCCAGCCCAATGCTAGCTGTGGCGGATGTGTGCACACAGAGACATTCACACACTCCATAACATGCTCATGTTCGCCATCTCTGGCAGAGCTGAGATTAATAAGAAGCGTGGATGCAGCCACAAACTGTGCTACTCCAGCTGCCCGCAGTCTCTGAGGGAGGGAGGCGTGCAGACGGGAGGGGGGGCTGGACACAGATCCCGCAGTGAGGAGGGGCCTCTCCCTGGGCCTGACCTGCAGGCGGTTCTGCATCCCAGCGCCGGCTCTGGTGGCCCCCCCTCCCAGATACATCACTGAGAGACGCCCAGGCATATTGTGCCAACAAAAATCCTTGGAAACGATTACAGGGCTTTTAAACATTCATGGTGTTTAACCAGCCGAAATACACACGTAAAGGAGCTGAAAATAGATGAAAATTAAGAGCTGGTGTTCGGCTTTGAGGCATGACAGTTACTTCAGCGATTAATAGGCAGATGGGCACTCAGTCCCAGGCTGCCTCACATCTGGGTCCCTGAGGACAGTCACTTAGCATTAGGCACCGTGGCACATTTTAGCCCAGGAAGGAGAAGATGAGAGGCTGCCCAGCTTTTGCTCCAGCACTAATCCAGTTTACTGCATTCTAGACTAACAGAAGTCCCCATATAAATCTGATTAGGGTGTATGCAAAAACGATGACATGAGCAAAACCTGCCATCAGACCAATTATTGTAATTACTGTAATTCCATTGAAATGCTAATCGATGCGTGCGTCACCGAGCAGGAGTGCAGGGTTGTGTACCCCACCTAGCTCACACTGTGACAGTGTGCTCCGTCTCCACGCCCCTCCTGCACAGCACATCAGAAAGCAGCTCATTGCATCGCAGTGGATTCACACGGCACTGGCAGGCTCTGCTCTTACTAAGGCCCCCACAGCAATAAGCTCAGCCTCTATGCCATTGTTTTTGCCCTGCTTCCATAAAGCCAATCTAAGAGCAGCCACCTGGATGCCCATAGGATAGAACAGGCAAGCAGAGACAATCCCTGTGTCATCCCATGCAGCCAGTGCTCCAGTTCTGCTTTCCCTGCTCCCACTGGTCTCAAATTCCCAGCCACCGTCCCTGCCCAGTGCGCTGCGATGTATTCCAGGCAGCGGCCTGCAGTGTGGCACCCATGTTACCTGCCATGGCCGTAACTGGCTCCCACCCACCCCCGAGAAAGCCTACCTATGTGCAGGCCAAGATGAGAGTACTTTGCACTTCAATCTTGCATTATATTATCTAGTGGAACCAAATAATTGCATAAATAATACACACAACTATACTCACACATCCTGTAATTCAGGGTAGAAATATATTTTATGGTTTTTCGATGCAAATATATTTTAAGAATGTTAGCATATCAAATGCTAAATATTTATGTCAAGTGTGTCATCCATCCTCCACAGAGAAAGAAAGAAGTCCCCATGACAACAGGAATCTTTATCTAGCGTTGCCATGGCGTATGTCACACACAAATCCACCCTGTTTGGCGAAGTCACTGTGCTTTCGTTTGTCTTTGAATTCGAATGACAGTAACTGCATTAGTTGCATTTGGATATTAAACTGGACACATTCCTTATGGAGCTATTTATAACCGCCATGCATTCATTAGCTCTGAGTTGTGTTTTCCATCCTGGTATCCCTGTATAACAGAGAGGCAAGAGCAGTACAGTGTTTCCAAGTCATTCATCCTGAGTGAGCAACATTAGACTCTTTAGCCTTTGTGACTGCAATCTGAAAAGATTTCTCTGATATTATTTCAAAGCACAAGTGTGCTGCTGAGAATCTATAAAGACATCTGCCAAATTAATTTAAGTCAGCCACAAGGTCGCAAAACAAATAAAACCAAATCTCAGTCACAGCCCAGCCTGGTGGGTTCGTTATGGTGTGACACTGGTCTGCTCCACACCCAATGTGCTTGGCTCAATGGCACCACTCCGGCCTGGGAACCCAGCATATCATAGCATAGTAGGATAAAAGCCACCAGAAACACGACTAATGAATCACTAGGACCCCACAGACAGAAGATAAAGTCTGTCCCCAACTTACTACAACACGCACAAACGACCAAACATTTTAAAAATAAAAAAATCAGACGACCATATACCCAGGAGCACCACACTAACCACATGGGAAAGTACTGTACTGTATGGCAACGTGACCATCTCAACCTCAGGCACGTCTCATTCTCACACCTAACAGTCAGTGCCATTATCCTTTTTCAGCATACATCCATTTCAACATATGACCTATTTCTCAGAATGGAACCCAGTCGTAAATCGGGAACAGTCTGTATACATAACCATGGGCACTTTACTTCACTTAAAGTCACAGCAAAGTAATAGACCTTCTTTACAGGAAGATAAGTAAAGCAGCAGAGGTCTTGAGGTAAATCTGATCTGATCTGCGCAGGGGGCTTTTAGCGCAGAGGAGCAAGGATTCCCCTCTTTTAAGCCACAGACATGCCCAGCTTGGGATTCCCCTTTAGCTGCGGAAGGCCATGGGGGATGGGTTCACTGCTGCTCCATCTAGGAAGGCCTATTTCACAGGCCTGAATTCTGAGTAGAGCGTACTGCATACCAGTGGGACAGCAATATACCATCTGCAGATTCTCAGAGGTGGAAGCCTTTACTAAGAAACACGATGCAAGCTCAGTTTCATTTAGCAGACACTGATCTCCAATGCAACACAGAAGTGAGGGTCAGAAAGTGGGCCCAGCAGCTGTCTCCAGAGTAAAGCTGGGCCGAAGCTGGGTTTACCGGCATGCCTGATCATTAAAAAACGAATAAAAAAAGAAATGTAGGTAAAGTTTTATGTTTAACTCCCATGAAAATTGCAATAAAATTCAACAGCTACATCCACACCTGCATGTAAAATAGAATGTTGAAGAAATGCCAACAGATACATAAAAGAAATAAAGAACTGATTGAAAAAGGAACCAGCAAAGGATCAGGGCGTCTTGGCCCCACGGATGACAGAGAGCACTACCTTTAGCAGCCCCAGGCCCACGGTATGATATGGGCTGTTCATGTGGGAGATTAGTTATGGCGTTTAGTGACAGACAGGCAGACACAGAGATGAAGCTGTCTGACAGCCAGTGCTGAATGTAACCCCATGAGCTCTCAGAGATCACAGGCAAAACACTGAGTGGATGACACCTCACGCAAAGCAGCACGGAGCGAAATGCGCACAAACTGATTTGTAAATGAGAAGAGGATACATCATAATGTAAATTACTTGAACCAAAAATCAGGAAGCATCATTCATTAACAATTAGAATGCTTTCATTTAGCATCAGCATACATGTACAGTGAGCTGTCTGCCCATTGAAGGCATAGATCCTCCACACATTATACAAGCACCACAATTAATTAATCTTGTCTGATGTCATCTGGTGACTTACTGTGCTGCCACAGGCATTTTTCTACTCCTGTGGCAAGTGATAGTAGAACTGCAGTAACTGCAGGAAACTGTATTTTTTTTTTGCTAAATGCAAGTCTTAATTAATGCAATGGGTACTGATAACAGTATTAGATGTAAAAAAAGGAAATTAAGTCTGCTGGTACAGATTGTATCAGGGCTTATTAGAGCAACCAGGAACAGCTCAGCTTTGGGCTGAAATGAGCAATTAGTGAGGAATGGGGAGGGGGAGGCTGCTGGATGGGCATCGTAGGACAAGCCCCCTTCCCTTTGACGTGAGACCTGTTGTGAGCGCTGTATGATGCTTCCCATTGTGATGCTTCAGGTGACTAAAGTTATTTTAAAATATATTTTATCAGCAAGGTATCAGAGCTGATGACCTCACTTACACTCTAAATGGGATAGGTACCCAGGCCTCTGTGTTCAGTGCCCCCACCTGTATAAGACCTACTGACTCCCAATCCCAGCTCCCCCTAGTGTGACATGACTCTACTACCTTCAATAAGAAATTGGGCCTTAACTAGGCACATAAATCTGTGATGATGATAAAGAAAATTACTGTGCAAACTCCAGCCATAGCATACGTGATAGCATGTACAGTAAGGCCTGCTTTCATTAACAAAGACTGCATAATAAATGTGCAATAATTAGGATACTTTATCCATTTGCCATCAGTTAAGCAGCCCTCCTCAGGAAACAAGGAAAAAATTACCATGCTTCAGGCCATAATTAGAGCACCAAACCATGCCTTACCTCTTAACTATGAAGGAAGCTGAATGTTTACGTTTAAAAAAAAAAAACTCATTTTAAACCAGAGCAGTAACCAAAGATAATGGAAATTTTCAATAAAGAAGTAAGAAAAGGGCGGAATAGGGAAGGCAAGATATAGTTAACTAGCAGGAAATACATTCATTTATTAAAATGCAAATCCACAGCCTGATCAATGGATCAGAAAATCATTGAAATTCCTTCTATAATGTAAGCATGCCATAAATGATCTTCTTCATCCCATATTCTGTTTTAGTGAACACAATAGTTTTGCTCCCGCTGGTGCCTCCCTGGAGTGGAAATTAACCTGAGTAAGGTGTGTTGTTGGGGCAGAACCTGGGCTCTGGTTTTAAGAAGCTGACTTGTAAGGGACTGTGGTTTTCCGCAAAGTTTTCTGGGTCAAAATTATACATACAGGCTGAAATATATATATATTTATATATATATATAAATAACTGAGCCCATATGGTTCTTGAATTCAGAAAAGAAATAAAAATGAGCACTGCAATGTGTTTGATTTATACAAAGAATGTGTCTCTCACTTCACTGGTAGTTCATAAAGAATGTTATCAGTATTCAAAATGACCCTGCATCATGAAACATACTGTATCGTGTCCTTGTCTTATGATATGTATTGTATCCTAAGGTTACTGGTAATACCCATCCCAACTGTGAATTAGGTAGCCCATGAGCCAGGAGACTGTGGGGGCATCAAGCTGCATGGTCCTGAGCTCATTCCCCAAACTGAGAGGCTGGAACCTTATGAGCTCACTCCACCTTTCTCCCAACACTCTGAGCTCCTTTCTCTGCCCCCTTTTAACCCCAATGAGCCTCCCGCCACCTGTCTTTTATGCACTCCATGTCCCTTTCTTTGCTGTGTCCTATACAGCCTTGGCCGTGTACCATTATCATAAGTCACTACTGTAAGTACTGTAGGATCATAAACATATCATCGCTGTCTTATGGAAAACAGGTACTTCCAAATACCTCATTTTTCAGGAGCATGGAAAAAATGCATTTCCTCTGAAACTAATAAAGAAAAAGAAAAACCTAAAACAATTAAATGAGACAAATAAAAAAAAAATATATTTACATAGCAGTGAATGGTTAAGTATACTTTGGGGTTAATTTGACTAAACATACCGGGCTCTATTTTGATGATCTAACGAAAAGTGTAAAATGCAAAGCGCAACTAACATTTATGGGCGTGTCCGAATCCATTTCGATATTTTTGACAGTGGAACAAACTTTACGCCAGCGCAAGGCGGAAAAAGGTTGCTCTAACTATTCAGAGGTGTGTTTTGGACATAACATGCAATGGACAAACTGGATCATGATCTACGGCGGATTGCTATTGCAATGCCAGCAAACAACATCGGTTGTCGGCCGAGGAAACGGAAGTACTCAAGCGCCAGGTGAAAAGGCATGAGGACGTCATCTATGGGAGGACCACTGTTCCACCGAAGCCTTTCGAAGTGAAGCAGGTGTGGGATGAGGGTGCTGCACCTGCGTGAAGTTGGCCCCCCATATGTTTCAGATTTCAACCAAACCGGTCTCAATCGTATTGAGTGTTTGTGCCGGATTGTGCCGTTAAAATTTTTGTTTGTGCTGTTTCAGTTTCTGAGATATCAATGTTTGTTTATACGGTCACGTGACACCAGCATGAAGTTAGCCTCCCATTTGCGTCTGATTTCCACCAATCGCAATTATCTGTGTGGCATTTGTGCCAGTTTGTGCCATTAAAACTGTCCTTTGTGCTGCTTCAGTGCAGAGATATTGCTTATTTACATGGTCACGTTACTCTGCCGTTAAGTTAGCCCCCTATTTGCCTCCGAACTGGTCTCAATAGTTTGTGCCATTTAAAAATTATCTGTAGTATTATTCTTTTCTGTGTTATACCTCTTAGTTTATGCCTTTACATGATCGCCGTATAGTGCTCGGGTTCGTGTTTCTCATGTTAACAGAAGGTGGAGCATCTGATGACTCTGCGACAAAGCTGTACGTCAGGGGTGGGCAAGGGCCGGTGTGTATGCTTGAGCACTATACGTGCTCAGATGACGTCACCATGTAAACAAACATTTATATCTCAGAAACTAAAACGGCACAAACAAAAATTTTAATGGCACAATCCGGCACAAATGCAGCACATACTTGCGACCAGTTTGGATGAAATCTGAACGAGAACAGCGGCTGGGAACGGGGACTTAATTAGCCTTGTGTGTTTTTTTTATTTTAATTTTGGTTCTGCAGTTCGTAAAATATAAGTAAAAGTGCCATCTCTGTTCAAACAAAACACAACCCACAGTTTTTAAGGGTTTTAAAATGTTCAAATAAAAAGCTATAGGGCTGTTTTTTTTTATTTTTCTACATTTCACAATTTAGATTCCTTACCAGGCTACAAACGATTCAGCTCCTCTGCCAGCTGATCCCTCCTTGCCCGTGCTGCTGCCAGCATACACTCCTTTGTTGGCATCAGCACATGCAGTTCAGCATCATGCCTTCTGAAGTCCTCTAACGTGTCCTCATTTATGTCCAACAGACATTCGTCACGCATGGCAATGTTACGTGACATACAACATGCCACAAAGAATACTGCGACTTTCTGAGGGCTGTTTTGTAATGTTCCACCTGACTTATCTAAACATCTGAAACACATTTTCAGCAATTCAAATGTCCTTTCAATTACATTCTGATAAATTCTGATAATTAACTCAAATGAATTTTTTAAAATAGTTTATTCGCATATAAATAAAATAAAGCTAAATAGAATAACAAAAAACATTAGTGCACCTTGAGGGTGGACCTGTGTCTGTAACAAGCATCGTTTACCCACAAATCTCTGAAACACGCTGTTTAAACACTGTTTAACAACGCGCCTCATTTAAAAAACACCACTCCTACAAGCAGAAAGCGTGAAAATGAGCAATGCCGTGGTAGGAAACTAGCAAAACCACTTCGCATCACGCTTTGCAGAGGTGGACATTAGGGCCCACTGTGTTTCAGTTGAAAGGGGTTAACAAGTCACCCAATAGTTTGATGTTATGTTGTCTGTTGCTCAAATAAAATTCTCTTCCTTTATTTACCTCTGCCTTCCTTTATTTTATCTGCCTTGCATAAAATGTGCTAATTTGTCCAAAAGAGATCCATCCATCCATCACTGTAACTGCTTAATCCCAACTGGGGGGGGGGGGGGACAGAGCTGATCCTGGGAACAAGGGGTGCAGGGGGGAACCAACCCTGGGCAGTTGCCAACACACTGCAGGGCATACACAGACAGATACATACACACACACACACACACACACACACACACACACACACACACACACCAATCTACCCTACATGCTTGTGGACTATAGGAGGAAACTGGAGCCCCTGGCAGAAACCCACATGAACACAGGGAGAATGTGCAAACTCCACACAGAAAGGACCTGGGACTGAACCCCAGACCATCTTGCTGCAAGGCAGCAGTACTACCCACTGCGCCACCGGACCACCCCCAGAAGAGATCCAAATTTATTAAAATAAAAATTTCAAAGTACCCTGTAACATGCTTTTGTAATCTAAATGGTTCATTTTCCTCCAGAAAATCAAATTAATTTATGAGAACAACACTGACCCCAACAAGCCCAATACACACAAACACACACACAGGTATCGTCAATCAACATAGAACAAGCCCAGATTGTCCTCTTCTTCAGTTGACTCCCACTCCACATTGTCATTCACGAGTACATCAGTCAACTCTCTGTCTGTAAAGTGCTCTGTTCTGTCTCTTACCAAGAATCAACTGAGGCTGTAGTAAGGTTTTGCATTTACATAAAAACCACACCCTTTTGATTTTTGACAGGTGCTATACTATGTAAACATTTTACTTTTTTGTCTGGCGGTGCAGGCCTGACAGAGAGACACATGTGTTGTTTTCTTTTCAAAGATTTCTCAAACCTGACTGGGCTTCCATGGCAACAGAAAAATGTATTACACTAAAAATAGCTTTAAAGCAGCGTAAGATCTACTACAGTAAAAGAGGAGCCAAAACTGACCCGAAAGTAGGGCTGCTGCAATTAGTATTCGATGATGTTGACGCTGAAAATGTGTATTTTTAAAAAATTATTTTTATGAAATTGCCTTTATGATTTCTAAAGCTCTTTAATGTTTTTCTTCAATAGCACTATGTAATTATGAGAGTAGTTCAAATTGTCACAAAACGAAAAGGTGGTTTGCACACTATGCAAAGTTCAATACCATACCACAGCGGCACGAGTGCTATGCACAAGAACACATAGGCGCTTTCTGGACGATGGGCTGCCAGGATAGGCAAAAGCACTGTAAGCTTTGTCTATTCATGTTTATAAAATTTCATTTAGAATGGAGAGCTTTTTAATACCTTTTGTCCTTGTCCTTGTAGCTGCTAAATACAGTGATTATTAAGGCCATAAAGTTGTCTGCCTGCTACCATAGAATTTTCTATAAATGGTGAAATACGGTGGTCCTTAACACAATTCACACAATAGGGTGCTGGGAGTTTATAGTGAAAACCATGCCAGGGCTAACAAGGCTGAGTAAGTCATGGACAGATGATACTTTATCTGCATGTCAGATGTTTATTTCAAGGCCAGTGGAAGATATAATTACAGAAATGACAAAGCTGGAGGGGAAGAGGTGGTTTGACAGTGACTTACAAGAGATTAATCACAGTGAGTTTAGTGCCTACCTCAGGTTAGTAATTCTTCAGTCTTCAGATCTAAAGGAGAAACTGCTGTTAGTCTGAGGGATTCCATCACAGGAAGGCCGATTTTTCCTGCAATTATGTCCTGAAGAGGTTTTGTGCTCTCAGCAACATTGCAATTTTGACAATCATGAAACACGAGATTCATGGAGAAAGACAGATAAACTGGCAGCCATCAGAGACATTCGGGACATCTGGGTAGAGCAGCTGCCTTGTTTGTACAAGCCCAGCCATGACATGACTGAGGATGACCAGGTGATTCTATTCAAAGGTAACTAACTTATGTTCTCTATTACTTATTATTTAAAGTAGTTAAACCTTTGCGAACTACTGAAGGATCAAAAAATGAATATCACAAAAGGTGAAATACTGACGTGAAGACAAACCCAGATTGTTTGCAATGGCTACACCCACTAGCACGATCTAATTCAACTGCTTCATTTTAGTTCTAATTGCCAGTAGTATAAAACCAGCTAAAGGGTGTAGTCCTTGAGGGTTTTTGCCTCGTTATGCCAGACTGCTGAGCGGTTTTCTGGCCTGTTCTTCCCTGTTTGCTTGTGTTTCCTCCTGTGTGCTTGTTCTCCCAGATCCTGTCACCCAAGCAATTGCTGATCCCGACCTCAATCTAGGTGTGCTAGAGGGTCCTGCTTCCCCTGCATCATCACGAGTGTATGCTGGCTCCTTCACTCCCCTGGACAGATTATCCAGCTTTACAATATCTGCTCTGAACCCTGACTTTGATTTCCGTCCTGTGATTTGGCTTCCTGGTTGCACCACATTTTGGTACCCTGTTCCCGTTGTGTCCCGTTGCACTTGATCTCATATTTATGCATCGTAAATGAATTGTAATGCATCTTTTATCTCAAGTAGCTACTATATTTGTTTATGATTTGTATTGGAGTAGCAACTGAGTGACTAAGTTACTAAAGAACCATATTGTAAAGTGTTATCAATAATTTTCATTTGCCTAAAATATTTAGCAAATTGGTTTATTTGATACCAAATATGTGTTCTTGCAGGTTGCTGTCTATTCCGGCAGTACATGCATAAAGGATCCAGAAAATATTAAATTATGGCTGGGTCTCAGCACACAATCCAGATGCGCCTGGAATGTCCAAGTGCACACTGGTAAACCGGCTGACTGATCAAGAAAAAAGAAGTAGCCCATGACCGCTGTAATGGGTTTAACCCAGGGGCTCAGTGGTCACAACACAACCTGTAACAATTTTTTCACGTCTTTTGAGCTTGGGAAAGAGCTCATCAAAGAGAAACTGACGATACTGGGCACTGCGTACAGTGCCAAAACAAGCCTGAGCTGCCGTCTGCTCTACTGTCAGTGAAAGATAAAGCAGTGTTCTCATCGAAATTTGTTTTACCTGTGATACAGCTGTTGTTTCCTATATATCTTAAAAGAACAAGAACACCCATGTGAGTGGCAGGGTGAAGAAAAAACTTCAAACGGTACTAGACTGCAAAAATATTAAAGAAGAGGTTGTTAGAACACCCTTGATAAGGTCACTGCAGCTCACAGTTGTAAGAGAAAAATGACATGCTGGCCCCTGGCACTGTTTTTTAAACATGGCTGACATTTCAGCATACAATGCCAGTCTTATTTAGAGGTAGGTAAATCCATCATGGAAGGCAGATGAAAATAATGTGAGACTGCAGTTTCTGGAGGAGTTGGGGAAAGCCCTTATCACTCCTTCAATGCAGCAGAGGCCACGTTACTAGCCTGACTAGTGAGGGCGGTGAAAACAATGGGCTCTGCATCCACCTCCTCACAGGTAATCAAAAGCAAAGTGGTAAAGAGAGAGAACAATGCAACGTGCAAAAGGGAAGTGGACTACAAGACATGCATTACGTGCTCTGAGGGAAATCTGTTTGCAAACAGCAGTTTGTTGTGTTTTGTTGTGCTTGCAAAAATATATGCATGCCGTTTGTTTTTAGTTTAGTGATTTTTTTTTTTATTTGTTTTTGGTGTTTTCCGCACTGTTTAAATAGTTGTTTATAATAACATATAGTAATGATAGAGTGCATGGTGGTGCAGTAGGTAGTACTGTTGCCTCACACATTTGGGGCCACAGTTCTATTCTTTACTATGGCTCCATGTACAGTATGTGGAATGTGCATGTTCTCCCTGTGTCATCATGGGGTTTCCCCTGGGTTTTCCAGTTTCCCCTCACAGTCCAAAAACATGCTCAAGCTGATTGGAGTTGACAGTTTGCCCGTGGGTGTGAAAGGTGTGTGAGTGTGCCCTGTAATGGGTTGGTGCCCCATCCTGGGTTGTTCCCTGCTTTGTGTCTGTAGCCTCCAGGATAGACACTGGACTCCCTGTGACTCTGAATTGGACAAGCAGTTTTATAAAATGGTTGGATGGATAGTGATGATGATGATGATAACAGTAACCTACATATAATGATTACACAACAACAATAATTGTAGTGCTGATGGGACAGCTCCACATGGCGGAGCTAATTAACATATCCCAACATGCTCCATGGGTATTGTAAATAGTCCCTATGTGTATTATTGTAAAGACTTGTGCTGTATTCCCTATTATCCCCTGTATCCTTGTCTATGTCATATATGAACCCTGTCCAGTCCTCACGTATCTTTAGCCATTGTGTAAACTGCCCACTCTGTGTGTGCCTTAGTGTCTGATCTCCCTGCATTTCCTTGTTATGTGTGTCAGTGGTTATTCAGTGTCTGTTAGTCCTTCTAAGGGCTTTAATGAAAGGGTGTTTTTCACCCTTAAATAAGCCTCTTTGTCTCTTGCTACCAATGCAATGTTTCAGTCTGCCAAACTGTACAATAATAACATTAATATAGTAAATTGCATAGTTTGATTGCATGATTATTTGTCTTGTTAAAAGATCGCAAGAGGACTAAATATTTCTATGCAGTGGGACAGATAATCAGTATAGCAAAATATGAAGAATTCAAAGAACAATAATGACAAAGAGCAACACTGTGGCTGCCGCCAAAGCTAGAATGGCAACAAATCACTGACAGCAAAAATGCATACGTACAGTTTGATTGTCATTAATATAATTGTGTTAATTTCCAAACGTGCTTTGTAGCTTTCATAATTATTCTTAGTGTTAGTATTCATATTCATAATGCAATTTTATTACTCAATATTAAATAAACTTGTCACAATTCAAAACCCTTTAAATATTTCTCCATCCATCATTGCCTCCAGGCCCTGGTGATAACGCACAGTCTGGGTCTTCACTGTTCAGTGCTGCATAGTGAGAACACAGACAGGGCAACACTATTCAGGCAAACCCAATGCAGCTGAGTCATACAAGAGCAGCAAAAAACTGAGAAACAAACATGCAGATTGTGACAGACTCACCGCGATACAGTACATTTCTTTTCAGGTACAAGGATGAAAAAATAACTTCCAAAATAAGCCTTCCAGTCTGCAATATTCCCCATATTTTAACACTATTTAGCCATTTTCCATTGTGTCCAGTGTGGGGCATCAGAGAGTGATTCAGGACATGTGACCTCAAAGCTGATAATTCAAGTGTGCAGAGGTTGCCTGCTGCTATACGCTTAGGAAAGGCACTGCATCTAGAACATCCAGCTGTATAGAGGAATAAAGCTGTAACAGGTTCTGGCGAGTGGATAGTAATAAACTTGTATGACTCAAATTGTTTGAGAGATCTGTTTTGTTAGCGAGAAGATTCAGAGACAGGGTTATACTCCCCCAACACACTCCCATGTAGGCCAGCTGCTCTCTCTACACACCGGCGGCCACACAGCGCTGAACATGGAAGGTTCTGCTCACTGAGGGATAGAGCTTTTCCTGCTGTGATGACTGACGGCTCACAGGGGCCTGGTAGGTCTCCAGGATGTACCTCCCCTTGGGCAATCCAACACACCCCCAGACAACTTAACAGTCCTGGGGTGAAACAAACCCAGCTTACACCACACTGCTGTACAAATGCTGGTCACACTCAGGCAAGATGATACAATTCACAATTCAAGCCTCCTATGACATTAAATCAAAGAGAATCATCATATGTGATGATATGAGAGGACTGAAATCTGTGTCTGGGATACTGGACAGCTGGGACATTTTTTCCTGCCAGATTGGAGACAAAGGCAGATGGACACATTTAATCTCATTGGAGAACTGCTCACACAAGATGCCCTCAAGCACAGAACACCTTCAATACCACTTCAGCATGACATCATCAACTTAGTATTTGTGACTAAAAAGTTTGAGAGGAACGAAAAGATACTTCCCATTATATGCTATTCCCTATTGTATGCCACCACAAAGACACTGATTTTTGGGTCAAACCTTTCTTTGCACAACTTTGCACATCGATTAAATTAACTTCACACTGTTTTCTCGACAGACCACTTTTACTACACTTTATTGTTTCTGCATCAGCTGGAAGGAGAACAAACATCTGGGACTGACCTTTTGAAATGCAGAACTCCACAATTATTTGGAGTACAGTGAAGCAAATAACGTATTTCTGATTTCCCCTAGAACCCCTGAAGCCCTGTGTTGTGGCCACCTGCCCCACACCGGCATGCAGGCCATGTGTGTGTGTTTGTACCCCATGTGCATATGTGAGGAATGAACCGTAAACGTGTCCGGCTGGTGTGAGCCGCCCAGTTCAGACAGAGCTATCGCTGCGTCTGTATCTCACAGCAGGCCGGTAAGGTGCCACAGCACAGTTCCGGTTCTATCCCCTGGCACGCTGGGCACTGCGGCCGCCCTCCCTCTGCCAGTGATAAGGAGGCACCTGCTCCTGAATAAACACAGAGTGCCAATGAAGTATCTGCGAGCATCCAGCCGACAGGGCATATTGCGGCAAATGCAGGCATGTGTGCAAGCTGGCACTGACGCAGCTACGGTAACCTTCTTATGGAAATCAAGCTGATTCCATTAAATAAGCCACAGAGGTATGGTCCCACCAGAAAGCATCAAGGTCCTAGAATGAAGGACACATCTTATAATGTATAATTAATATAACAATGTATGTGAAATTGCCTGAAGTGCTGCTAAAGTAACATTATGGCAGCTTGCCATTGTTTGGGGGTAGAGGGGTGTTCCAGGGTACTGACTGCTGAGGCTAGAAAGTAGGTGGAACATCTGCTGAAACAGAAAGCAGTGTGGGGGTTTGTCAGCATGTGGCCCTGAGCGTGCTGCTGCGGGGGGAGGGGGGGGGGACGCTCCCAGAAGCACACAGCACCATCCGGCTGGCTCTAATGCAGAAAGGGGACCCAGCACACAGCTAGGTTAAGCATTGCTGGGAGATGGGTGGGCTTCTGCTACACTGCTACCATATTGGCTCAGCATGATTAGAAAAAGCTCTTCCTTTGCATGCCCCCCTCCAGGTGTTAAAAGATGTATTCCATGTCCTGACAACTGCATAGAAAGCAACTCAATTCCCTCACAAAAGCTATCTGTTCATACAGTCAGAAAAAGGGTACAGTTGTGGTACAATTTTGTGAGGGAATAAATTGTGTTTATACCCCAAGGTACAAACAACATTGATAGCTAATGTACCCCCAATGGTACAAAAATGTTCCCTGGAGTCCATTTCTGTACCTTAAAAGGTACATTTACCTACAGCTATTATACAATTGGCAGACCCTTGAGGGTACAGCCCCAGTGATGAGTAATTGAACCCTCAAAGGTACAAACAGTGTACAGTCTCCCAGCTGAAACACAACAGACAGCCTCCAAGTCTGTGATGTGACCACGACTCAGAAACATTATGTGACTGCTGGCTCTTCACAGCTCACTCTGCCTCATCCCCCTGCCCCCATCCGATTATGTCTTCGGTGTCACTGAACAAGATGAATGGCAGTGCTGTCAGCCAAAACACTGTCAGGCAGCATGCAGGGTAGCTGTGCTGAGTTCCCCGCTCTGCAGGAGACCTTTAGCCTCAGACGTAGCAGAAGCACCCTCTTAAAATGAGCCTGGCCCAAAGATGCGCGTGAACAACAGCTTGTTTCCTGGAAACTGGAAATAACACAGCACCCCCTTGAGCCATTATCACAAATACCATGAATACATTGCCGGAGACTTTGGCTGCTGACCTCGACCACTTCATGGTCCGTGGGGGTCCGGGCAAAGCCAAGGGAGAACATGCTGGCCACACTTCAGGGCCCTGCACGACGGCACAACTACTCTGACATGTTCCTTTTGCGCAACAAAAAGCTAGACAAAAAAAAAATACATGTTCTTATTTACAGTATGTACATGGGATTAGCTACAATCAACAGCAGTATTTACAAAACATTGTAGGCTAAGCCTCTGTGGGTGGGATTGGAAGGTCACTGGTTTAAGCCCAGCTTTAGCAGAATAGTTACATGTATGTTAGGGGTGTAATAACAGTACACAGGATTTTAGCAACCTGTTCAGTAAACCACTGATGGTTCAATACTCACAAAAGAACTGTGGTATTGAGATCTGGAGAAATGTTTCTCACTTGCAAGCGGCCTCTCATTTCCTTATATGTATTGCCACAAATACAAAACAAGTGTTTTTTCCACAAAAAATAAATCTAAACTGTGGTCGCCTTACTTTCAAGAGCTAGAATTTAAATGTTATTATACAACAGCGGATGCCATAAATTATCTGCCTCCTGGCTAAAGGTAGCTGCATACTTCAAACACAATCAAAGTCATTTCAGTAATACAACACTGTATTAGCGATGATCCCACCCACTGTCGACAAATATGATGCCGTGGGGTTGGTCAGCAGCCGGCATGCTTTGTACTGCACCACACTTATCTTTAAATGGTGTGAATTAATATGTGTATTCAAGTATTTATGTTAATTGCTACTGTGTAATGTTTGCCATGGAACGCATGTGTTTTTTTGTAACCATGAGTATCATGTACACTGAAGGTTTCCAAATCTGTGCCACTGCTAGTATTAAACCGAGAGTGTCTCTTAATAAAAAGAGTACAGTAAAACCTCAGATTGCGAGCATAACTCGTTGTGGAAACGTGCTTATAATCCAAAGCATTCGTATATCAAAGCAAATTTTCCCATTACAAATAATGGAAACTCAGATGATTCGATCCACAACCCAAAAATATTCATATAAAATGATTAATACAAAATATAAAGTAAAAATACATAAAACTTATGTTTGAAAAGAATCGTGGATGGTGTGAGGGAGATGAGAGGAGAAGAGGAGGGTTATTTTGTAGGACGACTTTCACTATAACTAATGGAATCACTGTTATCTGTTGGCTCACAGGAATCTTTTTCTTTTTGTGTGACTTTAACAAGGATCCTATCCAATGACAGGTGGTTTTGCCTCATTTTCGATTTCGTGGAAATGTGGACATTGCATTGTCGTTAAACAGATTCATCGCTCGCACTGTTACGCCCTTATTCGGGTGGTGCTTTTCTACTGAATTTTGACTATATGAGTGAGGCACGCCAACTAAGCCCGAGCATGGGAAACGATTACCCACAATCCCACAGTGAGAGAGAGAGAAGAACCATCGGCTCAGTTGTGATGGGATATGCTTAAATTTGTATGTGTCTTTGTCAACTAAAATTGTTTTTATTTATTAAGATAAGATATGGCATTTTGTTTCAAGCAGTGTTGATGTGCCTTTTCACAAAGAACCTCACCATAAAGAAATAGCATTAGGGTACCGACTTGATTTTGCAACTTTGTGTTTTTTTACATTTTGCTTAAAAATAAATAAAATTGAGAAGGCAAATTACTTCCAGGTTGTCAATGAGAATACTGAATGTTGCACAGAATGCTTAGAAAGGTAACATAGTTGATGTTACACTTATTTTTTTATTTCATATTGCCTGTTCAGGTGCTCTACGTGTTCATTTTAAATAGAACAGACAAAGCACCTACAGGTTATCAAAGTTAAGAAGCATTTTTAATTGTAATGTTTTTCTGTCCTTGATTTCATACAGTACAGACATAACATAGGCCTAGTCATGCTGCCATTTTTCTGAATGGAGAGCTGTTATGTGGAAAAATAAAGAGTGCAGTGTTTAATTAAGGGGTGTTGTGTTTGTATTCTCTTCTTAAATATAAAGATACTGAAACTGTACCGTTACCGTGGCCCGAAAACCACGTACAAAACCCTGGGAAAACTGCCCAGTGCAGGGTTAGGCTATTTATTAAGTGCCCTTGTAACATTTTGTGTGCCTTGTCTTAATGCAATTAGGTTCACCAGATCTATGCTAGTTCTTCAATGTGTCACCATTGACCTGGACTTCCCCATGATTTTGCCAACCAGCTACTGGCCTGCTACTGATAAAATTTGCTGACTGGGGAGGCTAGTAATGAGAAAAACATCACAAACTTCATTATACAATATTCAGAAAATCATCTCACACCCCACACCTTGAGAATCACTCTTGTGTTTGTTCCTGGGAAGTTTGCAAAAATATCCATGGAATGACAGATCCCCCCCCCCCCCCAATGACAGATTGCTGTGTTCACAAGAAGGCGGCTGCAGCCTCTGTTTTCACCCTGGGCCGTCATCTGTCGTTCCAATTTTGGGTGGATTCAGGGGTCTATCATAGGAAGGATTTTCAGGTGTAGATTTTCATCCATATAATGGATGTGGGGTTGTGAGAACCGAAAAAATGTCAAAATAACAGCTTTTTATCATATTTGGTCCCCACAATGTAATGTATATCTGACCCACACACACACACACACACACAATAAAAGAATGTTGAATTCCCAGTTCTTAAAAAATTTTAAACCGTTTCTAACATGGAACCGAATCTCAATACCCAACCATAAACATCAATCCTTGCTCCCTCCTGGTGCTGGGATGGATGGTTGGATGGATGGATGCAACTACATGCAACTACATGGTCTGTCTGGAGCCTTGTACATATATTGCAATTTGGTTGGTCTGTCAACAAACAAGTGTGATCAATATTGCAGTTCATGATTCTAACCAAATATGTTGCAGTATGACATTTTGGCTATACCGCTCACCCATACTCAAAACACAAAAAGGCCTATGACGTGGACAGATGCCCATTTGGCAAGTCCTAACCATTCACTTGCCAACCAACAGTTTTCTCATAGTAAGGGTAAGTGTTGCTGTGCATGAAGTGTTTTCAAAGCAAAATTAAGTTCTGTGCAACACAGCTGTAGTAATTAAACGTGTAAAGGCCACAAGACACTGCAGAGAAGAGGGGAGTTAGATCCTTCCCCAAGTATTTTTTTTTGGGGGGGGGGGGGGTGAGGGTGCTGCTAAACTAAATGATCAAATTGTCATTGAAGGCCTAAATATTAACTCAAATTTAAAAATAAAATCTATAAAAATAAACCTAAGAACATTTTTGATGTTTAATTTGTATTTGCAGAAAAGACAGCCAGTCTTTCATCTGAATCAGCATACTCTAAAATGCCTGCACCACCTGGACGTTGGTTTTACTTGATTTTCCCTTTTGGGCCTTTAAGGCAGCCCCACAGCAGACAGTATGGTCTGGAGAAGTGTTTCTCACTTGCAAGCAGCCTCTAATGGGCCTCGTAACTGTGGCAGGGATGTGTGGTTCAGTCAGTGTTGGGTCGCCGCACAGACACAAACCCAATTCCCGGCTGGAAAATTCTATGGTCTGCAAAATTTCCTGAAAGGACAGGGTTGAGTGATATAAAACAAAAAATTCTCCTCATATCAAATGTAAACAATAAGAATATGAGAAACATCCACAAAATGTCAATAAGGAACATTGCTTGAACACCAGCCTATCACAGGACAGAAATGAACATAATGCCAGCAAATCATATGGCTGTCTTTTAATAACTGACAAACTACACCCAATAAAGATGCAGCAAGGTTGACTGAGTTAGTGGAGCACAATATCACAGACGAGATAAGCAGAGGAAACTTCTGTGTCAGTAAAGAAAGAGACAGCCCAGTAGCCACATCTTTTAAAAAGGAGATATTGTGGATAAACAAGACAGAAAGATTGTGGTGTGGCTTTATTTTTTTGCCCTTAAATGCCCGACACACGACAGACTGGTACTGTGTACTGTAAACTTGTGCCAACTAAAACTGGAAATTCTGTGAACTTATTTCACCACTTGAAGCATTGCCATCCAATAAAACACGCAGAACACAAGTGCGTACAGTCACACACACCAGCAATTAGGGTTTACACTTTCAATCTATATAAATCTATATAAATACATAAATCAACTTGCATCCCGTATTGGTTAAAAACACAGCATTTTATTATTCATTACAGGAGAGGTGACAACTCTACCAGCAATGACACCTCATCCCTGGAATAAGCAGTGAGACAGTCAGAGAAAAGAAAATACCTAGCAACAAACCATACTGTCAGCACTTTCTAGTGTTATACCATACAACAAAAAAAAAAATCTATTTTTGAGGTTATTATTAAAAGTAGACTTAGTCAATTCAATTTGTTGCCTTTTTCATGTTCTGAATTCTATGTGAATTGGCACAAAATTGGAGCATTGAAGTAAAATAATGCCTTGAATTATATTGTGATGATTATTGATAAGAACATACGGAAAAAAATACTGTGATAAATTTGCCATATCACCCAGCCCTATAAAGGGACCCCCTGATTGATGAAATCTACCAAGAGGTAATCCCCCCCCACCCCCAGGACCCCCTGATTGGTGGAATCTACCAAGAGGGAACCCCCCTGGGCTACAGACATGATAAATGATGAATAGTCAGTCTGTGTGGATGGAAAGGTTGAGAAGCCCTGGTCTGGAGTTTTCAGAAGGCAGAACACAACACATCTGCAACAGCTAAAAATACGGCGAGGGCAAATTAAAAAAAAGAAACATACACACACCCACCTAAGGCCACCTTTATTTATTTACAGCTGTGACGCAACTGCAAATCCCTCCCTTTATATTTAGCACCGTTTGCAGTTCAAGTTGCCCAGTAAATGGCTGGGTAGCGGGAGACAGGCGGTGCAGTAGCCACATTAAAAGGCAAGCGCCATGCTCCAGGCAGACTTTCCAGTGCCCACATGCATGTGCTGCAGTCACTAACCATGTGTGCCTCGCACGATTCTCCCCCAACGCTGTGGGTGCAGCACAGACCCAAGCCGGTTCTCATCTCTCCCACAGCCATAAAGCCGCCTAATGAAAATACATCCTCTCTCACATGGAGAGAGGCAACAGCGGCACAGGGGAAGGGTCCACGTGTGAGATGGACAACAGGCTGACAGGGCATGTCTAACATAGGTCCGCACTGAAGCTAGGGCTGACCCCTAGAAAGCGGTCACAGCTGGGCAGCAATAAAAATGCTGACAAAGGTCTCAGTGACAAAACAGTCAAATAAATAAGGCCAGTACTCAGTGAAGCCTTACCCACCTTCATTCAACAGATCTGTGGCCAACTAGGAGATAAACAGAAGGATGTACACAGGCGACGGAGCAGAATTTTGCAAACTCACAAGTCATTGATGAATAAAATAGAACTTCACCACAATCCAGCCAAAAATGGAAATCGCACACTTTGGTATGGAATTAAGGTTAAAAGCATTCAGAGGCTTTGCACTAATGGCAGTTTGGACATACGAGATGCAGAGGGCCAATGCAAACAGCTCAGCTTACATGCACACATCTCTCATGCTGCGCGGCTGCCTTCTCTGGGGCCTGCGCTGCGTTCTTTCTTGAGTTGGCACATTTCAAAGGCACTGCCAGTAAATCCTGATAAAAGTCAGCATAAACAGGCTTTTGGGCAGCTGCAGGAGGGTAACAGTGCAGAAGAACACAGCACTGCCCTACCAGCACATGTAGCAGCAAAGAGGAAGTCATCATAAAATTACTAAGCGTATGAGCAAGATGATGCACTGCTTCAAATGGATACACCCGCCATGCTCACACAGTATGAAGGAATACCAGGATGGGCATGCAGTACAGTAACCAATTAAAGGTTTTACCAGTAAAAATCTGGTAAAAAGGCTTGAGTTTGATACCTAATGCTCAGATATTTTAAGATGTGCTATAAAAACAAGGGGAACTTGCCCAGATGCCTTTTTGGACAATGTTCCATAGAAAAGTTTAGCAGCAATTTAAAATACAAAATGTCGCACTGGAGCTTTAAATTAATTTTTGTTGAAATATCAACCCACAATGTACATAAACCTTTAAAACACAGAACAGTGCTTTTCTTGGCAATGCAAGTACCAAGAAGACAAAATATACACAAACGCTTAGCTCTGGCATCGCAAGCCAATCAAAGCACATGCTGAGATTCAGATCCTACAGGCTAACATCTGGCAAGGCAAAAAACGACATGTAGCCAGCTACGAGACGTACAGTTTACAGTTCTCTCCATAGACAGAGTATAGAGAGAGCAGCACAGTGCTGAGGGAGACCGCAAGCGGGGCAGGCAGAGGAGGCAGACCTAATACACACATGCCACAAGATACTGCCCTTCCTAGGAGGCAGGAACCCAAAGAGATGAGAACCTGTTGAAAAAAACCTTGAGACTAACTATACAACCCATGCAAGACATAAGCAGTGTCCTACACGACCTTTTCCGTGTGATCTTTTCTCAGCTGTTTTGCTTGAGGTATGTTTGATTTTTAAGGGCAAACAAACAAGCGAATAGGCAGGATGGTGGATCTTGGCACGGCCATGCGGGTCCTCTACCCTTCGTGCTGCCACTGTTCATGTGGAGCAGAATGGTGTTAATACTCGGGGGGTGGTTCACTGCACACTGCAAGATGTGCTGCAACTCTTTAGCAGCTGGTTTGTTCCACTGTTCTAAAAAAAAGTGTGCAGAATTTATCTGGACCTTTACAGAGAATATTCCACCCAAAATTATGTTCAACTAATTTTATGCACTGAGCCTCTAATAGCAGAGTAAAATTTCTATAAACTCTCTATAAATTGCATAATTATTTGTTTTAAAATTGCATATACTGTATCTTGTACTTTGAAAGACGTGATTAGAAGTATTGAGTATTTCGCACTCTTTTGTATCTTATAAGACAATGGAATTATAGCATAACTAGCAGTTAAGATGAAAGGAAAAAAACTGATACCTACTATAAGTGAACCTGCAGAACAAAAGGAACCAAATTTCTATTAAATTTAGAGACTGAAGGCTCAAGAAGGTACAAGTTACTAATCACTTTTTGAAAGATTCTAGTTTTGAATGAAGCAAACAAACCCACCCTCCACTGAAATGCTGGAAACGTGGAACCACACATCTCAGAGCTAACGCAGTTTCCTTAACATTACAGTAACATAAAAGAAGTACTGTGTTCGCTACTGAAAAACAACCTCTCCCTGAGTTTCCATTATGTAAAACTGAAATAAAACATTGTGTCAGAGCCCAAAAAAAATGGCAACCGCATGTATTTCAAGTACATTGGAGCACAGACTCCAACTAGCATGTCAATAGACTGAAAAGGAAACACTCCTTTCCGCTGTTTTGGCACATTCAAAAAACATCAAGGAATCGGTTCTTTTGGATTTTTTCCGTTGTTTTTGTGAAAGAATTTTTCACTGACCAAGTTGACCTGACCGGTAGACACCAGAGTGCCTGTTTGTCGAGATGGAAGGGCTTTCACACTTGCTGTCAGCAGTCTGTCTTTCAAATGTTTGCTCATTCACCAACAAGCTGAACAAATTATTGTTACTCATCAGGGGCTTGTATCATAAAGCCAGATTTCTTGCTTAGCTGGATAATTTGTTGGATTTAAGGTAAACCAGTTTAAAGGCACTTTTACATTTGTTCACTTACATTTAGCCCAGATTACCTTAAATCTGACAAGTTATCCAGCTATGCAAGAAATCCTGTTTAATGACACAGACTCCAGGGCTAGATATTGCACATGGGTTTATTCATTGTTCTATTGGCAATCCGTTTCTTCCATTTTCGTGATGCTCCCAGTCACTGACTGTCCGTGGAGTCAGTCAGAATGTACATGTATCAGTCATTCATGTTAGACAATCAGTTGACTAACACATTTACCATTCATCAAAAACGTATCTGATTTGTTTGCATGAGGGCTTGTTCTTTCAGTGACACCAGACTACTTTGAGAGGTAGGTGCTTTGTTATACATGTATACAGAACATTTATA
This sequence comes from Hyperopisus bebe, assembly GCA_026777045.1. Lineage (NCBI taxonomy): Eukaryota > Metazoa > Chordata > Actinopteri > Osteoglossiformes > Mormyridae > Hyperopisus > Hyperopisus bebe. The sequence goes on along the minus strand of JAODJW010000007.1, from coordinate 22,905,431 downwards.
TTTTGCCTGGTGGTCATTATGAAACATTATTAAATATTATTCTTTGTATTGTATTTGGATCATCAGTAATGAAAGTTTTTTTTTTCAAATTCCTTAGTACGCTGAATATAAAAAAGATCCAGGCTGGAACATCAACCAATACCGATGCCAATATAGTGCATCTCTAGTTCTCTGGTGATTTTGTACTGTATCATTGAAAGTACTAAGACGAATTCCTTGTGGGAACTTACATGGCCAATAAACCTCATTCTGATTCACAAAGGTATCAGGTCATGCAAACCAAAGGAACAGAAGAAGAATTAAACCAAACTAACTAAATAGACCCAATCTACAAACATGGAAATGAAACACCAGCAGACAAGAAGTGCAAAAAGCCCAAAAGAAATGAGATAGAATGAATGAATGAATGAATGAATGAATGAATGAATGAAATGAGCCCCAAGCAAGTCTCACCAGGCCTATATATAGACAATCTGGAACACACTTCCAGGACAGATCATGGCCTAAGAGACCACCTCTGAAAAACAGCAAAGGTGTCACTTTGTTTACTTCTTCATGGAAACTAGGGATACTGAAATAAACATAAAATGGTTAGCTTTGTTTAAGCAGAATTATTTTCCCCCCTAGTATTAAATGGTAAAATTTGGTGATTTCTGTAGTTAGAAATTGGTTAAATTTGAAGTGTAAGATAAATTTAGCCTTCTCCAACTCAGCACTCGTTTAGAAATCCTGAAGCCCTCTTTTGTAAGCTATGGGAAAGATACTTTAAATCATCGAAGGTTTTTTAAAAAAAACTACAGCTTCCTTCAGTCAGTTAAGATGTAAAAACTGTACCGAGGCCAAGTGTTTGATTAAATGAAAACAAGTCAGTGAAATGTTTAAAGTTATTTCGCTCATCATGCAACTGGAAACTGTGGTGACTTTGAAGCTATCTAATATCTCAGGCTTTCATATCCACTCAAGCTTAGGCTCTGGGCCGCAGCTCCCATTAAGGCATTATAACAAAAAAGCAGGAAGTACGTAGATCTCTATTACTTCAAGATGAACTGATCTGGCTATGCTGCAAAATACCCCAAGCATTCTAGATTCATTAGATACTCATTAGATAAACATGGCACAACTATTTAATTTGCTGCCACTTTACTCATGAACAAAACTCATCAATTGCTCAGATGCTCAAGAGGCAACAGCCTTTATCAAAATGGCAGTGGGGGGGTAGGTTCTAAGGGGCAAACAGTGACCACAATGCAGCATTCACCACATCCAAAATCAGAGCAGCTATGGATGGCAGGAGTTAAGTTAATATGAGCGCATGTCCTAGATCAGTCTCAGATTCAAAGGTGGGAGGTCTCATGAGGGGATCTGGCCCAAAAAGCGCCAGTATTAAATGCTGTCTGCTGGACCACCCCCAAACCTCATCCCACACCAAAGCAGAACTGAAGTTGCTAATAAACACCCTCCGATATTTTGGGCAGGAAGCGGAGTCTGTAAAAACATTATTTAAAGTGGGCTGGAATATTGATTGTTTCAGCTCCATTAAACAGGGGAAATTGATTCATTCATCTTGGTTAGTACAGAACGTCGCAGATGGGATAAATACAGTAACAAGCGCAGTAAGCCACCTTCCAGTCATTCCAGTCAAGAATTTACGGTAACTCAAAAAAGATACATCTGCAGCAGACCAAAGAAGCATCTGCAGCACATGGAAACAGAGGTCAAGCGATGAGGGTTTGTTCTGCATGCTTTGTGTCTGAATTTCCCAGAGGCAGGCTATAGCAGCTACATATTAAAATTATGCAACAAAATTGACTTAAGAAGCCCTGAAACCACACTGTTGCCTACTAAGTGCAGTAGTACATCTTGGCTTTGAGTAGGCCTTGGACACCATGGGATGTATGGGGCCTTATCACATGGCTTTAGGGATGCAAAGCCCAAGAGAACTAAAGAATCATGCCCTCCATAGCTGGAGAGCCCCCTCCTCCCCCTGCCAAGCATGGCAGGGATGGGGAAATGTCACATGTCTCCTCCATTTAATTAACTTTACAAGCACCATGGGTTTATGTTTATACTGATGGAATAAATGCCAGAGTTCTCTCAGTCAAAATAATGTGACTCTGAGCCCATGGATTTAGCAACAGTGAAAGGGAAAGAGAAAGCAAACACCAATATAGCAACTCAGAGGAACAGAGAGCAGTGGCTCATTCACAAAAGCAAATGGCAAGCCATAACTCAAAGCCAAAGGAAAATAATGGACACAGAAGACCAGAGGCATGTCTCCCCCTACTGGCCAACAGATACAGCCACATAAAAATACACTACAAGCTACAGAACAATCCATGAAACATAAAATGTGTAGGAGGAAAGTTCACAGAGATATAACAGTACATAACATTGTGTTTGGGAGAAGGACTGTACTATTGAGAAAGAAATATGTTGTTAATAAAATACTCAGCTGATTTCAGCCAGTGCTGCCTACTCTGTTAAAAAAAGACATCTTGCTTAGCCTATGTGTTAAGGCAAGTATCTGGACTTAACTGGAAGTTAGTGAAAGGAGCATAAAGCTAATATGATTAATTTTTTGTGTTCGTAAGAACTCTGGCTGCTGCATTGTGTACTAGCTGAAGTTTATGAAAGGATTCAGATGGGCAACCAGAAACGAGGGCATTACAGTCTGGATGTTAAAAAAGGCATGTATTAATTTTTCTCCATTGTGAAAGGAGAGCATCTTCCAAAGCTTGGCTATGTTCCGTAGATGGTAGAACGCAGTTCTAGTAATGCTTCTTATGTGAGCATCAAAGCATAAATCTGAATCAACCAGGACACCAAGATCTCTGACCACTGTGTTAAGAAGAGTGGAAGATCCCCAAAGTTGAGGCAGTCAAACTAATTTCAAGCAGCCTTGGGTCCAACTAGCAGTATACTTCTGTTTTTTCTGCATTTAACATGTATATGTTGCATATATATATATATGACTGTGTATCATCAGCATAACAATGAAACCCAACACCATGCTTTCTAATAATGTTACCAAGTGGTAGCATGTATAAAGTGAACAGTAGGGGACCCAGAACTGATCCCTGTGGGACACCATATTTGGAAGATTCATTCTGAGCACTGTCCCCTTGCTGTAGATAATAAGGCTGTTAGTCTAGCACTATTGAGCTAATTCTCAATAAATTATAATGTGATTCAGCCTCCAATTAATTGCGATTAAGAAAATGAATCATCTGACAACCCTTTTATTAGCACTGAATTGAAATAATGAAGTCTAGCTAGTATAAACAATGCTTGTCAAGATCTGGCAAATGTTAGATTGTAAGCTAACATTCATAGTTGACAAGTTGAATACTGAAAAATTGGCAGGGGTAAAGATCTGAGTGACTTTGACAAAGTCCATATTGTTATGGCCAGACGACTGGGTCAGAGCATCTCCAAAATGGCAAGGCTTGCATGGTGATCACAGTAGCCCTTCTGTTGGTTCAGACATGATGGGATAGCCTTTGCTCACATCTCATATTGACATGTCTTGCCCGGCCAACACATAAAGAACTGGGCAGAGATGAGTAGATGAAGTCTTTGATGATCTTCTCAAAGCACTTCATCACCACAGAGGACAGTGCAATAGAACAGTGATTTAGGCAGACTGGGATGTTCATCTTAGTAACAGGCACAGTTTTGGATCGCTTGAGGCATGTTGGGATGACAGATTACACATGTGGTCTCTAGTCCAAATTACTAACTCAAAATTCCTGATCAGTCTAACCAGGAACAAAAACAAAAACACCCAGAGAGTCAGTCCTGTGTGCCTCTGAGTCAATCATCATAGGGGACCATTTTTCTGAATTTTCTGGACTTTGCATTAACAGTCCTGAATTAGACAAAGTACTTTCCAAACATAATGTGATTATATTTTGATCCCTAATTAATGCTACCGCACAAGATACAAAATACATCAAGACATCTCAGTAAAACCAAACTTGACTAAACGGGATTAAAAAATTGAGGGGGTGGGAGGGACAGAGAACGGTTTTAATATTAAATTAAATACACCAGTTCTGAATTGATAAAACCTCTTAATTAAAACATTTAATTTTCCGCTTGCTCACCATGCATGCCTAATATGATTAATGTCCGTCTAAGGACTTGCAGGCATAATGTAATTTCACATGAATTGTCTTCTCCACAAATGGATTAAGAGTCAAGGGTCTCCTTAGTATGAGCAGATACACCATGGAGATCCACCGTAAACAAGCAAGTGCAGCTAGGATTCCGACAGTCCAATAGCAGTGTACTACTAGCTCCTTATCGTCTTCTGTCCAGAAGCCTAGCAACAAGTCAGTTAGTCAAACAATGCCCCCTATTGCCAAATACAGGTATAACACTGTCACTGAACAGAGCTATTGAATCACTACTTAATTATTTACATTTACATTTACAGCATTTGGCAGACGCCCTTAGCCAGAGCGACTTACATAAGTGCTTTAAGACTCTAAAA
>JAODJW010000007.1:22889433-22900836 GCA_026777045.1 Hyperopisus bebe | reverse complement strand
GGAGATGACGAGGGACTGAACGAGTATCTGGGTAGCCTGGGTGGAAAGGAATGGACGTATCCTTCTGATATTAAACAAGAGAAACCGACAAGAGCGGGAAAGGTTGGTGATATGTGAGGAAAAGTACAGACGATTGTCCATGGTAACCCCAAGGTTACGGGTAGCAACTGAAGGACGAATCAGGGAGTTGTCGAGGGGGATCGCAAGGTCCAGGAGGGGGGATGAATCACGAACCATTGCACTAAACCATCCAGCCATTTACTGTCAGACACTTCTCCTAACCAGCTCCATGCGATGGTCCATTCCAGTCAACTACATGCAATGAACCATTCCATTTTGTGTTAGACACTATTCCTTCTAGTCAGTTCCATGCAATGGACTGTTCCATTTTGTGTCAGACACTACTTCTACCAGTCAGCTCCATGCAGTGGACTGTTCCATTTTGTGTCAGACAGTACTCCTCCCTGCTAGTATCATTTGATGAACCATTCCATTTTGTGTCAGACAATACTCCTCTCAGTCAGTTTGATGTCATGGACTGTTCCATTTTGTGTCATACACTACTTCTACCAGTTAGCTCCATGCAATGGATCATTCCATTTTGTGTCAGACAGTACTCCTCCCTGCCAGTATCATTTGATGAACCATTCCATTTTGTGTGAGACAATATTCCTCCCAGTCAGTTTGATGCAGTGGACCATTCCACTTTTCCCATATGGCAGGCATTAGAAGTCCAGCATCCCAGAGTTGCTTTCATGCTTTCATTGTCCCCAGGGTCACCATTGTATCAAACACAGAAAAGCCTTTAGGTTCACAATGCTGTAATTGCTTTTTTTATCAAGCATGTTAACGTCAGCGAGTCTACTTATTTATACTGTGAAGAGACAAACTGCATTAACAATAACAAAGGGTTTAACTATGATTCATTTTAAACTTCAGCAAAATAGAATCTGTGCTCCTGCAAGCTTTGTTTGAAGCTGAAATAGAAGACAACAATTTTTAAAATTATATGTAGAAAATCAATTAAAAGATGTCTGTTAAGTGCATAGCCTGCTCTACTCAACTCCTATAAGATTTCTTCATAATCAGCTGCCACAAGGTGGCAGCAAGGACAAGCTGGGGATACAAAATTTATCACTGGCATTGTGTCAGTCATATAGGGATGGATCCTCAAAAAAAAAGGCATTAAGAAACTGTAATAGGCAGCATAATCACAGAGTACTAGTAGGTAATCAAGGCTCCATACTAAACCTTACCTGCACTTCATAAGACACCTGTCCATCCTGTACACAGAAACAGAGTACAAGGGAGCCAACCTTCAGCCCACCGGAACAATTGTAAAATCCTGAATCTTGATATATAGTGTACACCAGTTCAGTCTACCTCTTACAGGTTTTCAAACTTTTCTAGCTATAGGGCAAGAGAGAGAGAGGAGGGGTGCAAACTGATGAAATGACCTAGATATACAACTACGGTAGCATGTTTTAGTTACTGTAGCAAGCTGTGCAAATGGAGTAGCCTTGGAAACCTCACAAAAGGGGCAGCAGGAGAGGAGCTACAAACCATTATGTGCCTTTGCAGAGTTTCCCTCATTAAGGACCTGGCACACTCAACCAATACGTACTGAGCACACTGATGAACAGTAGTCACTCCCCTACTGGCAGGACCCATGACAACTGGTGACGCAAGCAAAGGGCACAAGGCAAGTCTGCTCTCCAGCCAGATGGGTAGCTGGCTGGCAGGTGATTACAAACAGCTAACTGATAGCAATAAGGGGTGGGGGCAGAGGACAGCCAAGGCCATGGCACTTGAGGGAAGGTAAACCAGAGGTCTACCCCCCCAAGCGGTCTGCGAAATAAGGCCATTAGCCATTGGTGTACTCATCAGCTGCTAGGAAAGTTAAGGTAAGCTTGATAAACGTAAGGTGAAAATGCAGTGACACTGACAGGCAGCTGATACATATGTTTATACGATGGAGCAATGTGTTTAGACATAATAAGGCTATTATTTAATTGAATAATACTGTTTTTAAACAGAGCTTGAAAGACTCTAGAAAGATTTCTGGCCAGGGAGAGGTATGTGAGTGGTGGGGGGAGCAATTTCTCTGGAGCTCTGGAGGTGAATCACACTTCACAGGGGTTCTTTTTCCTTGATGGTACAGAAATGAAAACAGGCAATTATACTTTGGCATCAGCTGATTATAACTGCCTCTTTCACCTGCTTATACCCCCATTTTTATCTACATCCCAGCATGCTGTTCTCTTTACAGTTAATTCACACCGTCTTTGATCCGTTGTCACATAAACACCTCTAGAAAATCGGCAAATACACACACAAGCACACAGGTCTTATTTATTGGCCAACACACCTGCTTCCAGGATATTCAGCTGACTCGACAACTATGATGCACTTGCTTTGAACAGCACAGAGACACCACTGCTTTTCTCCCCAAGAGCATCTCCCATTACAAATTCCTGATATCATGCTGGCAATTACAGCCCACCTTGAAATCCACGGCACCTGGTTCCTTCCACCCTCCCCCAGAGAGCATGAACTCAACACGGTAGAAGCTCACTGCAAACCTGACAAGCGATCTCAGTCTTCCTGCCCCTGGCATAGATGACCTGTTAGCCGGTGGCCTATTTGTGCTTGGATAATAGAAAGGTGGCGGCTTATTAACAGGCTCACTGCGCCACTGTAGGGCGGCTCTGGTCAGGCCTGACCTCCACCCCACAAGGCATCATATGTAACTCTATATCTCTGTGCAGCCCTGCTCGCCAAGGTCACACATTCCTTAATTCCATTGTGCTTGCTACTTTGGGGGCATCTTCCTGCCAGGTTGTGTAATCACTAATGTGTGTAACACACAGAGGCCAGCTCTAATGACTGGGTATGCATGCACCCATCCTCTCACCCCGATTTCAGGACACCATACATACCCAACTTTGCATGCACTTCCTCACTTCATAAAGCGGTTCCCTGCTCTGTCTTCCCATTTCTGCAGGGGCTTCATCTATTATTAACAACAGAAAAATCCTGGAAGAGGAAGGGCAGCCCGGTATAAACAAAGGCTCCTTGTGGAGGGACAAGAAAGGGAGAGTGCTGAACCATCCTGTACTTCTGTTCTTTGTAAACAACCAAAAACACAAACAAACACCCTATTCCCCTTTTTAAGGAGGCTGGAGCCTGTATCTTCATCCATCTCCAAGCACCTTTTACACCTACTGTAACTGAAGACACTGACAACACTAGAAACAGATATGGCTGCCCCTCGTGCAAATGCCCCAAACAGGACACACAACCCCTGCTGCAATGCACTATGGAATATGGTGTTTCGTAAGGAGAATCATTTGTCCATCACTCCGAACTTTTCCCTGGGAGGTCAGGGGGCACCTCCTCTTTTTGCTGCCTAGAAGGGTGCTGATGAATGTAATAAAACCGGAAATGACTGCTTCTGTTTTCTATCGACCTTTACAATAAGCAAATCACAAGAAACGTGGTTTCTCAGTCCAACTGATTTTTTTTTAGCTGTTTCTGCTATTTATCTCACAGAAGGGCCACAGTGTCCACCACCCCATGTCCATCTTTTTCCTGATACAATGCACCCTGATGACAAGTGGGCGGCATTAATGTATACGACTTATCTGCTCCTGACCCTTAATGACATGAGTTCCTAATAAATGACATCATCCATCTTGACTCTGTGTGACATTTGAATAGCATCATTGACTGTGAGCTGGCTTGGACAAAGCAAGCAGGCAACCCCTGTATAATGGCCAGTCCAGCTCTTAGACCCAGATCCTAGGATATCATCTCGTCTGGTCTAGCATGTCGTTGCTAACCCTTTTGGAAACTCCATGTTGTACATCACCAAGTATAGGAATAATAAGCAGGAAAAATTAGGCTTTTCCATGGGGGAGGGGGACATCTGTGGTACAAACAGTGTTCTTTGGTATACAGAGAGCACAAGGAAGCGCCTGACGTTTTCTGAATGGAAGAAAAATGTTACACTACGAATACATTTAAAGGGGCACATTGAAATGGACAGATGCAGACTGCCTTATCATACAAGAAAAATAATTATAATCAACCAGTTCCATGTGAAGACAGAATGTACCCGCTGTGAGGGCCAATGCCCGTCTGGCCCTGTCCTGTGTGCCTTTTCCCCATTTGATCAGCAGGTCTTGCTGCCCATCCCATTTGGCGTTGACCTAGTGTGGTTCTTTCATCTCCCTGGGCCACCACCCAGTGGGCTGAGCGTGCAGCTTAGAGGCGGACATCCCTTACAATTCTCCCAAAAGTGCACAAGAAAGATCATTCACAGTCAACTGAGAATCAAAACATTCCTTTAAGGAGAGGGGGGAAAAAGAAAGGGGGAAGGAGTCACCAATAAGTTCAAGTTCCTGGTCTGGAGAAACTTCTCTACTGTCTTGGAGGGTATGACAGCTGCTCAATCCAGAGTATAAGGAAGGCAACAGGATAGAGGTGACTTAAGCTGTTACATTGTTTCTGGAAGTTTTGGACTCCTGAGTAGCTTGAATTAGCTTGTGTTTTTTTCTCCAAAGTTGTGATAAGAAAAAGAGGCCAGGGAAACTTGTTTTGACTTCCTAATGTTTCCCGTTTTCTCACAGGCACAGTTCAGTTCACCAAAAACACTGAGGATAACCTGGGAAGGACCTTCTTTCTCAAGACTGTCCATCCTCTGCCTGCTTCAGAGTGAAACTGGGGACACTGCATGCAGAAACATCTACTCCCTGCTCATTTGGAGAGAAGAAACATTTATTAAGACAAAGTGCTCCTAAAAGTCACCCTGCTCAAGTGGCCAGAATGAATGTCAATGATAGGATCAGCTTTTTATGCTTCAGTCACATACTGATCATTTTCAGTAGCATCCCTTTGCTCTCCCCCATTTGTGCTTAGAAATCAGGCAAACCAGTTAATTGTTTTAGAAAATGTTGCAATACAGTGACTGTTCGAGACACAACTGAAAAACAGATAAAGGTGCAGCCGTGATCTCTAATATCCTGAACAATGCAATAATGTGTTGTTTCAGCTCCTCCTTTGTTTTACTCTCGGTCTCTGACTGTAGTGTCTCCAAGGACCTGGACAGTATTTCATTAGAGAAGTAGCCTCGCTACGTAGAGAAGTAGCCTCAATCGGTCTGGAAAGCCCTAAAACCAGCAAACATGTCAGTTTTCATTGGGACCCAGCATGTCAGTCTAGAGTTGCAGGAGAGTGCGGAGGACAAGGGGATGCAGGAGGGTGCAGAATGATCTCTCTGCAAATTGCTTTCAATGGGACAAACAGTGCACTGTTTCTAATGTCCAAAACAACCTTTGTTTCCCAAGGGGGCAACATGAGCCAGTCAGAGGATCAGAGGCAACCAGTCCATCACCAAAGGCACAGGGGAAGTATAGAGGGGCAGCACCCGCATGGAGATAAATCACCAGGGTGTAATAAATCTTGTCCTCTTGACAGCCCCCATATTACAAGCCCACCTTGGCAGAGGCATGCACCCAGCCTCCATACCATCCCACCAACATGCACAGCATACGCATGATGAGGCTCCAATGCTCTCAGGTTAGCAACTCTCTCCTGCCCTGCCATGCTGGGTGTCTCATCACTGACTTGGAACAGCATATGAAGGCACCACATCTAAGGCAGAACCTTAAGCAGTGATGCTGGTTGGTTTGGCTCTGACCAGAGTAAAACTTTTTATGACCAGGGGATGTGACTCAAGTCAATTATATACTCTGGCCAGTCATGCACATGGCAGGGAGTTATAAGGAACTGCATTAGGTATAAGCACCATACCTGTGGGATGTGAAGGATCTGATCTCATTTGTCTTAAGTGTTAATTAAAACTTGATTTGTTGATAAAGTGTGTCAGGTGCTAATTAATATAACCTGGAAGCTTACGGGGTGTCAGTGGGAACAGGCAGACACTCCATAAACAAGGTGGCAAATGAATATTATAGGACAAGTGATTAATTCTGCCGAGGTAGGCAGATATGCCCTAACAGCCGCCCTACAAAGGAAGAGGAGGGAATTTGAATACAGTAGGTAGCCAGAAACCAAACCAACAAGGGCAAAACCGATTTCTAGTATAAATCCAGAAAATATACAAATGAGCTTCCCTGGGTGAAGCACTAGTCACCATAACAGTGCAAAAGGAAGAAACGAAGAGGGCAGCACCCGTGTTTTACATTACATGAACCTCAAGCCATATTTTCCATATTTCATGACTGGATCAACCAATCAAACTAACCTATAGATGTTAAAATGCCAGGCCATTCATGTGATATCAAGAAAACATGTTACAAAGACAGCAAGAGAGGTGAGAGAGGGAACAGGGACACATATACCTTCATTCCAGAAGACACACTGTTCATTTTTATACCTGTCATCCTTACATCCCCCTCTCTTTGTCCCAGTGGGAAAAAAAAATTGAAGCAGATTTAAACCTACAATCTGATCAGTGCCTTTTCAGAAAATGACAGGGATACATCATACAAAAAAGATATGGAGACAGATTTCTGTCTAATTGTACTTAAATGTCAACGTGATATTGTAATTTTATGAAACTGAAAGTTGAAAAATGTGTGCCAATCATTTTACATTTATGAATCCTAACTTATGAACGATGTTTAGGTTCCGATTACAAATCATTTTGTACATTTATATAACTTCAGCACTACATTTACGAATCACGTTACGTGGGAAAGCTATGTTGCCAGTGGCCAATGGGTTTTGGCAGAAAAATCTGAACTAAATGTGTGAATCTGTTGTGGTAAACGTCACAGTAGAAGTTTGCTTGAAAAATCTTTGCCTACAGGTCAAGTTACAGATATACAAATATGATTTCAGATTTGCAATTCATTTTTATGTATAATTAGACATAAATCTATCTCCATAAAAAGTTATCTACAACAAAAAGCATGAATGATAATGTAACATTATCAGGAGAATGACGAACAGGACTGGTAACATGTAATCCGTAAGCCACTGTCAGTTAGCCTCTATCGCATGAAAACAACATGAGGCCTCAACAACTGAACGAGACATTCACTCAAGGATGTGTGGAGACCTCAATGTAAGTAGAATTTCAATAAATCATAGCAGTGTTGCACTCTGGTGCAAGGAACCGAGACTGCACTTCCCAGATGTATTGAGGGAAGAGGAAATTTAAGGGGCATCCTTTACACAGTGGTCCACTTGAGAGCTTAAGTATTAAGAAAAATATATGCAAGCTGTCTCCATCAAAATGGCCCAATTATAATAGTGTCCCTTCAACCTCCCACAGACAGAGCAGATGGGATCTTGATCCAACCTTTCTAAGTAGGTGCTCTGAAAAGGCAACACACCTTTGAAACAGCATTTATCTCCAGCAGGGTCCTATCAATTTTAAGACACCTCACTGGGGGGGGGGGGGTCATAATGAGACAGACAGCCTGAGTTACGCACTGCAGCCACTGGTGTCTTGGAGTGTACTAGAGCTAATTCAGGTTAAGTAATTGGTTGGTACAGCAGCTTCTCTAGCTAATCGTGACATACATCACACGCTGGTGCTTTACAGCCATGGCTTGTATCACTGTCCTGTAAACAATCCTAGTGCAATCCACACAACAAATTTTCATTTGAGACTTGAATAACAAGGACTTTCATGCTCCATGTATCCTGAGGTCGGTTCACAGTAGGGCTGGGTGATATAAAAGTTACACACACTTTAGGACTGCAACAGCTAATAGATAACATGAATAATAATCGATCAAATACCAAAAACAGCTGTCATCAATTGGTTGCATTTTTGTGGTTTGCTGCATAAATTGCATATAATGACATGACCACCTAGCAACATTAATGCTGGTGTGTAAGCCTAATTCATACTTAAACTTTGATATTCCACCAGACGAGCAGAGAGCAGATGTATTGCAATAAACACAAATATAACCAGTGTAGTGAAATGGGTATACGTTTTCATGGTTTAAAAGTTGTTGTTAATGTTAATTTTGCTGATCAAACTATGACAAATACTAACATCAACAAAGATTTTTAATTGACAAATGCATTATGATAAAATAAAAATTTAATTTATGGTGCCAAAAATGATGACAAAATTTTAAATATATATATATTTTTTAATTCTGATAAGGTCACTTTTTGTATTACAATGTATTATTAGGAGCACATGTTTAATGCTTTAGTGAAACAAAACCAAATCAGACACAGTCGGAGCCTATAGGAACAATGGCGGTTACTATGGAAACTCCTCCAGACATGTAATGGCTTAATTAAAAAGCCTGGGTGTTGTTTCCCTGACCTTTAAGGGAAAAGATATGTTATCAGCACCATATGAATAGATGGGTGAGGAGTGTTTTATCACCACAGTGGCCTTCATTAGCTGCTGCATTAAAGGTCCTTTTACCAAACCAACATGGATTGCACAATCCATTAGATCTATAGGCTGGCAATGCAACAACCACATAGTAACAGGAAAGGAGAAGCAGCATTTAATTATATGGCAGGCAAGTAGTGCTCATAGCCGCGCACACTAATGATGAAGCCCACATACGTTTGGCTTCACAGGACAGCCCCACAAACTGTTCTGTATTTATGAACCACACATCAGAGGCAGACTGACATCTACACAATACTTGAATCAAGAACCACCAGTGACAGGCAATGCAACAATTTCCAGGACCATAAACTATATGCTGTTTATTTTCAAGGATGGCTGTGGTCACACCACAACTGGTAATACAGATGACTTAATATAAACATAATACATACAATAATTTTTGAGCTTTGTTTTAGGTAACTACAGCATAAGGGTAGTGTTTGACTAATACACACCACTACCCAGAGCAAGCCAGCACATTATCATCATGAAAACCCCAGTGTTTAAAACCAATAATTTGAAAATACAGAACCTTGAGAACTAAAGGATACTGAACCTCATGTTAGGTTTTACAAAACAATGCAACTGGCAACCCAATGATAAAGTCTCTGAACATCAGAGAATCAAAACTACTGTGAATCCTGCCTTGATTTCTTATTCAGGAAATTAAATATATTTTCGTGTAGAGGCACTTCTGCCTGAGAGCACTCTACATTGTTAATGCAGTCTGGGAGATACTGAACGGCAAGCCTTTTCTTTGCCGACATTTGGGGAAGAGCAGAACACTCCCTCTTCGTTGTCGACTTGTGCGACAGCACACACTGCTTCCCCTGGCAGAGCATGCTCTGAGAGGGACAGTCCCGCTGGCATTTAATGAGAACATTAATTTATCGGTCAACACTGAACTTTAAAACTCTTTGTTGGATGCATTTCAGCATTAAACTGGGGGTAAATCAAATGCACTTGGACAATAACCTCTAACAGGGACGCGGCTTGATGAGCAATGACATGCATTTCACCACACACAACAAGGTATAGTAAAAAAACAACTTTGAGATTGAAATAGGCAAAAAACTTCAGCTCCTCAGCTGAGAAGTCAAGCCACATGCTCTGTATCCACTGGTATGTTCACAGCACTACAAACGTCATGCATTACTTTGATATTTGCACTTGACTACAGTGTAGAGTGCCAGTCTGTCAGCCCAGTAATTCCTGGGAGATCAGGGCACTTTTTACATAGTGCCTCTGTGGGTAAAATGATCAAAAATAAAAGGATGACAAAGAAAGGGAAAACAAAAAAGACTTCAGCCTAAGCTACAGAGAGGAGGCACTATTATCTGGTGTAGAATCATGCCATTTCCAAAAAGTTGGAAACTCCATATACAAAGATATTGGCTGTTCTGTCTCATCTAAGGAACAAGGCGCCAAAGCAGGGAGGGGACCACGGCTAATAACACAGCACAAAACCTTCAAAGCAGTACTCACAAATGCCTTAAGAAATGCTCTGCTTCCTCCAGGAATTCACCTTTGAAGTCTGGTGCATAGCAAACTTTGTCAAAAGCAAGAAAGGAGGAGGTCCCAATTCCCAATTGACACCCCTTGGCTTGAGTCTATGAGGAGGCAAAAACTTCTCTTCTGCATGATCACATGGGCAGCCCCAAACTGAAGCTTTAGCCCAAAAGTAATGAGAGTGAAAGGGACCTGTCACGTTAGGCACTTTCACACTAAAGTTCTGGAACCTGGGTATGGTTTTGAAGTCTCTGGGCTGTCATGCCCTGGAAATTCCGTGAAAGGCCCTGGCCACTCAAAACAGGAACTGGGATCTCTATGCTAAATAAGCACGGAAGAGTCAAAAAGGTCATAGGTTAAACTTCATATATAATCTCATACAAAACTGCACCTCCTCATCAAAACAATGGAGGATAAATAAATCATTTTGTTGGTTATTTGTTAGTTACTGGGGGGATCAATTGTGATCAAAAAGGGACACAGTCTTATTTATGTTTTACTTATAGGACCCGTGATATGATTCTTATTAAATCTGACCAGCAGATCAATTATTGGTTTTCCACAGAATAAAAAACAATTTTACGTTATTCCACTAATAAGTGCTGGCCAGTTTCACCACTGGCAGCAGCAATGTTAGACAAAACATATTGGTTAACGATCTAATTTTCCACTGCAGAAATACAGAGACACAAGCAAAAACTGTATTAAGTGATGCATTAAATGTAATTGGGGTTCAAAAATAATTCTATCTGTACAATTTTCGCTGTACTACACCTCTTTTTCTGCACTTCCATGTAACTTCCAAGTTAGCTCCTGTGCTTGTGGTCAACCAATCAGCAAGCTACCGCTGTAAGCGCCAACCAATCAGCAAGCTATCGCTGTAAACGCCTCTTCAGTAGTTCATGTTCAAACAAAAAGTACTTAGTCTGGAGTAGGTACTAAGAAAGGGTTCTGGAACTGCCTCCAAGGAACTACAATCAGGCTGAGCCCCTGTGGTTGTGAACACGACAAAATACCCAGGGGTTCCAGAAAAAGGTTCTGGTTCCAGAAAAAAAGTTCTGGCGTTGTGAAATTCCCATTGACAACATATGGCAGGAGTTCCATACAGAATCGTCCTGAGCACCTCTGATATCGTCCTGAGCACCTCTGATATTGCCATCGCATGGCAGCAGAGATCAGCAGAAGGAGATACCAGGCACCTTTTTTCAAGGCATTCCTTTAGAGTGAAATACAGAACACAGGGAAAACTTTAGGGATAAGACAGCTTATCTCACTAAACAGGTATCTGTCAACTTGTGTCCCCATTGGGACTGAGACCCGTCCATTTTCCAACCCGCTTATCCTACTGGGTCGCGGGGGGCCCGGAGCCTATCCCGGAAGCAACGGGCACGAGGCAGGGAACAACCCTGGACGGGGGGTCCAGCCCATCGCAGGGCACACTCACACACCAGTCACTCACACATGCACACCTATGGGCAATTTAGGAACTCCAATCA
>JAODJW010000007.1:22836010-22877386 GCA_026777045.1 Hyperopisus bebe | reverse complement strand
ACATTTCATCAATGGTTCAATTATTCCTATCAGATATTTATTCAATGGTTAAATTTGTGTTATTTATTAGCTTACATATTAGATGTACCAGAAGATCATTTCAGAAAAGTCACAAAAAAACCTCCATCATAAATGGGAATATTTGTTGGCAGTATGTCTTCAAGAGCAGGTTGTGTCAACTGCAGATATCTACTGTAGTAATATTCTTGGACATGCCCTTCATTCACCATTTAGTACTTCAAATCAGTAGATAATAGTTTAATAATGATAACGTATAGTATGATATCCTGTCACTGGTCCGGCTTATTTGGATTTCGATTTAGACAACTAAAAGAAACCAATTTCATTCTCTTACTACAAGTTATTTTTTGAGAAATGTTCATTTGAAAAACTTAAAACCACAACAAAACTCAACACGGTACTCCACTTGTATTACAGACTCAACATTATCAACTGATCTGCATTTGTAATGCACAGAAAATCAGCTGCATGCCAGAAATCAGTGGTTAGTTTGTCTTTACCATGCCTGCTCTCACTGGCAAATGGACAGTATTCAGTTGCATGAATGTTGCAGACTGGCTGTACAGTAGAACACGAGCCAGTAATGCTAACACCAACAAAAGGGTCAAAGCTTCTGGGAAAATGAACAGGGACTGGCTGTATACCTCATACTGTACAAAACTACCAGGGATAATGTCTGCACAACTGTGGCCAAGATAGTCTATATTTTTTTTTTATCATTTTTAAAATCAATTTTACATTTCCTCAGAGAAGGAGGGGTGGTTATAAGCCCTGTTCATTTTTGTCGGGTTCTTAGCGTAATACAACGACAACTCTAGCTGGTCCAGGTGCTCGATTGTCATCATCATCACCAGCTATGGCCATCTGGATGGGATGAAATATTTTTGTTTATTACAGTAAAAAATGGAAATATAACAAAACTGAAAAACTATCTCAGAGGCCAAATTGCCATTTGAGATGAGTTGTAAGATTTGAGTCTGTCTTCAAAATAAAACAGTGTGTCACGACCACAATTATAAGTTTTAACGTCAGGTGCAATTAATTACAGATTAATCACAGAAAACATTTTTTATCCATTCACAAAACTATATTTTATTATTGTTGTTGTTTATTTATCCATCCATCCACTGTAACATTTGTTTGAAGCTAAAACATGCGGCAGGGGTGTGCGGCACCCCCCTGCCCCCCACCACCGCGTTGAGCTTTACCACAGCGGGACACCATCCGCACACTGATTATATCACACCGGGAGGGGGGCCGAACCCGACGGGAAAGGCTACACCAATTCAGCAATTAGAAGTCCTACCTCCCTTAGGCCACAGAATCCCCGATACAGAAAAGGAAAAAATCTCCCGCACGTTTAATTAAAAGGTCTCATTAGAGGAGAGCAGCAGAGAGCGGCACGAATCTCCTGCGCCCCATTCCTTTGTGCGGTAATCCAACAGGACGTTTCAAGCAGGTTTTCATGAATGGGAGCGGCTTCCACGCAAGACGTTGTCTCACCAGCAGGTCAAAGACAACATGCCATGCTAGAGAAATAATCTGGTGGTGTCTGACATACAGGGCTGATCCTTTAATCCAGGCACCACCTGTGTCATCTGCATCTTCTTCTGCCAGCCCCTATGGGCATGTCCCACACAGTAGGATAAGGATGAGGCTTGCTTTGAGCCATTTACCTATTCGGTCAGTAAAAAGTGTTTTTAATCGCCTTGGTTATCGGGATACATGTCTTCACCCAACATTACAATATTTAATATGTTAACTGAAAACTTTACAATATGTGATCTTATATAAAATATAATAATATAAATGTATTAACTCTTTATTGGGGCACACACCCTAAAAACCACTAAGCCTGGCATACTGATAAATTAAAAATTAAATGCATTTAAATTGTAATTATTACTGTTCCCATTTAGCAGAGAAGAAATTACACAGGACTATAAAAACCATGCAATTACACACACACACACACACACACACACCCACACAGTAATCTCTCTGTATGACAGTTTGAGCTGACAGGTCAGATAATTACACATGGACAAATCATTTGGTCAGGAATGGGTCCAGATAGACACTTGGCAAAAATGGCAGAGGAAAGTGGCCAGAATTCTGGTGTGCTGGAGAACGTACCTGGTCAAGTAATCATCCCATCTGCTGGGTTAGCCTGTAGATGTATATTTTTGCTGAATTTTACTGTTTTGCTATTTTTCTCTGGAACTCTGCAATCTACATTAAATCATGCCTAGATTACAGAACTGTATACCTATAGAATGCTAAAAACACAGCACAAATAGCAAATGCTATACTACAGTACACAAACAGTGAATGCAGCTCTGCCACCAACTAGTGCTAGACAACAACTGAGTTAGGATGCTAGCTAGTGGACGTCTGAACAGACGGCGGGCTGACACACACAGCGCTCAAGCCAATTCATACTTCACTTTTCCACATTCGGTTGTGAAAAAGGGGAAGTGATGTAAATTTTGTCATCAGAGTTTGGCTGCAGACGGCTGTGGACTATTGCGGTCAGTGCACGTGTAGCCCAGATTTTTATGTCTAGTGAAAACTACGCACATCCGTGCGCATTGACCGCACATGTGCAAGATAATTGATTAGGTATTTCCAGTAGGTGGCAGCGCTGACTTTCATAGATCAGCGGTCAAAGACGAAAGAGTACAGGAGGAAAAGCTGTTGTTGTTGTTGTTGTTGTTGTTATTGTAGTTATGGTGAGCAGCTGTATGAGGAGGGTCAGAGTTACCCACACATCTAAATTTTCATTCTGTCCGGACATTATACCAAGGTATACAGCATTTTAAAAAACAGCTGTATTTCGGCATTCTTAAATATTAGCGATAAAATTTAGCATCTATTTATATGTTGGGGGGGTGGGGGGGCAACAAGCCACTCCTGTTACTCGCGTATCCCTCTTGACTTGCCTCTCGTTCCTAGCCCTCATGTGGAGATCACTCCCAACTGCCTCTCATTAGCCCCTTGTTAGTCTTTGAACTTAAGTACCCGTTTGTCTCATTGTCTCATCATCCCCAGTCCAGTCATTGACATTGAACCTTCCTGTTGCCTGTGCCCTTCCTGGTTGCCAGTCCTCCCATTCGTGATTGCTCGCTGTCCTGTTAGGTTCCATTCTCAGCTCAATACACAACCCTTTTGGGGTGATCTGTCTCAAAATTTGATCACTTCCAGGTTGTCACCACTACAATGTGTCTGCAAAGTTTGAAAAAAAAAACTGAAAAAATGAAATATTTTTAGAGTTACTGAGTTCAAAAGACCAAGGGGCCAGATTTATGAAGCAGGGCAAATTAGCGTGAGAGCACAATAAAAAAAAGCACAGTCAAGTGTTCTTTTCACGCGCCAATGGCTAATTATACCTTTTGAGCTGGCAGCCAGCTCCTCTAGATGAGTGAATGACAGCCAGTATAGCATTAGTTGCCAACTGATCCATCGCCAAGACATTTCCAGTCAATTGCAACACAACTTCCAATCTCCACGATCAGCAAAGTATACCAAAGAGACTCCCCCCTACTTTTGGTTGGTGAAATGTACAATAGTTTGCCATTTGACACCAGCGGCAATGTGATGCCACACTTCAAACATGTAGTTCAGGTCCAGTAAAGAAAACCACAATAAATTTCAAAGTTTCACAAAACACAAAGGGATGCATACTAAACACATTCAGTCTTCTAAACCTCATAAAACCTATTCACAAATCAACAGAATGATTTCCTACTAGAGAGCTGTGTTGATTGCCCAAATTATAACATGCGTCTATCACAGGATCTCTTTCATGCATGACGTATTTGACAACGTGAGCACATGATATTACTGGCCACCAAAGTTTTATGTGAAGTGTGGATATATTTGTAGGAGGACATAAAACAGCATGATCACTATGATTTGCATGAAAAGTAGATTGTGGACATCTTCAAGATCGATCACAATATCAAATTGTCAGATCACCTACCCCTACTTATAGACCTAATTAAACCAAAGTTGAGGTCTTAATGTTAGCAGAATGATGACCGTGTTTCCAGTTTTTAAATCATGGAACCCACATCTCTTACTCCCACAACTCAGTAGTAAGATTTCTATGCTGGAGCATTACATAAGGCTATAAGGGTGATTTTTTTTGAATGCCCAACAGAAAATTTAGAATCATAGGTGATGCCTATTAATCCAAAAAGGCAATGAAACCAACAAGGAAAGGAAAGATAGAATTCAGGGTAACTGCAATAAAAACAGGAAAGTTAAAGGATAGTTAAAAACTCAGAACACTTGTGCAAAAACCATAAACATTACCTGAAACATTGTGTGTATGGCATTTATGTATATAAAGAGGCCACCAGTGATAACCTTGCAAAGAAAACACATGCTTATGTGAGAAAATGTACCGGAAAAGCTGACCTGAAAGGACCCTGGTGCCTCATCTGCAATAAGAAGCACACAATTAAGGACTCAGCAGTCACTAACAAGGAGAAGACACTGCCAAAGGAATCACAATGCATTATTCACAGGACTTCCTCTTAATGGATGCAAATCACCTCAATCAAATTCACCGAAAAAAGAAACTAACACTTTCTTCCTCCAGTTTTAGAGAACTTTAGAGAGTTTATGCCATTGAGTGCTATCTTCCTCCTCGATAATGACTGTAACAGTGATATAGCAGATCAAGCTCTCCCTTCAGGATCACGATGCCATCCAGAGAACAACTGATCCTCTGATGCACAGCCAGGAGTGCTTGTCCCATTGTTTACTGTAGGTTAATCTGTTTGATATACAGTGCAGGGCCGCAATAAGGTGCTCAGCGGTCCAGCGGCAGCCGGGTGACTGAAACTCAGATGAAGGTACTGCTCTAGTGCAGTGGGACAGCTGCATAGACCAGCTGTAATCAGACAACAATTATCATCAGTTTCAAGGGAAAAAAACCTGACACAAAAGCAGATGTGACAGAAATTCCTCATACCTGTCATTTTCCTGTTCAAATATATCAGGCCCTTTCCCACCGCAGAAACTTCTCTCGTGTTCCCACTGCAGGAATTCAGCTCAATTGTAGTTTCTGGGAGGTAGTTCCTGAACACTACTCCTTAGTCCCTACTCTGGGATTGGTATTTTTCTTTCAGCCACTACAGGGCCTGTAAATCTGTTAACCATAATCATGGGCTCCAACTTGGAAGTTACACAGACGTGTAGGAAAAATAAATAGAAGTAACTGAGCAAAAATTGAGAATATGGAATTATATATGTATTTCAATTACATTACATGCATTAATGAATATTTTTGCTTGCGTCTTCGTATTTATGTCTCTGAAAATTCCATCCACAATTTGACGTAAATGTTCTCTGCCTTTCCTGTTGATTTTTATGGTGGAACACGGAAATGTACATTTGTACATCCTGTATGTTATGGGATCATCCCATATTGTAAAATAAAATGCTGAGTCCCATTTTGAACCAACAAGGAATGCGATTTGATGCATATTTTTGGACCATGCGACTGAGCCCCCCACTACCCCCTCAAAAAAAATTACTTGTTCATCCTCCATTATTTTGGGGTGGCTGTGTAGTTTCTTTGCTTATGAGATTGTACAGTTTAACTGACAAACTATTTGCATCTCCCATGCTTTTTAGCATAAAGGTCATAGTTTGTATTGTGTGGTAGGAAAGCGACACACGAAAGCTGCCAGGAACTACAAAAGCTCCCGGTTAAGACAGCTCAGGAACTCGGAAAAAGAAGCCAATGGACTCAATTATCAAAGTTGTGTACACACAAAAAAATGCCCAAAATGTGCACACCCAACTTTTATGCAAAACTGTGGATTTATCAAACAAAACTTGATAGGGAAAACATGTGTAAACCTGAGAAATAACAAAACCCATGCGTGTAGGATTTCATGATTTTCCATTTATTTGTATAAACCATAGGCTATGTATTTGCCTTGGAGAATTTAATTTGCTATTTCAAATACTACATCTCGTCACCTTTTTCCATGAATTGAAAATATCTGTAATTGTCAGTAGTTGCACTATATGTGAATTAGCCGTCAGAGATTTGCATATGTGGATCCAACCATAAAAATAGCCTATAGTCACGAGAATGTGCTACAGCATAATGGTGTTCTTACAATTGACTATGCAAACCGAAAGAGTAGAAGGGAACGAGTTTAATGGACTACCAACATTATTTTCCTTGTTTGTTTGTCTTTGCCTTAATTTAGTGCAAAACAATAAACAATGTTTCCCTGGTATTGCTGAAAAGGAAAACATAAATGTTACATTTGCAGAGATGTCCAATTTCCCTAATATAATCGGAGCAAATCACTACACTGACATTGTGATAAAGTCACCTCAAATCAAAGTTTATTTATCAAATGCAGTCAACATACAGTAATAGTTGCAGACAATGAAATAAATGCTAATTAAGCCACTTTTTTCAATCAAAAGTCATTCTAATAATGTGCAAGTCTTCTGTGATGCTGACATGACATTGATGGTCAAAGGTCTGGGGTAACTAATAATTTGTTCATTTTTAGTTTTATATACCACATCATTGCATTACATTTTCTTGTTTGCAATAAATGTGTTAAGGCCCACAGTGCCTCTACCTGACACTGTTCAAAACTCATTTTCCAGTTGTTTTTTTTATTTACAGTTGCTAACATTGGACTTTTCAACCAGAAGGCTTGTTTTACATATTATATGAGCATGCAGCTCATTTGCATTATTGACCCCTAATGGTTATTGAGTGAGCAGCAATGGCCAGGATCTAAGACCTCCTCTGGCCTCCTAATCAACCCCTAGATCTAACTGGTGTATTCGCTCCTGCCCCTTCACCACCTTAGCTAATGCATGGTGGGTGTACTGGTACAGAATGGCTACCATTGCATCACCTAGGTGGATGCTACACAGTGGTCATAGTTGAAGTGTTTTCTTCAGTGTTTCTGTGAAGTGCTATGGGTGTCTTGAAAAGCACTATATAAATGTAAAATTCATTCATTCACATTCATTCATATAAATGTAAATAATATAAATAAATGTAAATGAATATAAATAAGTGAATGAGTGTATGCCATGTTTGTTAAATCCGGATATTTTTGTGCATACAGTTTTCTGTATCCAGTCATACACATTTTTTCACAAGGAAAATTTGTTAAAAAAGTTTGATAAATGAGGCCCCATGATCCTAAACTTCAGTGGGAAAGTGTCTATCATCTCATCGGCTCCCCCTGTAGCCGAGTGAAAGCCTTGCAACAGCCAGTCACAGATTCCCACCCAACAGATGCATAGGTACCGAACCTACAGTTATTCCACTGATTGGGTCTGATGGACGGAGGTAGGATTTTCTTGCCAGCACAACTGACTGTTCAGCAGTAGTCAAACAAAGCAGATTAATGAGGCCTTCCTGACAGACAGGTGGACAACAAGGTCATGTGATACTCTGCTCGTATAAGGGGTATGAATTCTTTGACCAAGATGACACCCATGTAGTGTCACTACCCTCCTTTGCTGTTGTAAACATGCTTCCCCACAGAGACCTTATTCTTATTTAAAAAAATAAAGAAAAAAAGAAGCAAAAAAAACAATTTATGTTTTGTTTGTTTTACCTCCGCTGTACTGAAAGCGTGATTTTTGTGTACCGTGACACCCCTAATACACGTTACCATTAGCTCTGGTGCTAGTAACTTTTACTGTTGCGCATTTCTACTATTGCCTGCTCAAAACAGAGAAAAAAAGCCTGCCATAAACACAACATACACACACTGAGAAATGCTTTCCATAAACCCCAAGCAGCTGGTCAGTGAGCTGCATTTCTCACCTCTAATCTGCAAAGGGGTTGCAGCAAGAAGAACAGACTCCACAATTTGCATAACAAGAGGAGTGTTGGGGGCAGGAGGTGATAATAGCCCAGTCCTGCACGCTGAGATAAAGCTAGGCATGTAGCAGGGGGCAAGGGGGCTGGGGATTGTGGGGAAACACCCAAGAGGGACAGGACCCCAAACTTCACACGCCAGATTGTTCAAATCACAGATCTCATTAGAAACAAGGCAAGATGTCGACGTTCACATCTACTGACATATAGGGCCTTCTGTAACCCGCTAAAGGCTTAGCCTTTTTATTTTTTTTTATTAATATTAATAGCCAAAAGGGTAAGATTCAAAATTAAAGATATGAAAAGGGTTATCAAGTTGGGCCTGTCATTTAAAATGGATTTTCTATTGGTGAGTTAAATTCCTGATATTTCCTATTGCATTTTCCTTGAAAACAACAGTTTTCATGCCAAAAGGAAATATTACAAACCAGAAAACTGAAATGATAGATTCCCCAGAATTTCAATTATTAAACGCTAGACTAATGCAATGGCATAATTTGTACAGAAAAACTGGTTTGCAAATAACCAGATACTACAGTAACAATAAGATACTTGTCAGAGACTGTCATTTAAAAACAAGCCAGAAACAAATGTGTTCACAGTTCTGACAATTCATTGAGTCTTTGCATGTAGAGAAGCCAGAGAATGCCATTGCAACAAATAAAGTATGTTTCTCCCATTTGCTGAAGTCTCCACATTTCCCTTTTTGGACAGCAATATGTGCCCAAAGTAAGCCCACATTGTCCCCTTATGTGAGGCTCCACACGCATTGTGCGGGCCAAGGCAGACAGTCCTACTATTAAACAGCAACCTCCACAAAGAACGCCATTATTCCCTGCTTCCCGGGTCTGTGTCCCTGGGGAGTACGCCTCCTTCCATTGCTGCACTATGGAACTGAGTCTGTAAATGAAAAGGAAACCTTGATAGCAGAACAATGGAAACGTGTTTCTGGTGGACTACGAAAAAGCAACTTAATGGGATTCTTGAGCATGGAACACTAGCTTCAATATTAACAAACACATGATATTTTCCATTTAATAATGGGAAGCCTCAATGCCAAACGCTTTATTGCCAGGAAACACAAGGACATTGGTCCTGGTTGCAATTACAATTCAGACACTGAACTGCACTGGGCAGAATTTCCCCATAATACACAAACCAAAGAGCCGCAAGTCTTTAGGGAGGACAACTACAGAGAGTGTGCTGTTTGCTTACTAGGTAACTTCCTACCATTGTAATATATGTGTGCTTGTAGCCCACTCATCTGAAAGGATGCATGTCAATACATCATCATAAAGGTCAAGACAGACTATTTGCTGTGTCTTTAATATTTGATGAGCTAGCTGCCACTTTCTGGCTTTGGACAATCAATACAGTTAAGAGGGAGACAGACATGAAAACCACACTGTTTAGGATCGTGTGACCATTATATTGACAATGTTCAGTAGGGACTGACCTTGAAAAGCCAAAGCAAGCATTGCAAAGGGTTGGTTGTAAGGACATTGAATATTTAACAAGGATTAAATACTTTCTCCAAGTATGGTCCTCTAAATAAAATGAGAAATATTGCTTTCCTCCGGTGTTAGAGATTATAAATTTAGGCATGCTCACATCTTAAACAGCAGAGTTCTGCTGAGATAAACACAAGTGAAGTGTTTTATCTGAGAAGGACCAACATGACGATGACTAGAGGTTGTGTCCTGAATGAACCTGGTAGAAACTGCCAAAAGGAATGAGGCACTGTAATACTTTCCTTGCTGAACCTTTTCTTCTCTTAGTGCCTCTTTGTGCCACCTATCATGCCAACCCCATCACATGCCTGATGCCACAAAAGATTCACTGTCTGACAAATTCCCAGCTGTGCTCAGATGGAGACGATTACTTATTAATGCCCCTTCCATGTGATTGTTCACCCAGCAGCAGATCACCAGTAATAAATAACCCACCCTGATACTCATCCCCCCATTAAAGGGCCATAACAACTGGTCGGAGCCCAATGGGACAGATGAGTCCTACTCTGGCACATCTCCCACTGCCAGACCATTAGCTGCTGATGGCTGACAGGTAGTGGAAGCATGTGAGAGTGGGGAAACGATAAACCCTCATCCAGGCCAGCATCAACAACATTAAAACCTTCCCAGAAAGCTCCCTGTCTGCATCTTCAAGCTTCAGGAAAAACACAAATCTCATAGCAACAGCATACACAAACAGAAAAGCTACACATTGAACCTAGATGGTTTGTGAACATGGGGTGTATATTAGGGGCAGGAAAATCAATTCAGCTACAAATTGTTTCATTCTTTGAGGTGCTGAGTGTCATAACACCACGAGAGTTAAAAATTGATTCTTAAGTATTAATTTAAATGTAGGTTACTGTAATTATGTTGGTCACATATGCTACTTCTAATATATTTGCTGAGTTGCAAAACGTTTATGTTGTTTTGATACTTCTTGAAGTATCAAAAGTATGGTACCTGGTGTGGTGGAATAGTTCCCTTTAGTTGAGCAGTTTATTGGACAGCTTTAAGCACTGTACATTTAGTAAGTGCTGTATGTTGGACTTTTTTTCAACAAATGAGATGCACAATATTCCTGGTGGCTATGGTGTTATTCGAAGGCAGACAACACCGCCGTATGGTGCGCCAACAATGCAACCTCTGCTTCAAGCTTTTTCTTTGTACTGGCTTCTTCTGTTACTTCCGGGTGCAAGCCCAGGGGGAGGTATGCAGGAGTAAATCGACACCCAATCACATTATCTAGTATGAATTCAGTCGGACATACATGTTTACATTTTCTTGTGTGCACGAGATCTCGCGATATTACAACCTGACGAGAGTGAAAAGCGGTCTCGCGAAAGCGCTGCAAATCAGGTGCTGTAAGCATGTCGGCGTCTGAAGAAATTATAATAGTAAATGTCCCAGACACTTTTAAATCTTTTGTGTGGCAGCATTTTGGGTACCCGGCCGAAAATATAAAAGGCGAAAGGGTGACAGACAAAACAGGAACCATCTGTAAGCACTGTAGGAAAATAATGCCGTACACAACGGCTAATGCTACTGCTATGCAAAGCCATTTTCAGCACCATCATAGCTCTTTACTTAAATCCACTGCACCGGTGAAGAAAACATAAAAAAGTTTTATGTTTGTTATTTATATTGTTTTATTTATATACTTTTTTATGTTCAATTGAGAAGTCAAATACGAGAGAAGCCTGTCATTTGAGTTTGTGGTGAAATATTTTATGGTGCTAAATATTTGTTCTGTTCTTTACTGCATATGATGATGGTAATTATTTAACACATTTCACCATACATTTGCATTATTTACCATTTTTTTGTCTTTCATTAATCAAATAAAAGGCTGCTTTCCAGTAATATATTTCTTCTTTCAAGTTTTCCTTAAAATATTGTTAAAATATCGTTTTGTCTCGTGGGCCGAGTACATCGTTACACCCCTAGTTTTAGGCCTATTTAAAAAGAGAACTTTCAGGAATAATGTTTCCGATGAAGGTCACATTTGTAAATGTTATTTACATATAGTACAGATTTCAACCAAAAAACTGCAAAGTTTGGGTCAAACTGTTATTAATTAAATAAGAAAGCCTTAGTCGACCTGCACATTTGTTGGTGGTTTTTAATACGGCTCTATCAGTAACTGAGTTTGACAACCCTGCATTAGCGCATTAAATTACCATATTTACTGAAAAAAATGTGACTCCTGCATGACTATTCGATTATCACATCACATCTATTGTTAACACCTAGCGCATCATTTTGGTCTCTCAGAGACTGCATGTTAACTTCATTATCTGTGCTCCAAGAAAGTGTTAATTGCCCACATTACACTTATGGCACTTTTCCAGTGCCACCAAGTACTGAGCCAAACCTGAGCCATCCTGCAAACTGATGGTCTTTATCCAAGCTGTACCCACACTAACATGACACTGCTTATTAGTGGTGCTGAAAGCATGACCAAACCAAGCAGGTTGTGTCACCACCATTTAATTTATCGTAATGCACCCAAATATCAGTGATTTGGTTGTAAGATTAATCAAGTCAAGCGTTTATAAAAACTGAACTTTATGACTAATCAAAGTCAGAATAAATGATTCAAATATATACTTTGCCACTTCTAGAATAATAAAAAATATTGGTTGGACAAAAATGTGCAAATGACTCGAGCTACAACAAACAAATCAAAACTTCTAAAATTATATTCTATAATGTTTTGTTTAATTGTGCAAATGAAAAATGTCAGAAATATATACATTAACAACCACTCATACAGCTAAGTCAATTGCCTTTGACACGGAGCAGTATTTGTGCAGACGTAACCTAAGATGGCGATTCTCACAGACTTATTAGCTGAAATTAGCACATAGTAAATTATGATGTACACAATGTAAAAAAGTGTCTCTGGTTTTACACCACTGTCACTCTTCAAGCCTGGCAATGCCTTTGCCAAGCCAACCCTTGCTGTGCTGTAACTAGTGTCTTTTCGCAGTATAGCTCAGGTAAGCCTCGGTTCCTCGGTTCACTAACTCAGTGGAAAAGTGTCATTATAGTATTTCCATGGCTAATGTTTTTTTGTAAGATTTCTTCAAAAGGTTAAGCTTTGAAGAGTACAAATCATAAACAAATTCAAAGCAGAAGCCCAGCAGAAAAACTGTTCTTAAGATAGTACAATATTACATACACATTTATTCCCACCTTCCCAGTACCTTCTCTAACCCCTGAGCGAAGAGCAGACGACAACAGAGCCAAACAAGAGGAGGGATGAGGGTGAAGACTATCGCTACAGAACTAATCAGTGTTGTACTGTTAGTCACCTTTGCCACCCCAAAAATAGTTTTTCTATAATAGTTTTTGTAAGTACTTGAACTTTTATTTTTGTGTTAAATGCATATATACACACACATATCGCATTAAAAAATCGTATCTCAAACCCCCTTCTTTACCCATTGTGACTCTTTGTAAATCTCAGACATTTAGAGAAAATGCCTCTTTGCTTTAAAAATGTTGCCGAAATCTGATCTAGGTGTTCACCTTGAGATAGACTGGACTAGTCTGTGAACATCATCATCATCACCTTGTACCTGGTCAGGGCTTAAAGAAGAAACTCAATTGCTTTCATCATGCTTCACGGGTTCCAAACCAAAGTTCCCCTTCCTTGGCAGGTGCTTACGGGTAGGGCTGAATTATAACTAAAACAGAACACCTAGCTTTACTCTTAGGAGATGTAATGAAGAGTAAGATGCAGCCCAACTGAACAAAATACTCACATTAGACCAGGGATGGGCAATGCCAAACCAAACACCATAATGCTGGATTTCCAATATTTTCCTCAGCAAGGCTAAAAAACATCCTTCTTGTCCATGCTTAGAGGTATGAAGCAGCCATATAATTATGGCAAAAAATGTAAAACTTTCACAATGTAGTTGCCCATTAGAGAAAGCTACATTGTCTCCATTTTTCTTACAGGCAAACATACCCACACACTTTCAGAGTGGCTAGAGCAATTAGGGATCATGAATGCTAAATTCAGGAGCGAAAAAAAGCAAGGCGTAGTTCTAGAACCATAGAGGGTACAGGCATCTGTCCAGACGATGCAATGGATGACCTTCAGTTGCACCTGAATGTAACACAATTCCTTCTGATCTGGGATTCTGATATGCAGGAATAAACATAGTGGAGCAGTACTACTTTCCTGGTGGCTACAGGCCTGTCTTCACAGTCAGAGTTATATATGCATCACAATTCATTAATGATGAGAAACCTGATCAGTATTTCACTTGTGTTATTCATTACTTGTTCCTTCAGTGGTTCCTTAGTAGTTCATTAGCAGATCTTTCAGTAGTTCATAAAGGTTTACATAATTAACAGATATGGCGACAAATATAGTAACTGCTTGGGATAAAGGATGATGAATAAATATGACATCAGTTTGTAACTCACACTTAGTTTCTGGTTAATACAAAAGCAATAGTATAATACTATATTTTACGTTCCCTCTCAAGTAAAGTGTTACCCAGGAAATTTATCCTTGGCAAGGCAATCTCCACTTTCCATTTTACAGATTTCATATGGATTTACACCATGCTTCAGCTAAAGGTGTGCAGGTAATTTAATTTCATAGAAAGACTTCAAGCCAGCTCCACCGCTCCAGTCTACATCCTTTCGTGTTTGCAAATGCTTTTGGTATAACAACAGTCACACTTCTGATAAGTATCTCTGAAACCCATCTTCAAGCAGGGGTTAAGAATACTGACAGATTTAAGTCCTTATGAGAAATGATGCAACAGATGGCTGTAAACACGTCTGGTTACTGAAAACACACCATGCTTTACTTACCTTTGGGATGGGAGAGCTGATGCAATAATTCCTAGAAATGTGACAATTCCCAGCCAGCTAAGAAAAAAATCACATTTTTCATGGCCTCTCTCATTACAATCACCTAGCTAGCTAGTTTTTTTTTGCCTCAGCTATGTACTCTAAACGTATATTGTAGAATTCTGCTAAATAACGCTGTCTAACCACCCCCCCACCAACACCAAATAAGATCTCATTTATATGAGGCCTTGATGCAAAGGCGGGTTTACAACTTGTGGCCCGAAGGTGGACAGAGAATTGCAAAAAATGCAAATACAATATGGACTGTATTCACTGTTTGTAGTTCTTCTACTTCCCCTGCCAAAGATACAGAAACCTTAGTCTGGACAGAGTCTGGTAAATGTCTGTGTGGAAGTGAGTAGGCGTTAGGAGTTAGGTGTACCCAGATTTGTGGGTGTTAACCCTTCATTCTTTGTAAAATATTAACAAGCAATCTGTGAGCCAAATTCTCCCTGGTGCCATCCTCTGCAGTTCCCTTCTGGCCACCCTCCACCCATCACCATGATGTGAAAAGTGACAGCCACAGGCAGGGCTGGGTGATATAAACAACACCTCGATTTACTGTCATATATAGTTTAAACGTTAAAAACAAAATAAGAAACTTTGATAAGTTGTCGACAAGGAACACTGTTTAGTAGCATACATCACAGACGCAAACTCAGTTCCAACCAATCATACAGTAGCCTTTTAAGAATGGGCAACGTATGCCCAACAAACATACAGCAAGGCTGACGGACATAGCAGAGCATGCCACATGCTATTGGGTCAAATTACATGCTGTATTGGTTCAAAATGGGAAAGAATTTTATTTTTCAGTACGGCACGAGTGGTAAGCAGGGGTCAACACCACAGTGAATTCTGATACATTGTTATCAACATGAAATTTTTATCATGGACATGGTACATTACGTGACCAAAAGGATATGGACACCTTACCATTATACGTGTTTGTTGAAAATCTCATTCCAAAACCATGGACATTAATATGGAGTTTGTCCCCCCTTTGCAGTGTTTACAGCCTCCATTCTTCTGGGAAGGCTGTCGACTAGATTGTAGAGGTGATTGTGGGAATTTCAGCCCATTCAGCCATAAGAGCATTAGTGAGGTCAGGCAATGTCGTCTGGGAAAGCCTGGTCCACAGTCAGTGTTTCATTTCATCCCAAAGGTGTTTAATGGGATTGAGGTGTTAGCCCTACCTACTGTGTTTGGCCACCGTGTTAGTTTATTGTTTAGTAATTACCAATTATTCTATGCTGATTGCCCTCATGTGTTGCACAGAGATGGGTAGTAACACTTGGGTAGTAACTTTAATTAAAAAATAAATATTTTATTTTATTACTGAAGTTGTAAATGCAGTGGGACCCCCCATATCTGCAGTTTCAGCACAGTTAGTTAACTGGGGTTTACCATGGCTGGAAAAAAATTTGGAAAATTCCAGAAATAAATGGTTCATAAGTTTCAAACTGAGTGCAGGCTATGACATGGTGAAATCCGCCAGCCCAGTCACACTTAGTACACAATTCATCTCCCATCATCTCCACACCCACGTTTCCCATCAGAACTCTCATCAAGTCTGCCTCCAGCGTTCTCACTGATTGGATTAGTTGCTGAATTATCGTAGTGTCAGTGTTATACAAATGTATAAAAAGCCTGATTTTCATTGCTGTCAACCCTAGATACATATTTTTCATTGCTCTATCATCTCTTGAGAATTAGGCTGAAACATCAGGAGCACAATCATGCTGGAGCAGGAAAGGGTCTTGCCCAAACTGCTGCTATGAAGTTTTTTGAAATATCTCAATATGGTGACGAATTAAGACTACCCATCACAGGAAATAAGGGGCCTAGACCAAATGATGAAAACCCCAACCATTATGCCCCTTGAACCAAACTTTACATTTCGCATTATAGAGTCAGGAAGTCAGGATCTCCTGGGGCTTGTATCACAAAGTAGGATTTCTTGCTCAGCCAGATAACTTGTCAGATTTAACGGGGCAGTTCACCCCAAAAACTGAAAAAGACAGGGGTTCTATTGCCATCTATCCATCTAGGTCAGGGGTGCCAAACTCAATTGTACAGGGGGCCAAAACTCAAAGCACACTTTAGGTTGCGGGCCAGGATAAACATATAGGGCGCTTTTCCACCGTACCAGGTACTTCCATAAAGTACCGAAAGTATGGTACTTCTTTTGTGTCGGTTTTCCACCGGCACAAAAACTGGTACTGGTGCTAAATGACATCATCAGTGACCACTGTTGTTCAATGTTCGGCGTGTGCCCCATTTCTTCCAAGTGGCTTGCTATTACAGCAAATACTTTTTTGTTTCGAGTCCTGCCATTCAAATCCCGGATCTGTTTATCCGACCATATGGCGATTAAAGCCTGTGTTTCCTCATTTTTCCATCCTTCCATTTTACTTTTTTAATATTTTTGTCTCTACTGCTTTTTATTTTGTTTCTCACTGTTTGCTGTGTGTTTCAAAAGATGGTGTTTCAAAAGATGGATCTCTTTGTTATCACTCTCCAGTTCTAGGGTTGGGTACCAAACTTCTGATACTCGTTTGACACCAAACGAATTGTGCACACAGGTTTCAGGAAGAGCAGTAATTAGCAGGTTTTTTCAGGAATGGGTATGCGTGGGGTGAATTTGGCACTAATGCAAACAAAAAAAATTATTGTGTTTACAAAAAAAAAACAACAAAATAAGAAATCTCTAGACTGATATGTTTGGGCAGAACAGGGAATTGAATAAGTGAAGATTAAGAGACTTGGGACTGGTGTCAACACTGACACTCAGGTTACTGGAGCGAAAAAAACACAAAAAACAGAACATACCAATATCTACAAATCATAGAAATTGAGGGGCAAGCAGTATAAATCATCTTGATAAACCCAGTCATCTGATTCTTTTGCCCGAGACAACCTGCACCCATGTTCCCTCCCAACCTCTGACATAAAGTCAGAGTTAGTTTCTCAACTGACAGGTAAACAGGGTGAAAACATGCCACCAAAGCTGATATATGCTCAAACCTGTCAAAAAAGTCTAATAAAAAGCTACTCTCTGTCTAGATAATTTGTCAGTTACAGCAGATACCTTTCCTTTCTCTCATATAATGTTATTTTTCAATATTAAAGCCAATGGTTTTGAAGCTGGGGAGAGCAGAATCACCCAGCAGAGGCACAAGGCCTGACAGTGAAGATTCAGGCTTCACCCTGTGGATAAAAAAAATCACAGTACTGTGCAATATTCATAGGCAATCAAAGAAAATAGTCACATGTATTAATCTGGGTGGTAAATGAAAAAAAAAAACACAATTTACAACATATGAAAATTAACAGCAACACAAGAAAAAACTAATAAGGATTTCTTCTTTGCTCATTGATATATTGTGGGCTGGCTAGATGAACACTTTGGTTCCCAAACCATTACTCAGGGGTACCTCAGCCGTTCCTTGCATTCATTAAGTTTCACCAGCCTAATTAATTCCTTCATTCATTCATTCATTCATTCATTCATTCATTAATTCATTCATTAATTCATTCATTAATTCATTCATTCATTCATTCATTCATTCACTGAGATACTGATTGCTTTCTGGTATTCACCAATACCAATTCCAATTAGAGCTGTGCAATGTCTGAAAACTAACGTTAATTTAAAAATATTGGGTTGAACAATAATATTGACATTCACAAAACAGGGCATGCAATTTGTTTGCCAAAAAAATGTGAAAGCCTGAAAAAGACAATACACAGACAATCCACACAATAGCTGGCTTTATGACTTGCCACCTGAGGGGTGGGAGGAGAGGGCTGATCATAGCAGTGCAGATCATCCTTTTTTAGTCTCTGTGGAAATTGATGGATCAGCATTTTAATTATGATTTTAAAACATATAACTCTGAAACCTCTAAAGCAGTGCTTCACAAACTTTTTATACAGCGTACCTCAGACTATTATACTTGCCATGTGGCACCATTACGGCATTGTGCCTGATCAATACTGGGAAGAGCTTCTGTTTTCACTGTACAAGGCTTATTGATTGACATTTTCTCCTTCTGTGTTAGTGTTTGATGCACATTTGGTTGTTGCAGAGTGTTGGTGCTGGTGGCAATTTCATCGTACTCTTTCTTATTTTTAGATTTTAGATTAGTTTAATCAGATTACTTGGGGAGACTTATTTGGGGAGAACTTAGCTCAGAGTTTTTAAAATGTTATCTAGCTCTGATTTAAAGGAACCCAAGGTTTTACCTTGCACTACACCAACAGGAAAACTATTCCATACTCTAATTACATGATGTGTAAAGAAGTGCTTTCTCAAATCCAGTTTAAAATGTTCTCCTGCTAATTTCCACCTGTGGCCACAAGTTGTTGTATTTGAACTAATATTGAAGTAACTATTTGGTTAATTCAATATCTGTTAGGATCTTATATACCTGGTCATGTCCCCCCTTAGTCTCCTTTGCTCGAGGCTGAATAGATTCAGCTCAGCTAACCTCTCCTCATAAGACATTCCTCTAAGACCAGCAATCATTCTTGTAGCCCTACGTTGAACCCTTTCTAAGGCAGTAATGTCCTTTAAAGGTGACCAAACCTGCACAAAACACAGTATTCTAGGTGGGGGACTTGTATAATCTTAGCATCACCTCCCATGACTTAAACTACATACACTGTGAGATGTAACCAAACATCCTATTGGCCTTGCTTCCCTACACTGGCAAGAATGGGACATGGAAGTTTCAACATACACACCAAGGTCTGTCTCAACTGTAACTGTATTTTAACTGTAACTGTATTTTATATTTCCGCTCCCTGCATGGATTACCTTACATTTGTCTACATTAAATTTCATCTGCCAGTTATCAGCTCAGTCACTAACTAAATCAAGATCCTGCTGTAGCCTCTGTGACGCTAGTTCACTATCTGCTACACCACCCACCTTGGTGTCATCTGCAAATTTAACCAGTTTACTGTACATATTGGTGTCAATTTCATTAATGTCAATTAGGAATAACAGTGGTCCTAAAATTGAACCCTGCGGTACCCCACTATGAACGCAGGTCCACTGTGACATTGTGCCTCTAATGACTACCTGCTGTTTCTTGTATGTTAACCAGTTTTCAATCCAAGCTGCTACAGTTCCTAAAATCCCTGCTGCTTTGAGCTTAAGTAGGAGCCATTTGTGGGGGACAACATCAAACACCTCATGGAAATCTAAGTAGATCACATCATAGGCCTTTTAAATCAATTTCTCTTGTAGCTTCTTCAAAGAACTCAAGTAGATTAGTTAAACAAGATCGACCTTGTTGGTCATCCCTCAGAATGTTATTTGAATCTAGATAATCTAAAATTTTTGCTTCCATTATAGCTTCCATTACTTTTCCAGTTATGCAAGTTAAACTAATTGTCCTATAGTATGATGGATTACTTCTATCCCATTTTTTTGAATATGGGAGTTGAAAACTGCGTGTCAGCTCCATATCCAAAAACCTTTAAATTGACCTAAATTATATTAGACTGAATTTTGTGGATTGTTTAAGAATAAGAACAGTGTGACAATTGTTAGTTTAGCAAAAACACCAAAAGCGTTGTACACGCCGCTTAATTTAATTTGCATTACTTGACATCGCACATCTTGTGACGATGCCAAAACGTTATATGATGCAGCCCTACCTCCTGTCTATTTATGGATCATGTTACCTTTGTGACCTTGCTCCTTTTTATTTGCAGATTTTTGTTCAATTCCTATCACAGCTGATCTGTAGAAAAAATCCATAAATACAATGTGCAGCTGTGATATATATCATTATCGGGATATAAGATGACTTATATTAAGATATTTCGGTCATATTACACAGCCCTAGTCTCAATGTACCAGCATAGAACATGTTCTTGATTCATTATTAAATCTTGCCTGCAGATGGATGTTTTCCACAGAATTAAAAATGATGTAACATCATTCCACTAATCTGTACCAGCAAGCTCCAGCACCAACAACTCCTAGTCGGGTTGCACTTCGTTTAATGTGTTTGTGTTTTTCTGTACAGGTCAGTAGTGGGCCAATTGACAATGTTACACTGACTGGTTCTTCCTGTTTGACAATAACAA
This sequence comes from Hyperopisus bebe, assembly GCA_026777045.1. Taxonomy (NCBI): domain Eukaryota; kingdom Metazoa; phylum Chordata; class Actinopteri; order Osteoglossiformes; family Mormyridae; genus Hyperopisus; species Hyperopisus bebe. Next base: position 22,856,986 of record JAODJW010000007.1, on the reverse strand, counting down.
CAAACATAATATTCTGAGATTCTACTTTACATGTATTCCATTAAGTCAGATAAAGGTGGGGGTGGTGAGTGACTCAGTGGGTTAAGGCTCTGTGCCTGTGATCAGAAGATTCCCAGTTTAAGCCTCAGCAGAACAGTCACATGTCCATGGGTCCTTGAGCAAGGCCCTTAACCTCCCCCCTCCCCCAACTCCAGGGGTGCTGCATCTTAGCTGACCCTGTACTTTGATCCACCAAGCTACGGAGAGCAAGACAGGGTCAGCAAAGTGAAGCATTACAATGTCCCTGTACTTGTGCAAATGTCAAATAAATCATGTTTGTTTAATAGTGTATAAAGTGTCCATGGCAGCATTTGTGTATTTACTTTCAGTGAAGTTAAAAAGGTCTGAGTTTAGGTAATCAAAAAAAAAAACAAAATAGGTTAATTGAATAAGATTGTGATAGAAATTCAAGATGTCCATCCAACCATCCATCCATCCATTTTCTGAAACCGCTTGCCCTATTGTGATGGGTCACAGGGGTTCTAGAGCCTATCCCAGAGGCTATGAGCACAAGGCAGGGAACAACCCAGGATGGAGTGCAACCCATCACAGTTAAGATTTCCAGTGTATCAAATCATTCCCTCAATAATCACAATCGAATCAAATCACATTGGGGCCAATGATTTACACCCCTAGTAGCCACACCCAATGAGCTTATTTGGCTTTTGAGTAAGCCAGACTGAATGATGAAATGTAGCCCTAAGTAAAAAAGCCTGAACAAACTGGAAACATTAACAGAACAGCATGCAAAGTGGGCTGGATCAGTCAATCACACTGGCATTTTTGTCATTAATATGATTTCTGGGGCCTGTTAATGGATGTATTTCATCTGTCATGTTTGGGTTTTCACAAAGCCAAAAGTGCTTTGTTTTTGTGTTTTTTTGTTTTTATTTATTTTTTTCAAGCCCACTGTTTACTATGCTTTCTAAGCAGTTAATTATCATTTATTGCCTTAAATGGTAAGCAAGTCATTGGTACCATTTTAAATTCTGACTCAATGTAGTGACCAGTGACCATTAGGCCCCCATGTAATTTCAGCAGGAGAACCACAACCTCAGCAGCTGCAATCAATAGAACACAGGATACTGAGCTACTAACACCATGCTCTTTTTCTCCTCCATGGTAACAGCTTCACAATTGTGCATGGCTGACTTGGCCTTCCCAATCCCCCCCCCCCCCCCACATTAGCAGATGATGTTTTAACAAAGTCTGAGATCTCTTCAACCTGGCACCACTACAAGTACATGGGCTATCGCCATATCTGTGCACCAGTGGATTTGAATGCCTGCAGTGACAAAGTTACTGCAACACAGCCAGACAGCACTTATTTGAGCACTGATTTCAAGCCATTGGTACAACAGCTCACATCTGTGCCTCTAGCCAGCCATATCGCATTACAGAGCACTGTCAAACCCTGCTTTCCTTGCCCTGCTACTCAACAATTTGGAGAGCTTTTAGGGGCTAAGATTACATGGCTGTCTTTCAATGTCAGTCAGAACAACCTTCCAGTTTTGTGCTTACACAGGCACTCTCCTAAAAATGGGCAGGGTCTAAACAAAAGACCGTCTTCTAATGATAGTGAGCGAATGTTCTTTTCATCATCCCACAACAAAGAAATACAACGTAGTGTATGGTTGGACGATATGATGATATTATCAGTAATCAGTGATATTAGATAAGTATCCTGGTGTTAATATATGACAGTGACAAACTGGCGATTATCGCTTTGGTCAGGGAAGTAGGCTGAGAACGCAGGCACTAAGTTCCTTAAAACTTCTGAATTAAATTCAATACAAGTATTTTTACAAAACATCAGCTGCACAGGATTTATTCCCCTATCTGGCAGCATGCTTGTGATTTTTCAGCTGTTTAAAGCATTTCTGCCGATTTCACTCACTGAATGGGTACATATGTCCATGTCACATCACATCCCCTTCACAAATGGCAGCTTACCTGCTCATTTGGTGAAGTGGCCACCCATTGACCCTTTTCCCATGTTCAAAAGGTTACACAACTTCAAACTCCACAACACGTTAACACATCTTTTATCTCAAGTAACAAATATATTTGTTCATGATTAGTTCATGATTGGTACTTCAGTGGTAACTGAATAATTACTAAGCGTTTGCGCCCAGTCAAGTAAAGTGATACTGATTTATTAATAAAAATTAGATTTCAGTTTACAGTCCATTGAATTTGTCATCTTTTTTATGTTCCAAATCTCATATCCTGATATAGGTCATTTCATATCTCGATAACGATACATATCACGATATAGCACATTTTCTGTAAATTCAATAAATAAATAGCTTATATAAAATGACCGTACAGAAAGGCCTACATCTTATTACATGTTGAATTATATACTCACCAAATAAAAGGTACTTATTCATATTTTATTATTTTTCTCTTTTTCCTTACAACCTTCGTGCAAATTTTCAATCAAGCATGTAATAAAATATAATATATTAATGTATAAATTACAAAAAGGTAAACAGAAAACACTTTTTATGTTAGTATTGTTTGAGTCTTGTGGGGATCAGCTTGCAAAGTATGGTTCATACCACCTGCCCAATTTGTATCTCACATGTCTGAGCATGCGCAGCATTACACTTCATGGCATGTTTTACAATGGTGCCCAATTTGCAACACTTCATCTCACTACATTTTCATGACCCAACCTGATCCTTTACTATTTCTTTTCATGACATCAGGTTTGTTTATGGACTGCTCACCAGCCCAGAACGGGATATTCAGCCAGATATTCTGACTCTGGATTCTTTATGTTCTCTGTCTATTTAATAAAAGATCTGCACAGTACCTGCACTGGTGTCTGAGTGTATGTTCATGGGTCTCATTAGGTACACCACTCACGATAGGGAGATCAACAGTTTGTACCTGACAGCTGCTACTATTACGCTACAGTAGATTATGCCAGTTGGACAGACAACTATGGAAATGTATGTTATTTATTGTGTCAATTTTTTTGTGACCCCACTGATATGAATCATATAAATATGGCTACAAAAAAATGATAAATTTCGTACTTCAGTTGAGTGAACCAAAGCTATTAATATACCAAAATACCATGCCGCTGGATAGCAGCAATTTCAACTGATGGAAATATGATCTAATAGTTCAGATGTGATTATTATTGATCCAACAACTAGGAATAGATGACCGGAGTAAACACAAGCAAAAATGACAAGCAAAGAAAATGGATTTTTTTCAGTCAGCGGAATCATTAACACCAGTTCTCGCTAAACAATAAAGTGACCACTGTAATTTGCCATAAATAGACAATACGGTTTGCCGTAAAATGGCAGGATGAACAGATTGGGCGGTGCCAGAAAACGTGGGGCTTGCATGCTTGAAAATGCTAACATGCTCAGATGTGCGACATACAACTCAGGCAGGAGGTATGGATTGGGTAGTTACACCTTGGATCCATGCTATGTTCACAAACATACAGAATGACTTCTACTAGATGGCTGTGCTGATTGGCCAAATTATATAATGCGTCTATATCACAGGGTCTCTTTCATATGTAACCTATTTGAAAAACAATTCAATGTGAGCTATCGGCATGGCCGCCATGACGGGTTAGGAAGTATGGTTCGGATCTGGCAGTGACATGTTATTACTGGCCATCGAAGATCATCAGATTGCCCACCTCTAACTGGAAGTCATGCCGGCTGCCTCAGTTATTGATGCTTTGCAATATTTGCATTCGACGGTGTGCTTCTTTTTGCTAGATGTCTTGCACAGAAACTCCTTATGGTATATGTACACAAACCGACTAATTCCTGACTTGGCAGACATGATGAGGGACATGAGTGTGTGCATGTAGAATGTTCAAAAAACACTGAAGTTAATGGAAGAAGTTAGGGGGGGATAAAGCTGCTTACACATTGTTGGCATACACTATTTTTCAAGTCATGAGTGTTTGAGTCAAGTCAAAACTAAGTAAAATGAACTCGAGTACATGACAAGACTGAGTCCATTCATATGTGAACTAATGACCGGACTCTATTACCAGTCCAGACTTGAGTACCACAACTGCACATTATATTACACTGCTTATAATCACACGCATGCATGAATGAATTATACTCAGCCAGGAGTTCTATAGTTAGGCAACTGTTGTCAATCGTTATAGATAAATAAAGAGATACTACAGATTTCCTCCAACAAATATTGACTCTGTTAAGAGTACCATAACAGGCTTATGGGACACTGAGGTGACTCTAGGGGATAGAACAGGCCCATGTGTCCTCTTCAAAGGCCTGCCTGGGGTCTCCCAGCCTAGCCTCTCCACCGGCTCTGAACCTTCCCTCCCACCTAAGGGACAGGGAACTGACAGATGGTGCTGGGGCCAACTAGAATCCCAGCCTAGGCCCTGCTAACCTCCACAGTCAAAGCCAACCTGCCACTTCCTCAATACAGGTTGGTCTTTTAAAAACAGCCACCTGCAGTGTGAGCCATAAGCATTTGGTTTCATCAGAATGAGGGATGGGCATTTCAGGCAGAATTACTAGTCAGATTTTGCCATTTATCATTTGAATAATATTCGATATACTCCACTCCCATCACACAGAGAAAAGTGGGACAAAAGAGTGTGTCTATAGAGTGCGGACAAAATATTTATTTCTTTCCACACAAAATGAGATATTACTTATTTTCTCACAAATATAACATAATACCTTAAAAAGTAGCTTGAATGAATGAAATTGAAACAAATTAAACTGAAGAGATAGCTAAAGGTCAGTAGCACAAAATAACATTTAATAGCCTGTGCCTTGGGCTTAAGCCCTGGCACAGCATAAGGATTTCCAGTGTTTTGCCACTTGGACAGTACAGAGTCTCTGTGCTCTCACAGCCAATCAGAGTCATTTCAGTTCTTGCGGTCAGACTTACTTACAGACAGTGTAGTACATTTGTGAGAAATGTAACAAAAATGAACGAGATGGGGAAAAGCGAACAAGACATTCATCTTCCTCTTTAAGGAAAAATTCTAGATTGCAGTGAGAGGATACTGGGCAAAAAGCAAGTGATTTGTCTGCACTGCTTTGTGTCTGCTGGCACAACTTGCAGCAACACCAACAACTTATTTGACAGACTCTGACGGAACATAATGAAAAGTTCTATACAGCTATTTTTTGTTTTGGGTAAATTCTAAACTAATTTTTGGTTTTGTAAATAACACAACATTTATGGAAGAATATTCAAATATCCCTATGTGAACTTTTTCTAGTATCGTTCAGCCCTACACGGTACACACAATACTTTCACTAAATAAAAGAATGCACACTTGTCATTCCTGTCAGCCTCTCAATCGGAACTATATAAGCACAAACTGAAATTAAAACAGGCTTATTCTGCCTTGTACAGAAAGTTACTGAAAAACCCATATACATGTCTGGGGCTTGGATTCCTGGCCTTGATGGCAAAAGCAAGGTAATTAACTGTACTCGCCTAAGTTTTACAATGTCAGGAGAGAGCTCTCACATCTAAATATATCTTTGCACAGGACTGAAATCATCTGGTCCTGCCTGCTAATAGAGGGGCTACCAACCATAGGTTAAACACAAAAAGTCTCACATTGTTTTAAGAAGCCATAAGCATTCGTAGCATAGAACTCACAAGTCTAAGAGAGGGTTAGCAGCTGGGATTTTTGTTACTTTAATTAACATCCATGCTATGAAACTCCCAGCTGATCAGCCTAGTGCACCCTAATCATATCAATAATAAATGAAGACAGACCTCTTAACATAAAAATTGCAGAACATTAAAATGATCTCATGTCTGATTCCAAGTCAGCCCTCAAACTTCTTTGTGACTTATAAAAACATGAAACATGCTTACAGAGCCATTATCCCGTGAATATCATTGGCCTGCTTTGTGGTTTTGCATCACACTTACGGAAGTAGACTAGCATGGACACGATGGCCTGAACATGGTGATCATTTTTCCATTTAATCAATATTTACTGAAAATAAAGAGGGAATAAAATGTCATAGGGAGGCAAGGTATCAATCCAATGTGCGCAGCACAGGAATATAGCGTGAGGAAATGTGATCGGTTAAACATTAAGATTTATTTTACTCACATAAAAGTGACATCTGGTCACCTTGTGCCTGAGGAGTCATTAAAACCCACTATACATATATTAGACAATAATTCAAAATCTCTGTGACGGCTGCAGTGCTCAACTTAGAGACAGCTCCATCAAAGCGTGACCGATTGATGCTGTCCCAGCTGCCAGCTGCCTGCCGCTGTGGTGCCTTCCACCATATCGGTGCACTCTCTGGTCATAAGCCAGAACAGATGGGTGATGGGTGCCCCACAACAGCCATTCATTTTCCCCGCAACCCTAACACCCCCAAATCCACACACATATATACACAGCCAGCCCCCTTCCCTGACCCAATGCATATTAATGTTATTGTTACCAACACAATGCCCTTGCATGCCGTATCCCTGTTCAAGGTGACAGTTTAAAAAGCACTTTAGCTAGAAAACAGTCCTTTGGACAAGAAAAGTCACTTTCATGTTAATTTGATTATCCTCAAATGTGGTTTTTGCGCATGCAAATTCTGACACCTAAGGTCAGTTACAAGTACTTGAATTTATTTATTAACAGAATTTTAAAAATATTCCCATAATGGACCAGACAAACTGCTCAACCATATCCTAACTCTCATCAACAGATAAAGACTATGATAATTCATCCGGCACAACATGTATGCAGCTTCTGTATATGACTTAGCAACCACAAATCTGAAAATCGTACAGCTTTGGGGAAAGAACTTAAAGAAGTTAGGGAAATCTCAAATCACCATCTTCCTCATCTCAGTCAGTCTGGGGCTTCAAGCTTTTGTTCCAAGGCCACATCAATAATAACATTTTCTAAGAATCAACTTATCTGAGGACAAACAAGCAACATAAAACAGAGATAATGTACCACTTACCCTCTTCTGGTCCTCTAAGCCATGTGTAATTTGTTTTCTCCTTTGGTGCTGATGTGAGGTTGTCTCTCCTCCTGATTCCATCTCCCTTAAAATGTGATTATTTCCCTCCATTGGCAGTCTTTATTCCACAGTATTTGACCATGTACCCCCACCCGCCCACCCCAAAAATAAAAATTAAATCCCAAGTCTTTCACACTAGCAGCTCTTCCATTCAACTCCTTGCCATTGCAGCAAAAAAAAATCAATGACTTTAAAGATCTATAAACTCAGCTGAATCAGTCATCCACCATGGCTTTTCACTTCAGTTTCCATCCAAAGATGCTGTCAAAAAGACAGAAGAATAGAAGTGGCATCCCAGACACCGGAGGCCTCTGTGCCTCCATTGCAGGAGAAGGCATCTAATCCAATAAGGAAATATTATCAACATTGCTTGGCCCAGAGGTCAACCTCTTCTGCTTGTGTGCCTGCTAATGACTCCAGTGGCGTTTGGCACAATCCCAGGAGAAATGTTCCAAACTCTGCAAATTCAAGTCTTGAAATTACCCACACAGATGTTTGGAGAAGGAACAGACTAAAATACGTAGAGAGAGCTGTGGAGTTAAATATTACTTTATAGGATTGCACTACCCAGTAATAAAACGAACAATATCTTTGTTAGACAAACGTTAAACCATTTGATTGTGTGGTGAAATAATAGTTTTATGCACTGCAAGGTCTCCTATGATCGTAAATTAGCTTCAGTTTATTGTATCGAAGTTAACATATAAACATATTATTTCTGATCGACTGCGAATCCGCACACTTTCGATACTATCCATAACTGTTTCAATATTCTTACACAGTTCAATGTGTAAGAATATTCTTACACAGTACGTATGTATATTCGTACAGTATTTGGTTTAAAAAAAAGACCAAGGTATGACATGGTTAGGTTAAAATAAAATATAGATTAGTGTTTTAAGTGTTGCATGCTCGTATGGCTGAAACTTTTAAAACTGAACGCAGTATAATACATTACTTGAGTGATATTTCACATGAACCCTCATCACTTTATGGAATAAATCCTTTCCAATAGATGGGGAGGAAATTCTTCAGACAGTGTTTGGAAACAATAAGGGACTTCCATAATCATATACAGTATTGGAAAAAAATAGGACGCCGATAACTGAATAAGCATAAACCACATAATATTAAGCCCGTGGATAGCTTAAAACGTTGTCTACAATTTCATTAACAACAGCAATTTTCATCAACAAGCGAAAAACATGAGTTGCTGCCTAAATATTACAAGTAGTCTATCGCATTAATATAACAGGTGCATAAATAAAACAGGTGCAAACTGCGCATCTCTGATACCTTAACGCCATGCAAACAAACATTTCTTTTTGCATACTGCAGCATATATATTCAGTCGTCATTGGACTAGATTTTGAAAAGATTAAAACTAAAAAAAAACTCGTCGAATTCGATAATACAAGGTTCTCCTCTAGAGTCGAGTGCTGAATTTCACAACCTCAATACTAAAGTCCAGCACGTTAAGTACACCATAAAACAACAGACCCAGCGCTCACCACAACCAGATTCAAGGCTCCACCGCAGAAAATATCATAACGTCGCATCTCTACGACTTCTTTACATAAACTGCATCCTTTTACGAGAGTACGTAGTAACAATTTTCTTTCTGTATACGTCTGCACAAGCTATATCAAAGTTAATCTTTTTATCGGAAGGAAATGCGAAAACTACTCACCCCAAACACAACCAGGGCTTCCCTTTGAGACAAGGCTGTTTCCCCGGCACACACTCCCTCCACTCTCTGCCCCCCCTCCATCCCCCCAGCGTGCACTCAGTCCATAAATGCCCTGCACAAACCCCCTCTTCCAATTGATCACATTACGTCATGGCACCGCGCACCAGTCTCTTCGCTAGATTTTGGCGCTGTCCGTTTCCATGGAAACTTATAGGCGAAATGAGTTGGCTGCCATCTAGTGTCAATAAAATAAAACTAACTGGTATAATCCCGTACTTAAACACACGTATTACGGCAAAACTTACGGGGTGCCATGGATCGGTCGAACAGTTGCTTGACACGTACCCGTCCATATGATGGCGACCTTCTTCCATTGCTCCAGGGTCCAGTTCCGACACTTATATGCCCATTGTAGGCGCCTTTGACGGAGGACACGGGTCAGCATAGCACTGGCTTGCGGCTACGTAGTCAGATATGTAACTGAGCTCGATGGCCCGTGTATCATGACACACTCCACCCGTTATCATCATCAAAATTATCTGCCGTAGTGTCACAGTAGCCCAACTGTTGGTTTGTACCAGACGTGACTTCACACCCCTCATCTGGAGTCCTTGTCGTCCCGTACCCTTTCTGCGGTTCGTGGTCTTGCCCTCCTCAGACTAGAGGTATCCAACTCACTATAGCTGACCGTGAGCACCCCATAAGCTTTGCCCTTTCGGAGATGTTCTGGACCCAGTCTTCTGTCCATTTCTTCTGTATTCAACATATCAACTACGAGTAATGAATTTTAGCTTGCCGTCCAACATAATCCCGGTTTTTACTAGCTAATTAACATTATTCGCTTTGCTTTAGGATCATAAAGCAGTATGGGCTCATTGATGTCCTGTATACGTAATTATTGTTAATTAGTTGTTCTGATTGGAGTTTCTTACAAATGTGTGTGTGTGGGTGTGTGTGTGTGTGTGCAGTGATTTTGCACAGTCTTTTAACAACAGGCCCAGTATGACAACGAAATCAACATATTACACAGAAAAATATGATGAGCAAGAGTCCGATGGCACATCTTAAATACAAGGTTCAACTCAGTGATTATTTCATTTAAATGTTAAAGTGTTACTTTTATTATTGAATGTCTTCACGCAACGTGACACTGGTACGTACAGGACCCCATGTATTAGGAGATTAAGGACTTCAAATTCCAACTAAAATAACAGCATAACAGCAAATCCTTGATTTTAAAAATATTAATTGCCATATGCTGCTCACTGCTGAGTAAAATCACATTTTTGTAATTTTATAAACGAATGGTATTAAAGTCTTTCTGAGCAAAATACTTATAAATATACAATGATCCATCTATCTTAACCGCTTGTCCAAAGATTTTAGGTACCCTGGACACTATCAATGAGTCAAAGAGCCCAAAGCAAGACACACCCTGGAAGAAATACCAGTCTCCATCTAAAAAGTTTCAACAAATATCCACCAGTAAATATAATTATAAAAGTACCTTGGAGTCAAATAAAATGTTATTAATTATTACATTACTGTAGTCGTCAGGCTTTAAGAAAGTATCTTATCCTATACAGAGATATAAGGATGAAAAATAATAAGATATATACTGCACAGGTATTACAGGGTAACCCCGTCCCCATTTACCTGGCCCTGACCTCTTTGAGGTTTATTTGACTCCGCCCCCATTCGCGTTCAACACTGACTGTGATTGGCTAGAGAAAAGGTGAAGCCGGCGCGGGATGAAGCGCGCAGTATACTTTTTTTTTTTTTTTTTTTTTTAAAGAAACTACGTCAGGCGGGATAAATCGTCCCTATACTGTTTCACTCTTTTAAACTAGGATGATTAACTCTTGGATTATAAATGGAACTCTACCGCTAAACTGTAATTATTTGCCGTACAAATGTCGAACTAGTTAAGTCGATGTAGGCAAAACTTAGTTAAAATTCAATGGGGTTTGTAGTGCTTGTGATTACTAGAGGTAAAATTAGCTGTTAGAGTTATTTTAACTTATTTCTTGTTCTAGTTTAAGTTCAAACCCTGCCCGATAGTATTTTTATGAGGTGCGATTGATTTTTTAAAGGGTTTAGCTCATTTTCCATGGACAGCAAATATCCGATCTGCCATAGCGACTGGAATAGATTCCCAATTTACTTATCTGTTTGAAATTGGTGCTTGGTAAGTTTTTATATACTTATTTTCATTTTTCTTCCTGGCTTGAGAATTGTCCACATTGTGATTTCATACATTCTGATGTTGGAGCTCACTTAATATTTTAGAGTTGCTCTGCATTGGCAAATATAGAGTTAAACTCTGCCTACTGTAATCTCGTAAGGCAACACTACGTAGCCACGTTATGAGTAGATACTTGCTTTTCTAAGTAATCTTTGAATTGAGGCACCGTGGCAGCATTATTATCATACAACGTGCGTTGTGGTTAAACGCGAGTGAAGTACAGTGAGGTGAATGGATACAATATGTAGACGCATGTAGCTGAAGATACTTTAATGGCGGGCGTTGTGGTAAAAACGATGTACTCGCTAGGTTGTCTTTGCATATGTTTGTTTTAGATAGCTACAGAGTTGCAACGTGTTTTATTTTCACCGAAAGACAATTAAGCCTAGCTAAACTTATAGACGTATTATAATTTATTATTAAATATCGTAACGTGGGTGTCTATTACTGTCTAGATGAAAGTTGTAGAAAATTGCTGAAATACATTACAAACTATTGAAATAAATGTACTCCATCGACGGAAACAATAGTTTAATTCCCCTTTCTTCTACATTGTATTAAAGTGCATACTGCAAGTTCTTTTCTAAGCGTTTCATATTTCCGGGTTATGTCATTAGAATTAGTCTAGGAAATTCCGCGCCAAGATTTAAAAAAATATCTACCTGCGCGGGACAGTCCGACTTGCCCTGGAACTAACTCCCGCTTCATTTCTATTGGTCGACGATCAATGCAGGGCGTGTCCTTCGGTTTGTGCGGCTCTCTAATTCGACAACGTAAACGCCAGTCAATATTATGTAGTCGCGGGGTCGGAATAAATTCATAGATGCCTTGTGGCTATACATGATATTATTAGCAAGGTTGAGTTTTTGGATATTTGATCCACAAAAGTCTTTCCTTGGACCAAAGCGGTTTCAGATCGAGTGTTTAGCACATTATGCGGAATTGTGCTAAACTGCACGTTAAGTGTTATTTTATCAGCGTTTTTGTTAATTAGTTGGGAGTGATGAATGTATTGCTGGATTTACAAAATTCGAAAAAACCCAAAATCAACTCTTCTTGCGGCCTGAGTTCCGTGGATGAAAAGGTTAGATTGTCTGTACTTCGTTAGGACTCAAAAACAAAATATAATGTGATTGTGAGTGTAATTGTAATTTTAAGTGTACAGTAACGCTTGTAAGCATACAACTTATTCCTAGATTGTACTTGTTTCCTAAAGAGATCACAATAGGTACTATGTCAGTTATGAATTTGTTTTTTTCCCACAGGATAATGCTTTCCTGGAACCAGAAATTTTAATGAAAATACCAGGGAACATATCTTCAGTAGATTTTCAGGAGACCATGGGATCTCTGACAACACCCACAAAGGGAAAGAACAATCCTGTAACTGAACCTTGGACCCCCACATCCAACCTCAAAATGCTCATCAGTGCTGCCAGTCCAGAGATCAGGAACAGAGAGAAGGAGCTGGGTCTGGATAACAGTGTGATCACAGAGCCCATTGATGCTTCTCAGGTAATATAACATGAACATATCAGAAAACACCGTTTTACTGTGATTCAGCCAATGCACTTCCTATAAGCTATAACTATTCTGCTTTTCCCCAGTTAAACTAAATTTAATTGCTTCGATATTTTTTGTTTCTGTGGTTTAAAGCAAGTCTGGGTTGTTAGGACTTGCACACTTAGTCGTTGCAATGAATGTTCCTGCACAGATTTTTTTGAGTATTCACGATTGCAAATGTAATTATAATTATTTGTTTGTTTTTCTATTCTTTTGCTGACAGGAGCCCTCATTTGATGAATCAGAGAAACTTCAAATAAGTCGGAAAGAAAAGAGCCTGGGTTTACTCTGCCATAAATTCCTTGCACGTTACCCAGACTACCCTAACCCTGCTCTGAACAATGACATCTGCCTTGATGATGTAGCAGTAGAACTTAGTGAGTTTATTTTTCCTTTAAAATGCTTGCTTGTTTGTGAACATCTAGACATTCTGACATCAGTTGTGAACTTTAGAAGCCCAGATCACAAAGATATTCAATATTTGTAAATTTGTTAAACAAATTCTGTACACATCAGGTAATTATTTAAAAAAATTTTCCTCCTGTAATAAGTTGGATATTTTTCTGCCCTCAATAAATATTTGTGTTTGTTACATAGATGTGGAAAGACGACGCATCTATGATATCATGAACGTCCTGGAGAGCTTGCACATGGTTGGCAGGCTAGCTAAGAATCGCTATATGTGGCACGGCAGAGTCAACCTTCCACAGACCCTAGCCACACTCAGGAGAGTAGGAGAAGAGTACAAATATGGTGAACAGATGGAGCAGATTAAGCAGAGAAGCTATGAAAGAGAGTTTGACTTTGATGGTGATGAGAAAGAGAATGAGGACATGAACAAACCTGGAGACACAGAGAGTGAACTTGGGCAAAAGGAAATGTACTTTGTGGAGCTTCCAGGTGTGGAATTCCGAGCAGGTGAGCTCAAGGTTATACACTGAATTTTAATATTTGATGGGGAAAAATGTGTATAGATATTGTTGCGATGATGCATGATTGAAACTCTTAATCATTCAGAGCTATTGTGTTTTTTTTTTTTGTCCCAGCTTCAGTTAATAGCCGGAAGGACAAATCTTTGAGGGTGATGAGCCAGAAGTTTGTTATGCTGTTTCTTGTCGCCACACCGCGAATAGTGAGCCTTGAGGTTGCGGCTAAAATTCTCATTGGAGAAGACCAAGTCATTGACCTAGACAAGAGCAAATTTAAGAGTGAGTAACAAGCAGAGCAGAATGCCTCTCACTGACATGTAACCTAAAATCTTCAATGTATTTTTGAACATGCATGTTGATCAGCAGTCTCCCTGACGCTTAGTTGCATTATTTTACAGCAAAAATCCGTAGATTGTATGATATTGCAAACGTGCTGAGCAGCCTGGAGCTCATTAAGAAAGTTCATGTTACAGAGGATAGAGGAAGGAAACCAGCTTTCAAATGGACAGGCCCAGAGGACTTTGCAAGCACTAATGGTGGGTTCACATCTTAGTGACTTGGCAAAAGATCTTCAGTTTACCTCCTGTCATTATCTATCTATTTATTTATTTGTTTGTTTGTTTAATTTCCTCAAAAGATGCTGATGCTTCATTGACTGCACCATCCACTGCAACAGGGACTTTGGAGTCAAAGTCTTCCATACAGAACTGTGCTAAAAATCTCTTCCCCTCCAACACAGTAAAGCACAGTTTTACTCGTCACCCTTCTTTGATTAAGTTGGCAAAAAGTATACAAGATGACCGCAGGAAGATCAACTCTGCACCTTCCAGTCCTGCTAAAATAACTGAATTTGTCCCAAGTAAAATGGCTCAGCTGGCAGCCATCTGTAAAATACAACTGGATGAACAGTCAAAGTAAGTCTGATTGCTTTATGCTGAAAACGCTACTTGTTCTGTAGCATCAAAACTGTTTGATTTATTTAAAAAAGGGAAAACAGCTGGTTTCATATTTGCTATTTTTCTTTCAGAAAAAGCAAAATAAACCCCAAAGTGACTCCTGGACTAGTAAATAATCTAGAGCAAGCAGAAATTGGTAGGAAGAATAATGAACCAGCATTAAATATTGAACAAAATACCAACTGTACTCCTGAAATACAGCTGCCGGCTACAATAGCAGGAACAATGCCATTTGCCCCCTCCCAGCAGCCTGCTCTTATCCATGTCCTTCTACCCCAGCACCAGATAAGCAGGCCCTATACCCTATACGTTCATCCTTCAGTCAGGCCACACCCATCTAGCTTGGCTGTGCGTTCAATGACATTCGAGGACAAGACTGGAGGGAGTTCAGGAAAAGCCACAGAGGAAAGCACATCACCTGGGAAGTCTGCTACAAAAGACATAAGTCTCTCTCAGATGCAGGAACACAGTCTGCTGCAGAATAGTTCTGCCTGCTCCCCCTCAAGTCCTGCCTCAATGAAACGAATCTCCTGTGACCAGATCTCTGAGAAGAGCCCTTCTAAAGTCATGAAGATGCCGAACAGTTCTAGGGTACATTGTTATTATTCATGATTATTCTGGAAGTATTACTATAGCAATATCAGACCACCAAGATTAAAATAAGTAACTGATGAAACTTGTCCTTTTCACTTGAAAGTCCTGAGCGATGTATTCCCAACTGCAGCACACTGAGCATCCTTTATGTTCTGCCTTTCTAGTCGCCCTCACCCTATGGACCAGAGCTGGGTGACATCATACAGGCACGCCTGAAGGCACGCAGGAGCCTGGTGTCAAACAGACCCTCTCCCCGGGCTCTTCACCTCGATCCAGAATTCATAAATACACCTGAGAACACAGCAGCAGAGAAGCTGGACCAGAGTGTGGAGAGGTTCCTGGAAAAGGAAGAGAAACTCTCCCCTTGCATCAGTGAGGGAGGTCTCACCCCTCTCCGAGCTGTACCCTTGCAAGAGGTCCTCCTCTCCTCTGGACATTTACCTGCTGAGGTGAGGTACAGCGCATGGGGAGGGTTTGTTACTTTGCTGTGGTGCCCAGGCAGCTGATTATGCATCCTTTCTGTCCCACAGGCTCTCATCCCAACTGGGTATCTCATCCCCATCTCCCAGCCATCGCTCACTAACCTCCAAGACTCTCGGATGCCTGGTGCTGAGAGTGTAAATGCTGCAGCCTCCAATCACACCGTGTTCCACACACCTACAGCAGGTATGACCTGTTCTGGAGCCAGAACGGTTGCATAAACATTCTCTAAATATCAATCACATGGTAAAATGAGTTTAAAATAAACATTTAAAAATGATAAAAAACCTTTGGTTAGCTGGTAAATTAGTTTGATTAGAATTAAGTGTAATTGTACATTGTCAGATCTAATGAAATGTACTGTACTTATTCATAATGCCTCATATTCTCCATAGGGTCCTTGCCAGCTGGTGCCCAGGAGTGTACCCCCAACAGCTTCTCCCTCAAACTGGCTTCATCTGCTGTGCCAGTATCTCCCTTCCCAGTGCTCAGTCAGCCGGGCCCTTCTCCAGTTCCTAGCCAGAGACTTCACAGCCCCAGCCCTGCCATCCTTAATTTCACTCTCCAAAACATGGGCCTCATTCGCAGTGGCAGCCCAGGCAGGGCTTCTGCCTCCACGCCGTCTGAGCAAGTGAATGGCAGCCCTGCTCAGCTTGGCTTCCAGCAGAGAGGCATGATCTTTGTCAAGCCCATGTCACCTGTGCCCCTCCAGCAGCAGACCGGACAGCCCCTCGCCCTGTTCAACTTACAGCAGGTAACACACAAACAGTGCAATTTCAATTAAAGCGGTGCAATTAACACATTAGCGAAATGTTCCTAGAGATGATGCTCCAGAACACATTATAAATAATGCGTTTTGGAGAAATATGCTAATATTGTCACGGACAGTATTTGAAGACCATGAAAGTAAAACTCATCCTGACCTCTATATAAAAGGTGGTTTTGTAGAAGGGACTTGGGACACTTTTCCTGTGATATACAGCAACCAAACCATACCAAGAAAAGTGTCTAGTTGCAGTGTGTTTTCAGCTCGTTTCAGTTTTTCACTGCAAAGGGTCAGTTCAGTAAAGGTGTTGACAGGTTTGGAGAGTCACAGTGACATAAAAACGAAGGGAAACATCGACCTCGCTTGAGGTACATCAATGTATTATGTGGTAATTCCTGCTAGTAAGTCAGTGAAAATCACTTATTTTACCATCAAGCGCTAGTGAAATTACAATTTGCTTTTGTTCATTTGTATTTTGAATCAGTTCCATTGAGCTGCTCTGTAGTAATCTTTAAGTAGTGGTTTGGAAGTTATTGGGAATGCAGCAATATATGCAGATGCGCATTACTACTGCTAATGAACAATATATAGAATACGCCCTTTTTTTTTTTAACTTCAGATAATCCATGCATATCGAAAGAGAACGCTAGTGTCTCCTTTCATTTCAACCAATCAGATAGTGGTAATGCAAAAAGCTCGATTTGGTCACACTGTTATCCCTGCCAGTAAGTAGGGCCACATTAGCACGGGTACAGCTCAAATAATTTACATTGAAAAACTGACATTTTGCTCAGGCACAATTCTTGGTGGCAGTAGGAAAGCACCATTAGATAGATAATATATATATAGTCCTGCTAGTCTCGCCTAAGAGGTTCTCAGCTTGCATGGTAGAATTGTTTTGTTGCCTTGAAAACCAAATGGCCTAGCGCCCTCTAATGGACATCTGGTTATATCACTTTCCTTCTGATATATTGGTAGTGATACACTAATGAATTTCTTATCACAGACGTATACCTGTTCATTCAGGGGAATCAATCACCCATGCAGTGTATTCTTGTATGGGTATGTTGTAGTATATTCTATAAACGTGTGCTTAGCAGTTTTTCTGAGGGTTATGGAATTCTTTATGGGATTTGGTTCTGTACCATAGTCGCAGTTTGTTTAATAACATATGGGTAATGTCTTTTTACCGTGTGTGTGTGCGCACGCACGCATTCTTTCTATTTGGTGACAGGTCCTTTTTCTTTTTCCCTTTATAGCCTCTGATAGCAACTCCTAAGGGAACCCAGCCCATCCACCACAGCTTTTTCCATACTCCAGTATCTACCCTCTCCCCCCTTGCCACGGTGGTGACCTCCTCGAGCAACACGGGCTCCAGGAATGTTTACATCCCACAGCGGAAACTTGACATAGCCACCGAGGACAACTGTAGAGGTGGCCCAGAGAACCTTATGCTGCTAAATGACTTTTGCTGATGAGTCACTGTGCATTAAGAGCTGTGTCCCTGTACTGTTTGACCAGGATATTGCCTGTGCTGTAATTTTTCCATTGAAAGTTCCCAGACATCTACCATTTGGACATCAACACATTGCAGGACAGCTTGCAACCTCATTGAGAATGCTGATCGTATAAACAAGATTAGAGTGTTTCATATAATAACCCTCGGTTCCAAATATATATCAATCAGTTATGAGTAAGGTGCCAAAAATAAAGGGCTTTGTGAAATGACAGCTGGGATCCTCATGCAATTTACTGAGGTACTGTGTGTATCTAAGGGCACCACTAAATCCATGAACTGACTGGTCTGTCAGTCAGTACATAAGTAAACTAAAAAACACAAATAACACTTGAAATTGGTTAAAGTGTAATTGGGTTTGGTGGGTAAACTATATGTAATTTGTAGACTGAAATTGAAAATGTTTTATTTTTGAAAATGACAAGAGTTAAGTATTCTAGATAAGAGGAAAGCTAAATTCCTCTATTTAATGTTTAAGTGCCATAAAAAGGTGTCTGGAGTGCAGGACCTGTATGTTGTCTGTGTGAATGAGTTGATGGATGAATCATTTTGGAATCTGCATGTTTTACGGAAGAACTGAATTGAAAGAAAGCTGAATTGTACAATAAAAATGGATGTATGTTTTAAGTTTCTGTTTTAAACCATGCAGTTTTAGAGTAAATTATAGTAACATAAATAAATTATTCTCTAAATTAGTGTCTGCCAGAAATGAAATGGAATCAAAGTCCAGTTTATGGTGGGGTGTCTTTGGATTACATACCAGCATTGGTCTTTATCACAAGTTATTTTGGGAAAGTGGTCTAATTTGGACATCGCTGCTGCTTTGGTACCCTTAGCTGTGAATGAAAGATGGCCAGTATTTAAGGTCTCAGTTTGAAATCGTTCTAAGCAGAGAGCAGACCAGCAAATACTTCAACTAGCTTGTCGGTAGGTATATCCCTTATCTTTATATAAAAATGATTTGGTTATATGATAAACATAATATTACTCAGAAGTATGAATACAATCCCAAGTAAATATGTACCCTAATTGTTTTTTGTTAAAGAGAAAGGGGTGGGGAGGTTGTGACTTTGAAAATCAGAAAATTGATTTTCTTTCTTTGAAAGTCAGTGTGTTATTGTATTATAAGGGTAACCTGTGGTGAAATCCTTGTTATAGTGAATTTTGCTAAGTGTTTTGAAAAATATGCATTCAGATGATGTAATTAGTCTGTACTTTCTGATTTATATGTTTGTTTCTGTGAGGTTTTTCTCATCAACGATTCTTTAGAAAGTGCATGCTCAGTGGTCTTGTCCAGGCAGTTTGAAAGCTGAGCTGGTGTGCATTCACCAGCAGATTTGGTAAAGGCACTATTCCTGGACTCTTATCTTCACATTCCAGGGCTGTGAGATTGTTTAATGGGAGAAGACTGAACTGTCACCTGATAGATTATCTGTCCTTCAGGGTCCTATTTTGCTCACATCACATGTTCTGTGAAGGGTTTTCACAGCAGTGTAATTAACTGTAATTTGTTCAGTAGCACACAGGAAAAAACTCTGAAATTCACATTATAGACCACAGTGTACAGATGAAAGAAAAGAGTTATGTATTAGAATTTGAATTTTGGTACATTAAATAGAATTTTATAACACGAAAGCAAATTACTAGTACAGCAACCAGCAAATTAAGCAGCCACAGAAATGATCAATTTATAAAAGATTGTTATACTATTCATGCCAAACTACAGCTTTTTCATCTCCCTTGGGCAGTCTATCTCAATTCTTGGCGACGATGCCGAACTTGGGTGGAGGGGCCAAATGTGCAGCCTGTGAGAAAACCGTGTACCATGCCGAGGAGATTCAGTGCAATGCCAGAAGTTTCCATAAGACCTGCTTCATCTGCAGTGAGTGAGCAACACACTATGAGTGTGACAACGAGTATCTCATGGAGGGAACTTATACTTCTCAAATTGTATGTTATCCATTTCTACATATATATTGTCTGAAGGTCACAAATTAAGCCATTACCAAAAATTATGTACTGTAATTAGTATTGTTACTTACGGTGCAGCTTGATGGCACCGTTTTCAAAACAATTGACATGATATAAGCAGCATTGTTTCACGGTGAAGTAATACTAACAATCCAAAGGCTTACGCACACCATGTGATAAAAATGTGATGTCTAAAAATTCCTACTGAAGAGATATCCTATTTTGAATAGTAGCTCTCTATTAGGAAGCTGGAGAGGAATTCAGCAGTGTTGATGGGTAGATGTTGCAATTGGGAGCCTAACACTTGTGTAACTGACTACTTCAGCTGTTATAGCATGACTCAGATGCTCCATTTTCCCTCCTGCCATAAGTGTACAGGGTTGTGCACCTTTCGGCATTTGGAGATGTGTTAGCTGATGCATTGCATGGTATGGAAAGTGCTGATGGAAAGTGTAATAATTCTGCTCTAAGCCCAGATTCCCAGGGGCACCTGACTGACATTGGATTAGCGCTCTCTTTTTGTAGGATTGCAGAGCACTATAGTGACCACCTATAACTTGTCTATGTCAGACTTTTTAAAAAGATGAGGACAGTTTCTGCTGCTACTTAGACAAACCAAGAGACTTCATAATACCCTTTGGGAAAATATAGGAAGCTTTGGCAAAAAACTTAAAGTCAAACCTTATCTAACAGACAAGTAATCTAATTCTGGAATTTTGGATTTAGCAAAACCTTAAAACAGCCAGTACTACCAGTGAAATACTCTCTTCTTATGCATTTCAGTGGCTTGCAGGAAAGGTCTTGACAGCACAACAGTGGCTGCCCATGAGTCAGAAATCTACTGCAAAACATGTTATGGGAAGAAATATGGACCCAAAGGCTATGGATATGGCCAGGGAGCTGGGGCATTGAGCTCTGATCCACCTTCGGAGAGCCTGGGGATCCAGCCACAACAGTATGTGTCATCTGTTTTTTATCATTAAGTATTTAACAGTGTTGTCATCTTACTTTAAAAAAGTAATTAGTTACAGTTACAAATTACTTCTGCCAAAAAGTAATTAAGTTAGTAACTCAGTT
The DNA here is from genome assembly GCA_026777045.1 of Hyperopisus bebe. Taxonomy (NCBI): domain Eukaryota; kingdom Metazoa; phylum Chordata; class Actinopteri; order Osteoglossiformes; family Mormyridae; genus Hyperopisus; species Hyperopisus bebe. Next base: position 22,836,130 of record JAODJW010000007.1, on the reverse strand, counting down.
ACCACACTGTAAAAGTAATTAGTTACTCAGCAACATAACTGACATTTTTTATGTTCTACAGCGCTATTATGTTCTATAACATCTTTAACGTCAAAGACTTGAGGTAGACGTGGATAATAT
>JAODJW010000007.1:22812642-22824934 GCA_026777045.1 Hyperopisus bebe | reverse complement strand
ATCCATCCATCCATTTTCCAACCCGCTGTATCCTATTGGGTCGCGGGGGGTCCGGAGCCTATCCCAGAAGCAACGGGCACGAGGCAGGGAACAACCCTGGATAGGGGGCCAGCCCATCGCAGGGCACATTCACACCACAACGCAACAAACATAATATATTTTACTTATTTTGTTTTATCTTATGCACATACATACTGCCCACTCGCAAGATATAGGTCCTTTGTGCACAAATTCAACCCAGGCGGTGATAGCAAGGTGATCTCTTGAAGTTGACTTCTACTTATGTGAATCAACCTGACTTTTGACAATTTAGGGGGCGGAAAGCAAGGGAGACCCTGGCCTTCTTATAAATGTTCACTTTCAACATGATTACACCCATACAGACCTCCATGTCTCTTGATTGACAGTGTCCCTTAACTGAATAACTGGCACACAGTTTGGCCAGAGGTCATCCAGATCCGCACTCCTTTTCACAAAGTGGTGGCTGTGCACCAAAAAAAAAAAGGTTTGGCTAGAGGCTAGTTATTTCTAACATCGGAGCCCTGACAGCAAGCACAGTGAAAACACAGTGGAGGCACAATGGCCACAACATTTGAAAATTTACATGTAAGTAATACTTATAGATGGCTTCGTCTAACAACCTAGCAATTTACTTGTTGTAAAATTTGGTTGGAACTAGAGATGAAACGGTATGAAAATTTAAAATTACGATTACAGTAACCAAAATTATCACAGTTACCATTATATCACTTAAATATTGTTAAAATGTGCTGAAAATATGCAAAAAGTACCGACACACAACTACATCTGCATGATATGATATATCACATCACAATGTACTTGCCATTATATGGGGAAGTGCAATAATCACTAGGGCTTTAGATAACGGGCAAAACATCTGTCCGGATACCAGCTTTTTGGTACTATAAGGACATTTACTTACACCAACAATTTGATAAGTAGATTAGTAGTACACCCAAAATATTAAATGAGTATTGCGATGCCCATAAGTTAGTAATCTGTATAAATTTGGCATATCCTTATGTTTATGAAATGCGGTTAGCGGAACACGCCACATGCTTCCTTTTCGGTATATCATGGAAGAGATAAACACTGGTGGCAGTGATGAAAGGGACAGCTCAGCAGCCATTACATCTTTTGAAAGAGGAGATATCATGGATAAACAAAGTGCTGTGGCAGTACTTTTTGCAATTTAAAGTCCCAGAAGTTTATTAAATATAAGCATATGCCACATTTATACAGGTCACTAATATTTTAGGTGCACTACTAATTTGCTTTAAGTAAATTTTCGTACCGAAAAGCTGGCATTCAGATAAATGTTTTGCCCATCATCTAAAGTCCTGGTGATTTTTGCACGTGACATATAATCGCAAGTACATTGAGATGTGATGTCATGCAGCCCTACACAAAGCTGAAATAAATTTTACGAAATTTTATATTAAAAACCATGACTAGCAGCACTATGTGCTGTGTCTGCATGAACATTAGAATGATAAGAGTCAATGCCTTATGTAAACATATGAAACCCATATCAAATGTGAATTACACAAAACAACACACGTTGCATGCGACACCAGTTCACCTGCGTCTGGGGGACTTTCGCTTACTAGATACGGAGTTGTGGGTCAGCTGTCTCTACTACTCTCAAATGTTGAATGTCTGTGTGAGAGTTGCATTTGTGCACGAAGGATGTACATCTTGCAAGTGGGCAGTTAATATTATTTCACAAGCGCAGGTATTATTTATTGGCGAGTACATTTTATTGCTCTTGTAACTTGCAACATAAATGTGATGCCACAGCACTGCTTCAATTTTGAGTGTGCCTTGCAAACTCAATATATACCTGAACACTTCCTGTTTGTTGTTTCATCTTTTTGGTGAAGAGATTAGTAGACACAGGAAAAAAATATGTAAATAATAAACAAACAATCTAGATTTGTGAACTCCAGGATCAAAATAAAAAGTGTGTTAACAATTAGACAACAATTAGACTGAACATAAGTGCCACACTGAGGCCAAAACCATAAAACATTATGAAGGATATCAGGCATGAGCCAGAAGCACCATGTGAACAGCATCAAGAAGACAGAGGCCATCAGGAATGTGGCTGGAAGAAGCCTATTGACATCTGGGCCCACTGTAAATCTGCATGTGAACACATACAAAAACACACCAAAAAGAGAAGCAGAATAAGAAACACTAGATAGATCGGAATATTCCTCCTTTCACAGTCATGAAAGCCACTTGATGGGATTCACTACATTGCATTTTAATGTGGGATTAGTGTAACATCTTTTAAAAACATGTTTTATTTTCAGAACATAAGAGGTTTCATAAAACATTAGGCTGATAGGCAACCACTGTAAGGATGCTTGATTTTGATGTTTGAAGTAACATATCCAGTTAATAAGAGGTACTATCTTTGCACCCCTTGCACCAAAGTTGAATGGCATACATCACAGTTCAGCCAGAAGCTCAAATCTCAAATCAATTGTAAATAAGTGACAGACAAATTATTCTAAAAAGCCTGGCTGTTTACTTTCCAACCAGCTTCTATGCATTTTTTTTTTAAATGGCCTTTATGGAGGACAACTTTATTTTTAATTATCTGAACAACAGAGCAATACATTAAGTGAAGCCACTTCCAATCAGCCCATCCCTGCCCATTCTATGCATTATTGATACAGTACAGGCAACATGCATACATTTCACAGCTGCATAATGTGATGAGGCCTTTTGGGAGAGAAGAACTTACATCTTGCTCATGACAACTTTCTTAAGTTATTTTCATGTAACCAATCATTCATTTCCATTGCTTTGCACTGAGAGACCAGAAAGGAGCTGATCTCCTGGATTTTCAGGGTTTTACAACACCACTCAATGGACCGTCCAAAAGAACAGGATGAAAAGACTGGGCTTAGACTGAATTCAAATATACCCACTAAAGTAAAAACCGCCTAAGTATTTTCAGTATATGGTGAAAGAGCTTTCCTGATCCTGTTCCATATGACATTCATTCATTCATTGTTCAAAACCACCAAGTCTGGAGAACACCAGCAGATATTACACTGGGTACAATCTAGATGTTTGCGTCTTGTGACAGAAGGACATCCCACATGTGGGATAAAATCAGAGAAATTTAGTGATACCAGTTCACCTAAACGGCTTGTCTGTACACTGCAGGATGAAACTGAAGTACGTAGAACAAACCCACACAAACACAAGGAGAACACAGTTCTACACATTGGAGTACCATCCCACCTGCATAACACACATTATCTCCGTAAACTGCTACTCATTTTTTCCTGTAAACCATACCATTATTATTTCTCTCCATTACACCTCACATTTATTATATTGCATTCGGTAAGATACTCTTATGAAGTCACCAGATAAACAGGGAATGTTTTGTCCGCTGGGACAAAACATTTTATTGCTCCTATGCCTGCATGTACTTCAGCTTGACACAGTCTTTGACAAATAAAAGGCTAATTAAAAATAATGAATTTAAGCACTGTCAAATCAAACAACTATGTTCCTCTTGGTAGAAAAGGTAAAAAAAAATACTAAGTGTAAATGTCTTTGTTCTCATTTTTGTTTACCTATAGGTGAAGTGTGTATAAAACACAACACAGGGAATGGTTCCACTACACACCAAACGACTCAAACAAAAACAGCTTTTTGACATATATAAAATTGCATTACACTTAACACTGCAGCCAGACTGGTGCAGACAACCCAGCTAAAGTGTGATCCTTTACATACAGGAATCAGCTGCAAGCTTAGAAAAAGTACACCTTCTTACCGGGTGATGAGGTTGACCATTCCCAGCACGCTGGCCAGCAGAACCCCCTTCAGCAGCCACGACTCAGAGTTTAGGTCAGTGATAGCACCCACGGCCCACAGCACCGCTGTACAGAACACCAATAGCAGGTGGAACTGGGAAATAAGGCAGCAAGTACTGTCAGAATACTGTGTATGGCAGGCAGCTTAAGAGCACAACAGCAGTGACATGGGCAAATCGACATTCACACACAAAGGAGTAAGGAGAATTTTATATTCACAATAACAACCTGTATCAGGAACAGCATAACACAGGTCTGGTGTGACAGTCAGTTAAAGCATGGATGTTTTGGCTGAAAAGGAGACTTACCCTATATCTCTTGATTATGTGGAAGAAAATGGAATTGGCCTTCATCCTCTCCAGCTTAACGTGATTCAACATGTGCACCAACAAGGGACTGTGCACCTGATTTGCAAGATCGATGGGAGTCTGTCCCTAAAACATGCACAGACCAGCATACATGAGAGAAGTTAACTCAAATAAGCCACAAAGGAGTGTCTGGAGATCTCACCCTCCCTATGTGGCCTTCCTCTGGATTCTCCGTTAAATAAGCCACAATTGAGTGCCTGGAGATCAGATATACCCTATGTGGGCATCCTCTGGATACTCTGTTTCCCTCAAGCAGTCCAAAAACATGCCATTGTGATAACCACCATCTCTAATTTGCTGTATTGTTTATGGTATATGCATGTATGCGCCCTTGGATGGACTGGCGTCCTCTGGGATAGCCCCCTGTGCAAGTGGTTGAAAGATGAAAGCTACAAAACATGAATACACGACCCAACTATTAAGATGATCAATATGCTATTGTATTTGTTAAACAATAATTATCATAGCTACTAAAATATGAACCATCAGTACTAACAAGACACATATGGCTACTGAAAAGAAAATTCGTGGTCACCTTGGCATTCTGCAGATCCACGCTGGCTCCAGCCTCCAGCAGGATGTGGACTGCATCTACGTTCCCAGCCAGAATAGCACAGTGCAGCGGGGAGTTTCTGTTAATCTTGTCCACCGCACTTACTGATGCATTACATTTGATGAGAAAGTTTGTGGGCTCTGGTCTACAGGCAAATCACAAAACAGATTTCTGTGAGTAATAGTTCATGCCCAGGCTCACAAAACATTACAAGTGCACTCTGATTCAACTGAATTAGATATAGTACCTTTCATAATACAGTTACCCTGAGGCACTTAACAAGAGTGTGTGACATATTAGTTCCTGGATACTAAATTGTTTATAATAGAAGAGAAAAAGCAAAAACAAAAAAAGATAAGGAAAGGATTTAATTTTGGTTTAGATTTAATTAAACACCACAATACATACCCAATAATCTTCTGGGCCGCTAACATCAATGGAGTTTGACCACTGAGATCTGGACAATCAACTTCCTACAATTTCAAATGATTTATCTTCAGTCTACAGGCATCGTTCCGAAAATATTTTCACACTAGAACCAGGCACATGCACCATATTTTAGATGGGTTCTTTGATGTTTGAATCTTTTTTTTTATATATCTACATGGCACATAAAATCAAGCTAAAATAAAAAGTGACAGTATTGCATTGCTGAAAACAAACAAGCAACTAATGGTAGAAGTGTGGCTCAACACTATTCTACACTCAAATCCACATCCTTAAACACTCACTGTTTATACAAGGACAAATGAACATGTCCTACAGAATTCAATCTGACTAGAACACCAGCAAAACAATTCATTTAATCTAAACTGTTAATTTATTCAGATTTTAATAAGAGGGAAAATGAACCATTAATAAAATGCAGGGCATACTGGTGCTATAACCTGTGAGTAAAGAACAAACACAGTCTAAACTGCCTGCCACTGCACACACACCTGTCCCTTGGCCATCAGGTAGGCAGCAATGGGCATGTGTTGGAAGAGTACAGCTAGATGGAGGCCACAGAAGCCCTCTCCATCTGACAGTGATGGGTCAGCCCCATGCCGCATTAAGAGGATCACCATGGGGAGGTGGCCCTGCCTGCGAGTGGATCCGTGCATCCCAAGCACATGCAGAAATACATAAAGCAAAGACAAGGAAGAGGCAAAAGTCAAAATCTTCATCTAAACACCCCTCCCCTCACCCAAGAAATTCTATGTGCCTTGATACAGTTCTGTTAACAATCAAATAAGACAATTTCTCCAAGTACACTTGGGCAATAAAACACAGTTACCTTATGGCCCAATGCAGGGGTGTTGAATTAAGGTCACCTCCTAACTGGTCAACAATGGCACCTTTAGAAATGTAATACCTGGAGAAAAAGCACAAAGTGAATAACAATAAGAATAACCTTCAAATGCCTTACAATGCACCAAGCCATGTCTCTGTCTTCTAACTGATTATTTTGATCTGGGGCTCAGGGACCTAAAATCAGTAGGCCTTAATGAACATCTATATGTAGAATGCATTAAGGTGTCTCTCGTGTTGTATTGTTGAAAGATCAATACAGCATTTCATCGAAAGCATCACATTTCAGGTAGTGCTGTTCCTAAAAGTCACTGAGCGTGAAGAAAATATTCAGGCAGGTAAAAAAGATTGAATGAAATGAAAAATAAAACACATTTAAAAACTTTGTAGCGGAATTGAGTCTTACTTGACAATCTCAGCCCTGTTGTTGATGGCAGCCCAATGCAACAGAGTGACATTTTCCTTATCTGGCTGCCGTACATCATACCCTGCATCAACTAGCTCCTTACATCGATCCAGGATACCAAACCTACAGATACAGACGACCGATTAATTACTGCACATGAGGAGCAGGGGGGAGCTTGCTTTTATATTATTGCAGCTGAATTAATGACTACGATGAAGTGCCTCTGAAACATAACACACTCAAAAACAAGTTCCGTATGCAAGGAAGAGATAAACAGTCAAGCTTAAACACAAAGTAAGTTTAAAACAAACATGGACTTAATACCTTTAAAAATAAATCACTGAAAAAAGCAATGGAGAGATTCATTTTCACTTGAACAGGTATTGCATACTCACACCAAGTAATTTGAGGATACCTCTTCTACTCTATAGTGAAAACTATGCTGTTGATTATCATCTAGTCCTTAGTCAATTTTTCATCGCAATGAAAGGAAAATCAAAATTAATTAATTAGGTCTGTATAGTAAAATACATCAAAACACTTTAAAAATGAATGGATCTTACTGAGTGGCCTTTACGATGTCCCAGCTACTGCTGTCATCCATATGTGGTCGCCTTTTCGGTTGCTTTGTGGGGTCCATTGTAATGTCAGGCCCTGGCCCAAACTGTGTGCTCATTCCAGACATGAAGCCATGTACCATTGCGCTGCGTCCATGCCACTGTCCGTGCCCATGTCCATGCCCATGCCCGTGCCCATGTCCATGTCCATGTCCGTGCGCCCCAAGTCCCTGACAGTGGGCACCATGTTCTTGGAATTCACTGCCCAATTGACTCTGAGTGGAACACTGCAAATTTCAAAGCATATGTAAGTAGACATGTTTATTGAATTATTTATTCAAATATATAATTCCATTATGCAGATGTCTATGATATACAACGTTACATCATCTTTCTTCTTAAACAATGTTATTCATTTCAGAGCAAAATGAAGTCGTACTCGTCTATATGCTTCAATGCGGTGTGAATATGTGATACATATTTTTTTATCAGGCTTTTCACTTTATCTACACTACCATAACCACAATAAAGGACAAATCATTGCTAATATTTAAACGTAAGAACCACTTTTGGAGACTGACGCTACGGAAAGCTCCCCGTTGACAAAAATACGTTGAATACCCTGGTGTGGGTGCTACCCATTTAGCCACATGATTTCTGATATCTAATTTCTTACTTTATACCAAACATTAATGGAAAAATAGTCCACGAAGTGACAAAAGTAAGCTTGTACCCGTGCTGGAACGAGTAATTTAATGATAAGAAACAGTAAAGATATCTTTAAAAATCGGATAATTAACCACTTTACTAAACCACACTGACACGTACATGCGACTTGCCTTAAACTTACTGCCAGTTACTCGGCTGCTAGCCTGCAGCTAGCTAAACAGACAAAGAGCTGGTCAGGCAGCTTCAAAAACAGATGAAAATAACACAGAACGAGCTACATTTTTTCTAGATTAAGCTGATGGAAAAATATGTGCTCCACCTTACTTCATTTTGTCCATTCCAGTCCATAATGTTGTATATACAGAAGAAAAACTAAAACCTTTCTCCACCGAAGCGTCTTCTTCCGTACTTCTCAACTTCCTAGAGACGAGCCACATAAGATGGGAGCCCATTGGTCAGTTATGTCTTATCCCCGCCCAGGACACGTCTGTTAAGTTACTGTTAAGTTAACAGCGTAATATAAAACAGAAAACGGGTTGTAACATAAAATACTAATTTATTCCATATAAATTCCCTTAAAATGACAAATAAAAGTTGTGCCACGAAATGAGTACTGTACAATTAAATCTGTAATATAAAATATTTATTCTGAAATTCCCTTGAAATGGTGCCTAAATAAATGTTTCGCCGTGATATTAATACATTATTGTGAAATTAACAGTCTAATGTAATGATTTCACTTCTAATTTGTATAAAACAGTTTTGCCATTAAACGAAGTGGCTCACTGTGAATTAGGTTATACTACTAATAAAATCTAAAATCTTAATACATTAAACAAACAGCACAACAAATACTCAATGCCACTTAACAAAGAAATTCAGCTATGCTTGTCATACACAGTATATTACTCAAAACATCCTTTAGTACTAGGTTTGTTAAAACCTCAGTGACTTTTAGATATATAAAACTACCTTACTAAAAAAAAGTGTTCAGAAAAACCACATATATTGATAGTTAAAAATGATGGGAAAATAGGGCACAGGTTTAAAAATTCCTGAAATAAGTAAAGGTGACAGTTTGGGTTAAACAATATGCTTGAATAAAATTCTCAGGGATGCCCTGCTTCCTCCCACAGTCCATAAGCAGACTGGAGTCCAAAGTTCTGAATAATCCATAGACATAAAAGTGGCCTTAAATAGGTCAGCAAGCAGTCACGTTTCCAGTGTGTCTTACATTAAGGGTCCTGCCAAGTTGGGTGGAATGACTTACTGCAATGGATCCCTGGACTTAATACCAGCAGGGAGAGAACAGGATCAAAAATCATTTCATTTACACTAAAATCAATGGCGAACAGGGCGAATAGGCTACGACGACAGGCATATCTATAACTATGAAAAGCACTGAATTACTTTTCACAAACACCATTACAAATAAAGGTTTGGAGCAACTTTCAGTATTTTAAGTTTCACTTCAGTTTTCACAATGGAAAGCTCTGTAGGACAGAAGTTACTGGTTCATTGATCTATGCACTGCCAAATAACTGCTGCCCAACCAGTTGTTCCGTCCACAGAAGAACAAGCACAAATACTGTGAGTGAGTGAATGACCTGAATTTGCCACTTTCTGCCTCTGGGTCCTCCATGGGAAAAATTATTTTCCAATTGATATATGACTATATGATGTGCTGATTTAGATTCTTCCAGCAGTTGGATTATTGTTGCTTCGCCTATGGTAACATCCCCCAAAAAATATTACTTATAGTTGTGAATATTTAAACTGATTAGCCCCATTCTATTTAATTTTAATACTCGGTTGTGGTAGAAACAGTATTACTATATCTCTACTGGCAGGCATATTTCTAAAAGTGCATAGTATATACCACTGAAATCAATATTTACTAAAAGTGTATATGGTGGAATTCCTGTTTGCGTGGAATCACTGACCATAAATATCCTGAGTGAAGGCAGAAACACATCCATGTTGAAGGATCAGGGAGAACTTCCAGCAGCAGGACCTTGGTAGTTTTTGACTCAATGTCACAACATGCAAGGAGAAAAAGGCAATTTTTTTGTTTTACAAACAAATAATTATTTACTTTCTCTAGACATAGATCTTACCTGGGGATGTAATAGGGTCGAGAAGGACCCAGTTGAGGAACACTCAATTTCAGGACCACTGGACATGTTTGGCTCTCCTGATTAGTGCACGTGTGCAATATAATATCGATGTCATGGCACCCAACCCTACAACAGAGGAAACTGAACTTCTGCCAGACTAAAGTATTTTCATAATCATTTGTTCTAAAACACTCAGTGAACCTGAACATGTAGGTCCACCTTTACAAACTATACTACAAATAAATGTTTACAGTGGATTTCAGAAATTTCAATTAAGTTTTTGGTACAATTTTAACAACAAAATATATGCAGTACGCAACAAACAGTATACCTTAATAGATTTCCCTGAAATACTCATCCCTAAATGGTTAGAGTTAGTAAGGCATGTCTGTGTTCACTCATAGTGTGCAAGGTCTGCAATGACAGTGAGGGCTCAGGGATTGACAGAGAGTACTTTCATCATACATAGTATGTCCTGCAGTGAAATGCTTATTGCAATGCCCCAAGGAAATATGGGTAAAAATAATTTAAAACTATATAAAAAGAGATAGAAAGAGATTAGATATAGTACTATCTATACTATATACAGGGATATACAAAATATATATGTGCTATATTGCAATTGAGATCTAAGATATAAATATAGATATTGTACATATATTGCACTATAGAGTAATATTTAACATGGAGTATACAGAACGAGGAGATAGCATAGATGTATGGAGTGTATAATATAATATAGCCCACAGTGTTATGGATCCTGGTTCCAATGCCCTGAACCACATCATTGGACTTCAATACTCCAGTACTGGTGGTGCGGTGAAGGAGATCAGTCACATCCTTGTGGGCAGATGCTAGAGGCTCCTACAGCACTGCAGGGTCTACAGAAGGGCTCAGTTTATGAATTCTGTTTCCTATGACAGCACAAATGTTTTAGCGCAGCGTTTTGAGGGTTTGAATCCAGCAGTCTGTCTTGGTCCTTGTGATGTCACAGTTTGAAAAGGAGGCAGAAGTATTTATGCTGGCCTCTGCTACCTGAACCTAACTTCTGTGCTGGAGTGGGAAAGATTAGCCCACCACAGGTGATCCATCAGAATCACGGGGTCTCTGGGTCCGGTTTAAACTCTTTAATGAACAATTGTCACTTCTATACAATCTTCCAGTTACTGGGTTAGTACTCCTATGTACAGGCTTAACTATGGGTGTGGTTTTCTACAAAGCAATAAGCAACAGAAACATAAATAAATGAAAGTAGTTTGAGCACTTCTACAGGGAAACTATGCTATACTGAAATGATAACACTACAAGGGGTGGCTGGTTTACTCAATTGGTAAATTACTCAATTATTGGTTTAATAGTGATGATCCTAGACTGAATATTAACCAGGAGAATGCCTGGAAGCAGAGGTTGATTAGTTTGTTTCCTTAGTTTAACCAAGACTGTAGCATGTTTCTCTCTCTTCTGCCAGCATCACCTATATAAGGGAACAGGTAAAAGTGTTGATCATGGTTTGAGTCATTTTAAATGTGTCCATGTTTGATCTAATGTCCAAAAGTGTCTGTGAGTTCTAACTGATCAATGACTGAACAGTACATGTATGCAGAAGTACAGATAACAGCAATACATAAATAAAGGCAAAAATATAGTAAGTACTGCAAAATTCTTCATTATTGTGGTGGCACTGAAGTCACCCATGACCAGAGTAGCGTCACCTTGTGGGCACCCATCAACCACAGAGTGAAACTGCAAGCAAAATGTCTTCCTCAATGAGACATCACCCACCACGGTCAGAGCATACACTGAGACAACAGACAAGACACCCAAGGAGTGCCTGAGTGTCATAATACACTCCTTGAAAGGAGTGACACCAGACACCATTATGAGGAGCCGATCCGACAGAGCAACGGGTACTCCCTGAGTATGGCTGCCATCAGAGCGACCAGACCAAAAGTAGGTGTACCCACCTGCAGAGATCTGTCCACTCCCCGGTCTGTGTACCTATGATGGGTGCTGGAACCAGGATCCAGCAATCGACAGCCCCTGACCTTTTGCAAAGTCAAGGAATATTGTCCTCCTTTCACCCTGTTGAAATAAATAAATATAAATATGATAATGTTAGGATTAATAGAAGCATACTCTCAGAGTCTGCGCATGCATTTACATGTATGTAACAGTTTTATTACCTTGTAAATAGTCTGTAGGGTTTGCAAACAACCCAACGCTTTTGATGTAGCTAATTTTAGATGTAATGGAATAATATAGATTTGCTGTAAGAATTCCTGAATGGGCATGAGGATCTGAAACGAGTATCACACCAGATGCGTGAGAGCTGGCAACCCTGCATTGTTTCTTTAAGTGTGTATTTGTTTACATTATTTTATTTAGTTGAAAACAGTTTATAGCCACTGAACATAAGCTGCTACATTTAATGCAGTTCATTAAAATTATACTGCCATTAACTTATAT
>JAODJW010000007.1:22775839-22796780 GCA_026777045.1 Hyperopisus bebe | reverse complement strand
AAACAAAAACCCTAGCAACATGCTGTACTGTCGGCATTTTCTTGCAGTGTTATTTTCGAGTCCATCTTAGTCAAGTCCAGTTCAAGAACGTGTCTTTAAAAAATTAAGTCCAAGCCAACGGGGGCCAATATGAGACCATTACAGGATCTGGGAAGCCTTGTCTGAGACCTAGGAAACACAAGTTCAATTTTAAACGATGAATCTGAATTTAAAAAGACTAAACTGAAGACTAAACAAATACCTCAAAAACTTACATTCATTTAAAATAATTTATAAATATTTCAAAACATAAAAATAATAATTTTCAACTAAGAAATAAATTACATGTCAGATACAATGGTAACAGAAACACTACAGCTTGGATTAATTGGTCATTGTAGCATGACTGTACCTTGCTGAGCACATTAATAATTGGTCCTAGAACCAAAAATTGCATAAAGATAAATATCCTTTAAAAGTTTTTCAGGTTTTTCTTATTTAACAGACTTTTTATCAAACATTCAAATGGTGTGAATAGTGCTGTATGTAATACTACTGTAAAGGTACACACATTAATTCTGTGCCATTTGGTAGGCTATATCATTTTCAGTTTGATGTGCACAATGAAATGAATGAATTAACTTATAGACATGAATGAAACCTTAATTCACAAATAGATGTTGAACATGGGAAACATTATGCTAATTGTGGTTGTGAGTTGGTTGCTCCTACTGCTGGTTACAGTTAGTCATAACTGTAACATTTTAGTTTCCCAATAAATTACTCTAGAACTCAAGAGTGAGACAGTCCTTGATAAGACCAAGGCTGTCTCTTGGCTCTCTTATACCGAACTTGGATATGCTGCTTAAAATGTTGCTGGAAAGACATCCAGCGTGCTAACTCATTTCAGATGAAGACTGAAGCAAGACGAACAGCCTCTGGAAGTTAGTCTCTCAGTGGCATCTAAGATTCTTCTGCCAAGAAACTAAAAAACTCAGACTGAACTAAAAAAGCAACTACAACTTACATTTGCCACAATGTACTTATTTGCACTCTTTATGTGGGTCTGCTGCATTGATAAAGAACATATAAGTCAGATTGTTCTTGCTGACATGTTTAATTTAATTTTGTCTGGACATCATTTGAAGTATGCAGCCAGCATTTCTTCCTTGCATACTTATTGGTTTTGGTATAATGAGAGTCAAAGTAATATAATTATTGGTGCACTTACATTGCACAAATTGCGCTAAACTATCCAACAATGTTTGTCTAATAGCAGATATTTTTGTCAGTGTCTTTGATGGAGCCCATAAATTGTTTCAGTTTTTCTGTTAGCTGCCATTAGCCAACAAGAAAGCCAGCTAGTGTCATCCAAGCGAGGCCAAGGTAATGGAGCACACACTAGCACAGTCCACGAGACCAATAGTGCTTAGAAAAAGGTTAGGGCTGTTAGGCTCAGTAACATACTGATGAATAATTTCATAAATAAATAAATAAACAAGCAAACAAACAAAAAAATAAATCTGGAAATATAATTCATTACACATTAATAATGTGATATGTTAAATACATAATACATATATAAAATATATAAAACTATTAAATATATAGGTATAATTTATTTATTCATTGATTTATTTTACAAATGTATTTATTTATTCATTTATTCATGACATTGATTTATTTATTTTTACCAAGCTGTTTCATCCTCCAAATACAATAACGACATGGCTTTTCAGTAATACAAGCGTTGTGAGCATTTTATGCCTTAGACGTGCCACATTTAAAGGTGCTATTTTCTTGTTATTTAGGTGTGTTGAAAGTCCATTTGACAACTGAGAAGTATTGGGTGGACCACCCTGGTCGGTAAATTTTATTTCCAACATTTTATCTGTAGTGTACTGTGGATAGTATAACTATGAAAAATTAAAAACTACCCAAGCATAAACTGACCCTGTTCATCAATTGTCCCCACAATTAAACGTAAGTGAAATGAACACTTACTGACTGTGTCTTTCTGGTGAAGGACTGTGATGAATAAGAATGAGAATTTCAGTCATGGGGATTCATAAAGTACAATGATAATTATGAAGATGAGACGTTGGCTAGCTATCACTAGATTGTGATTTAAAAGAAATTTTGACTGAACACTTAACCTGTTGATAAACTGAGTTTGCCAGCATTAGTCTATGTAACTTGTTTTATGTTTCCTTTCCAAATGTTTATTGAAATTGGAGGTCATTCCAAATACCTCAGGTAGCAATATATGCATTTTGCGGCATGTTTATTTTTACGGGATGCCTTGCACAGAGACTCCTTATAGTATATGTGTGCAAACAGAGTAATTCTTGACTTGGCACACATGATGATGGGAATAAGTTTGTGCATGTTCGAAAAACATTGAATTTAATAGAAGAAATCTGGGGGGCTAAAGCTGTATACAGGCTATGGACATAAACTATGGACTCGGATTGACTTGGGGAAATTTTCAAGTTGAGACCAAGTAAAAAATCATCCAAGTGTGACAAGACCAAGTCATTTTATATGTGGCTTTGAGATTGAACTCGAGTTAGAGTCCAACTTCCAGTACCACCAACACTATTTTCTAGCATTACGCCCTACGGCAAAAAAGGTTTTTTTTTTTTGGTATGATTTATTTATTTAAATTAGATTTCAGGGTCACAGTTTATTTGAGGGGTAAATGAATCCTGTAGTAGTACATGGTTACTTAATGCATTAATTAACCAATAACTAAGTGTTAGTTATGTACTGATCCAGTGCTTGTTCATCATCAATAAATCATGATGTATTTAATTCTGTTAGTTAGTTAACAGTGAACTAATTGGTTAATAATGGCAAGATTTCTAATACTGGTTTCCCCATAAAATACACGAAGTGTCATGATTTATTAATGATGAATGAAAATGAGATTAGTACTTAATAAACACTTAGTTACTGGTTAATTGATGCATTAAGTAAACGTGTACTACTACATTATTCATGAAAACAATTTCAGTGTAGTGTACTCAATTTGTTGCCTTTTTCATGTTCTGCATCTGTTTAATGGCAGTTATAAGGGAATTTTGAACAAAAATGGAACCATGAAGTATAGAAATAATGACAAATTATATCACGATAATTATCAGTATCAACTGACTGTGGTGTAGCCTAGAATTTTTGACAGATGGTGTGTACTGTGCGGATCCAGCCTTTCACCTCCTAGTTTCCAGTGCTCCCAACTGTGGCACAGCCCAACCTATTTTCACGAAGCAATATACTGTATGTATTTAAAATGATTGGTATAATGGCAGACATTTTTTAGCTAATTCATTGTGATTACAGTGATTTAATTTTTAATTGCTGAAAACTTCACTTAAAAATGATGTTGAAATTGAAAATACAATAAACTGATCATCTGTTTGCTATGCAGTTTTTAATTCCTTATAGTACATGGGAACAATTAGTTGTCACCTGTGTGTGCAGAACAGCAATGAACCATTGCTAACTTTCATAAGTTGTATAATAGATAAAAGGATACCTAATCATGAGCACAGGATGCGTTTTAATGACTCATGGGATTTCAAAATGATGGGGAACACAGGTCTTAAAGCTAAATATTTCTGAAATTCACATACAAAAAAATGTCACATTTTTGCAACAGGAGGTGCGTCTACACCTTGCACATCGTGTATGGCCAAAAAATTAATTTTGCACATTTTGTTGCAAAGGACACTATGTAGCAATAATGAGCAAAACAAAAGTTTAACGTGTTAAAATAATTTGATAGGCTTTGACATCTCTGATACAGAAAAACATGGAGAGAGAAAGGCATAGGTTCAGAAGGTCTTCTTCTGAAGAGACAGACAGGGATCAGACTCACAGTGTCTCCTTCTAATCTACCTTCTGTGGAAAAGATTATGAGATAGACAGAGTGATATATATATTGACAGTCTTACTGATGCCCCAGGATCATCCATTAGTTTATGCTGGTAATCAAAAAATCATAGTCAGTCAGCAGTGTTAGCTTAAGGACCAGGCTCACACTGATCTAGTTTGTGCAAAGTGGCATAGCAGTTTATGAAAGCAAGCTAGACCACTTAACAGAGTACAAAATGCACTTTTGTAAGGGGTGGGGCTTGTAGCCCATTTTCATTAATCAAATCAACAGTTGCTATTTAAAAGAGAACAAGAAACAGCAAATATTGTGAGCTGTAAAGAGCCATATCCAGCCCTTTGTGGGAAATGGACAGGTTATTCTGCAAGAACATTTCCCAAAAAATTGTTTGAAATTATTAAAAGTCTCCTTTGCCAAGCCTCACATAAAAGAGGGAAGTTCACCTGACCGATTTATTTATCAGTGAACTGCTGCTGCTGCTGCTGAGCACATTCTTCTGTCCATTCTGACTCCCACCAGACAGTTTTACTCAAAACCTGAGAGAGAGAGAGAGAGAGAGAGAGAGAGAGAGAGAGAGATTTGGCCTTCAGAAGGGCAAAATCTGTTTTTAATTCACACATCTGGAATAATGATGCTGTTGCAAAGAAATATTTTTCAGACTGAACAGACATGTACTTGCATTGTAAAATCTGGCACCTTATTATAATGACCAATTTTATCACTAACAGTTGTGACTTTGGCACTAGTTACAGAATAAATAAGTAAATAAGAGCACAAGGCAAGATGTTTAGATGTATACATCAGTATTATCCAACACACAACACTCTTAATTTGCTTAATAAAATTAAACTTATGAATCAGTATTCCAAAAGTTTATGTTACTTTAAACATCCTATAAATTTATGTTGAACTGGTCTATCAGTTGTCATTGCATGGTAATTAAATTTATAATACTGTTACATTCAAATTTAAATCACATAAATGAAAGTGAATACGAAAGTTCAAACAAGGAGACCTAATGAATGCAAGTGTGTCCAATCACATCGGTCCAGGTTTTATATAAAGAGTAAGTCTAACCCACTTGCCATTACAGCTATTCGGTTCACCCGCCTCATCCCCTCCACCACCTTCGGCTCCTCGTCCTGGTCCAGGATTGGCTCCTGTCCGGCAGGACAGGAGCAGGTAGGGCAAGGGCAAGATCAGGCAGGGCAGGATTAGACAGGGCAAGACGAGAGACAGGATTAGTACATCACTCAGTAAGGTACATGGGAATGGCAACAATACTTTAATAGAGCGAAAATGTCTGCTCTTAATGAACTTGGGCCCGGTGAGACCGCTACTTGTGTTGCCCCACCCTACTAGGCGTGACACCATGTTGTTCTGTATTTATTATTCATTTAAAAAAGCATGAATTTGCTTGCTTAACCACCATACCGGGCTGAAATGTGTGCCTTGGTATTCAGCTTACTTTGATATGTATAGCACTAAAACCACCACTGCTAGGCTTTACTGTCCACTGAATGTCTTAAAAGACCCAATCTGAGTGAAGTCTGGTTACAGTCCATTAATGGTAGTATTTATTATATAAGTCTCTTTGTGCAATAGAAAATATTTATATTCTGTTTCCAGTGTTCCACAAGCATTATTAAAACATCACAGTCAACGGCTTCACTTTATTGTTAATATTGTTTACTGTAGTTGGGAAAGGAGTGCTGCTTTGTTGCATGTTGTTTGAAGAAGGCCTCCTTATGTGTGGTGCAGCTTTGTCCACAGGTCCTGTACAAAGTGCTAGGAATGGCAAAGGCGAATATCAGAGCAGATTTGCACTGCACTGATTCCCTCCCCCCATCTGGGACTGGAAAGCTCATTTATCAAACAATTATGGCCAGTGGCTCCTCTGGTATTTCAGTACAACCATCAGGAGATAGACGTTTCCCAGAGGATGAGTAACATTGCTCCCTTCCTCCAGCCCCTTGACTTTTTCTCCCTCCTCCTTCTCCTTTTTTCTTTCCCTGTGTCTCTCTCCCTCTCTAGCTCTGTTAATCCCTTCACTTGATTTTCCACCTGGGTAAAAAAAAACCCTCTGACTCCCTGACAGCCCTTGCCTGCCAGAAATTGCTATTGACATTTCAATTCCAAATGCAGCCTCCCCCACTAGCCCCCCACCCTCCATTATGCCATAATAGGAGAATGGTTTTACATTTGAATGAAAAGCACAAACATGTCTGTGTCATTCCCCCCCCCTTTCTCAGTCCCCTATTACAGATACCATCTCATACAGGGTAATGCAATTAGAGGATAATAGGTATGTGTGTTGGTGCAAGGTTACAATAAGAACTGGCCCTGTACTCTTCACCATGCCTCCATTTAGACATTTCAGGAACAGTGTGTCTCTGCAGGGCTCCTGCGCAGGACTGTGCATCACAGTGTGCAGATATGTAATGTTGTGTCACAGAATCCTCACTTTGATGTGGGGAAGTCTGCAGTGGGGGTGATGGTGTGAGCATGATTCCTGGCCATGAGCTAGCAGTTGGATGGCGCTGTTGTAGCAAAATTTCCTTCTTTGATGCATTTACATTAAAAAAAAGATAAACTGGAGGCTGCATAATACTACCTCCAAAGTCCTGGAAGCAAACATTAAAACAAGCATATCAGCTTTACTACAACAGGAAATATACTGGTGTAATCATGCTCTCTACATTCTGAAGGCTGTGGAGAGTAATAGTATGACTAGATGCCTTGAACTGAATGAAATGAACCTGCAGTGATTTCTGACACCTACAGGGGCAGTTCAGTGACAGCATGCACAGGGTTAGGTTTCTTCTCTACTTGGATGCCATTAATCAGTGAGGAAATGGCAACAGAAGAATGTCATCAATTCAGAGTTATTGGCAGTAATATTCTCTTGTTAAATGGCTGTGCATGTCCTGGGTGCTTTTCGTAACAAGCAACCTATCGATAACTAAAAATATCACAATCTCTGTTTTTTACTACCTGGCAATGAAAAGCCTTAGTGTTTGTTTTGTATGCCCTTTGGGGAGATAATACAGTACTTATATTTCACAAGACATGTTCAATTCAATATCCCTCCCCCCCAAATCATGGCAGTAACACTTTGCCCGGAGTAGGCTCCTGGTGACCCTGAACAGGATAAGCAGTTAAAAGATGGATAAATGAATACATTTAGCAGTGGGCTTGCTGCTTAGATATAACTATAACTTTGATCACTTTTAGTTACAACCATACAATGATTCTGTAAGCCACCAGAAGCGATGATAATCATTTTCATTCATTCATTCTGTTACAACTGGCACACGGACAGAAGGTGGAACCCAAATTTCTGGAGAACATGAGTTTATTTATAAAGCCAGGTGCAGACAAATCCAAGTCGGAAAACCAAAGTCAGAGTTGGGACAGAAGTAGGAGGTCGGAATCCAGGGAAGTCAGACCTATAGACAGGCACGGGACAAGACGACGAAGGGAGAGGAGGAACATTGGAGATGGGTCGGGAGTGCAGGACAGGGCAGGCAGGGCAGGCGAAACAAGCAGGCAGGATGCAGCAGGCAGGACAAGCAGGAGAGACAAAAGACAGAGAAATGCTTGGTAATGCTCATGAACATGATAAAAATACTTCGCAATGATTGCGAGGACTCATCTGCTTTAAGAAGTGGAGCTAACATTGTAACATTGGGAGATTGCCTGCAGCCGTTACATCCTGTCCGTGTGGGTGTGACACATTCATTCATTTATTCATTCATTCTCTGCCACTTATTTGGGGGCCGGGTTGCAGGGATGCCCAGACCTCGCTCTCCCCAGCTACCTCCTCCCACTCCTCCTGGGGAATATGAAGGTATTCCCAGGCCAGTCAAGAGATATAATCTCTCCAGCATCTCCTGGGTCTGCCCCCAGGTCTCCTTGCAGTTGGACATGCCCAATAACATCTCCCTAGGGAGGCATCCAGAAGGCATCCTTGATAGATGCCTGAACCACATCAACTGGTTCCTTTTAATATGGTGGAGCAGTAGCTCTACTTTGAGTTCCTCCTGAATGTCCAAGCTCCATACTCTGTTTCTAAGGCTGTGCTCAAACACTTTGTGAAGAAAAATCATTTCTATCACTTGTATCCACAATCTCATTCTTTCGGTCATTACCCAAAGTGCGTGACCATAGGTGAGGGTAGGAACATAGATCAACCAGTAAATCGATAGCTTTGCCTTCCAACTCAGCTCTTTTTACCACAACAGAACAATACAGCATCCTCATTACTGGCAATGCTGCACTGATCCCCCTGTCGATCTCCTGCTCCCTTCTTCCCTTACTCGTGACCAAGATCCCAAGATACTTAAACTCTTCTTCTTGAGGCAATTCATCCCCACCCAGGACAGGGCAATCCACCTTTTTCCGGTTGAGAACCATAAACTCAGACTTGGAGGTACTGATCCTCATCCTACCCATTTCATACACAGTTGCAAACCACCTCAGTGCATGCTGCAAGTCACAGCCCAATAAAGCCTACAGGACCACGTCATCTGCAAAAACCAAATGCGCAATTCTAAGGCCATTGAACCACATCTGTTTCACCCCTTGGCTCTGCCTAAAAATTCTGCCCATACAGGTTACGATCAGAATCAGTGACAAAAGGCAGCCCTGGGGGAGTCCAACACCCACCGGGAACAAGTCTGTCTTACTGCTGACAATGCGAACCAAACTCTCCCTCCAGTTCTCCAGTCATACATGGACTTAATGGCCTGTAACAATGGACCCCTTATTCCATATTCCCAAAGGTACTCCCACAAGACCCCCTAAGTTACAAAGTCATATGCCTTTTTCAAATCCACAGAACACATGTAGACTAGACTGGTTGGGTAAAGTCCCATGAACCCTCCAGTATCCTTGCGAGGGTGAAAAGCTGGTTCAGTGTTTGTGACCATGATGGAATATGTATTGTTCCTCCTAAATCCAAGATTCAACCAACGGACAGAGCCTCCTCTCTAGTCACCTGGCGTAGACCTTCCTAGCGAGGCTGAGGAGTGTGTTCCCCCTGAAGCTGGAACACATCACCGATCCCCTTTCTTTAAGATTGAGATCACCACCCCAGTCTGCCATTCCAAAGGTACTGTCCCCAACTTCCATACAATGTTGAAGAAGCTTAAGAAAAGTGTATTGTGGATTTCAAGACTAATCACAATATAAAATTGTCCAATTGCCCACCCCTATATTCCATGTTCTTAGAGTTGACTTCATTAGCTGATGATCAGTCCGCCAAGGCCACCAATGTCAAATGCCATTCGATCTACATAGCACCCAACCCCCACAGCCCCCCCTGCAGGTGATGGGCCCACAGGAAGGCGGACCCATGTAATCAGCTCAGGCTATGGCCAGCAGGGCCCCATGGGTAGAGACCTGGCTACCATGTGCTCACCCATGAGCCCCCTCCCACCCAGGCCTGGCTCCAGGGCAGGGTCCTGGTTTGCCCAGTCCAGGTGGGGTCATACGGTCCTTATTCTTACCCTCCATAGGGGACTGTGTAAATCGCACTTTGTCTTACTGCACAGATAACTTGGCAATTCATGGAGGGGTGATATTTTTTATCATTTTTGTAAATGTTGTTCACATCCTTGTTCCTGCAGCTGAATTTCCATTTCAATTGCCATTATAGTTACCTTCTGTATTTGTATTTTTACCCAGATATATCACAGAATGGAAATGAGTAGAGATAACAATCCTTAGTTACTATAAGAAGTTCAAGTGTCGGAGAACACCTTTGGGTCATGACTTGCCCAATGATGTGAAGGAACCAGAAAGATGACCCGCGACTTCTTCCCCAGCTCATTCCCGAGAAACCCCATTTGTGTGACAAGTGTTTTTATTGGTCCAGTGCCAGGGAGGATGACGGACCAAGCCCACTACTCCTGGGACCCATAGTTCCAATCTGTCCTCTGGCAGTCTCTCCCTTGCTGGCTGCCATGTCTGCTCTGAACCAGGACAAAGTGGTGGATCCCATCCACTCGCTCTCCAGGGTTCTTCAAGAGTGTCTTCACCTCCCGAGCTTACCTCACCCAAATCTCCAGGGGACTCATTGTCGCGTTGATGCTCACAGACACCGCATCTGCCCAAAGTGATTCCACAAGGCTAGTTGCACTACCGGACAGTGGTTCACTCACACAGGCCATAAAACCCTTAGCTAGCTCCCATCATAGGAGACAGAGAGCAAAAATGCCAACGAGCCCTGATGTGGAAGTAACCACTGCCACACCCGTACTAGGAGAGCTCACCATGTCTCCAATGTTTTGTCTAGACGGTGTTGCTGCCACCACTATGATATCAGCGCCTGGCCCAGGAGAGGCTGCTGCTGCTCCTAGCCATGCTCTACCCACCGACAGAGGCTTCCGCATTGCTGTCACCTTCTGAGAACACCCCGGCTCTTGCCACACATTTGCCAACCAATATGTCGGCTCCAGCCCTGCCTGTGGCTGATGTCCAAACAGCTTCTTCCAGCTCGTCTCCAGGGGAGGCGGCTGGACCCAACCTGCCACTTCAGGCCCCTCTTGCACCTCACTCGCTGGTTTTCCTGGAGGTCCCCTACTGACCACTAGTGGTCTATCACATTCCCCAGGGTCTCGTCAGGTCCAGTCTTCGTTTCAACTGTCCAGACAGCTCTTATTCAGTCTACCCCGCCTGTTGCCGTTGACTGGACGCCTCCGGCCTGCCCACCTGTGGCCATCGCCCACATGGAACAACGGTACGTGTGGAGCTGCCCTGTTGTCTCCATTGATAGCGATAACTTTCTAGATCAGTACTGGTATCGGCGGCATATTAGAGTGGAGTGGATTTTAGGAACCTTCACTCAGTTTCAGTCTCGGTGCCCTGTTTTCTCTCTCAGGAAAAGATTTCCTTGGTCAGTGCTAGATCTCTAGTAAATAAGACATTTGTCTTAAATGACATTTTAATCAGGCATGGTCTGGATTTTCAATTTGTGACTGAGACCTGGATGACTATTAGTAAATCAATGCCATTTGCCGAACTTGTTCATTGTTTAATACTCCTATAATTTCAGGCTAAATCTTAAAAAATACTATTTTTTAAAGTTACTTCTTTTGCCAGCAAGTGCAATCTTTTTGGTTGAAATTTTAATGGACTACGATAGGGTTTTAATTGTAGATGATTTTAACATCCATGTGTGCTGTCTGGAGGAACCACTGGTTAAATTAAAACTTTTTAAACTTAATTCACTCTTTTAATCTTGTTCATTTAGCAATGTTTGATGTTTTTAAAGTTAGGTAACAAAAACATTTCTTTTCTTTGGCCTTTGACTATTGAGAGGTGTCTTCTGTCTTTAATTTGATGATGTTTGCTGTTTGTGTGTAATGTTTTAATTCTTAATGTGCTGTACTGTACTTTGTCTGTGAGTTGTCTGACATGTACTCTACAAATAGGATTATGTGGCTTGACTTGAAAATTCCTCCTTCATTCCTACCGAATACCAAGGCTACATCGATGTCTTCAGCAAGACATCATACTTTCTCCCCATAGCGTGTCTGACTGTGCCTTTGATCTGCTGGAGAGAGTGTCTGTACCCAAGGGGCACCTTCTCCTCCTGTCCAGACCAGAGGAGGAAGTGATGAATAACTATATCATGGATGCTCCTGCTCAAGATATAATTTGGCTGTATAATCCCCCATGTAGCCTCCTGCTTCTTTGTTATGAAGAAGAAAGATGGGGGATTACTCCCTGCATAGATTACCAGGTTATGAATGCTATCACTATCAAGGGAAGATATCTGCTTCCAATTATTCCCTCGGCCCTGGAGTAACTCAGGTACACTATAGTGTTAACTAATTAGACCTCAGAAGGGCATACAACCTAATCTGTATCCACCCAGGAGATGGAAGATGGCATTTATAAACAGCACAGGACAATATGAATACTTGGTAATGTTGTACAGCTTAGCTAATAGCCTTGCTATTTTCCAGACCTTCCTGAATGAAGTATTAACTGACACGCTCAACCAATTTGTGGTAGTTTACATTGATGCTATCGTGATTTATTTTGCCGCCCTAGAGCTGCATGTCCAACAGCAGATGCAAATCCTCCAGTGGCTCTGCAAACATCATCTCTTTATCAAAGGAGAAAAATGTGAGTTCCACCAGAAGTCGGTCAAGTTCTTTGGCTACATCATCTGCCTTGGGGGTGTGGAGATGGACAGAGCATGACAGGGTATGAGCAGTGTGTGATTGGCTCCATCCAAAGACCGTAAAGGGACTCCAGAGGTTTAGAGTTTTAGCTCAGTGGCTGCCCTGCTCACTGTACTAGACCCGAGGATGCTGTTTTGTACTGCTCTGATACTAAATTGGCCTGACTTGACTCCCGAGGTGGGAGTTGGGGCCATCCTGTCCCAATGGCATGGACAGCCTGTGAATTGCACCCCTGCACGTTCTTCTCAAAGATACTAACCCCAGCTAAAAACAGTTATGATACTCAGAACAGGGAACTGCATGATATCAAACTAGCCCTAGAGGAATGGCATCTCTGGTTGCTCTGGTTCATCCCTTTCTAGTAGTGACTGACCATCGTAATCTCGAATATTAGCAAAGAGCCTCAACGTTTATGTTCCAAGGTCTAAACACCTAAAGCAGGGGCGTCAAACTGCAGTCCTGGAGGGCCGCAGCCCTGTGTAGCTTAGTTCTTTTCCTGTTCCACCACAAATGATTCAGCTCAACAGCTATGTGGTAATTAGCACAAGAAGTTGATTCAGGTGTGTTAAACGAGGGAAAACCCAAAAATGTGCAGGGCTCTGGCCCCCCAGGACTGGAGTCTGACACCTGTGACTTAAAGACTGATGCATTGTCTTGTCAGCTTTCCCATCCTGAAACCATTACGGATCTGGTTCCTGACTTGCCACTTCTTCTGACTTCTGCTTTCTGGATCCAATGTCCTGGGACCTAGATGACTCCATTCAGGAGGTTGTGCATGCCTCATGGGTAAACTGTATGTACAGTCAGCTTTGAGGACCACCACCATGCAGTGGGTCCACTCATCCCTGAGTTTGGGGCACCCAGGTATTAGGGCAGTGGTTGGCTGTGGCCTTTGAAATGATATGATTATTTATTTGCCATTAGAAGAACAGGCACTAGGGCTGGCTGATAGCAAAATAATCTATCATAATTTTTTTCATGGGTGGCATGGTGGTCAGCACTGTTGTCTTACACCTCTGGGACCTGGGTTCGAGTCTCTGCTGAGTCTTTATGTGTGTTTCCTCCAGGTACTCCCGTACAGTCTGAAAACTTGCTGAGGTTAATTGGAGTTACAAAATTATCTGTGGGTGAGTGTGCTCTGTGATGGGTTGGTCTGGGACTTGCCCAGACCCTTCATGAGCCAGAACAGGATAAGTGGTTACAGAAAATGGATGCATGGGTTCTTTTTCATAAAAAAGCATAGCAAACAATATCAATAATTATCACCATATAATTCAAGCAATTATTTCTTTATTTCAATGCTCCATTTTTGCTTAAAATTTCCCTTAAACCGATTCAGAACATGAAAAAGGAGGCAAAGTGAATGGACTGCAAACTGAAATCTAATTTTAATAAATAATGTCAAAATGAACTTTTCAGTCCTTAGAATACTTTTGTTGCTATGTTTTTTTCTACAGCCTAGCTGTTCATTGCAGGGAAAGGGTTTCACTAGAGCTGGGTAATATACCCTAAAAATATCACAATATTTTCATACATTTTCACAATTATTGATATTTATCACAATACACTAATAATTATATTTGAGTTTTTCAGATTATGAACAAATAGTTTTAGTAACAGTTATATAAGGAAAACATTGCAGGTAAAATGACAAATTACACCAACTACAGACTCATATCTTGATGGAATTTGTGTAAAAATAGTGCATGATAACTATAAATTATGCAAAAAAAAACCTGGTGTTTAGGCTGTATTACGGTTACATTGATGATATGAATGTTCGTAATCGCAATACCAATATATTGCCCAACCCTAATAGCCTGGAATGCTTTTTTTCCACCTACCCCATTTTGCTCTCGACATACACACACAGGTGACAGCAACATTGTGGGTCACAGCACAGGATCACCTAGCATGCAGCAATCTTGGAGCCCCGCTTGACCTTGCATAAAGGCCCACAGACATGTAAGTATACTGCCAAGGCCAGGTCTCAACTGGCAACCTTCCACTCAGGCTTAGCCAGCTGAGCCACTTCAACTGCACCAGGTACTGAAGCTCTCTTCCTCTAACCTTCAGTCACATTGTTTTTCAGTTCCTCTTGAGTATGCTGGACATTCTGGAAAACAAAATTGCTTGTTCTTTTTCCACAGTCTACATTAATGAATGCCAGATATTCACAGTGAGCGATATGCCCTTTAAGAACACTAAACCCTAAACAAAATCTAGCTCTTTATCTTTAGGTTTTATGAGAAAACCGCAGGGTATCAGTGTTTTCAATGTAGCATGTGTCATACTGGTTTGGTTTGTCTTTCAAGCCAATAATGTTGCTCAGAACATCTGGCACAGAGACAGTCAGGTTTCAGGTGGCGTGATGAGGAAGCCTAACTGCTGCTGCAGCAGTCTCTCCAATGTTGCCATCTGAGTGCGGGGTCCCATGAGGTGCATTCAGACCTGGAGTGCAGCTCTTTCAGGTGGGCAATAAAAGGTCTGTGCAAGCTGCAGCTGACACACTTAACCGCTTATTTCCACTTCCTTGGCTGGGTGTGCCAGGCATTGTTGATCAAAGCCATAAAGGGACCTTTATGGTGTTTTATAACTGGCCTGTGCCACTCCCCATCTACCCAAAGACAGAGTCTGATTCCCTGGCCACCTCAGTTGCCAAGGGCAACTTGCTTGAAAGCCTAGCAGGAAGAAGGAAAGAGTATAGAAAGCTACATAAATTACAGAGGGGCTGAAAAAATTCAGTTCCTCAGCTCAGTGAAGGTGCAAACTGAATCAATTTTCTTTAGAGCCCTGGCTTCTGGGACGTCACAAGTGATGTTGTGTGTTTTTGTCTTTTGGTTCTGCTCTGCTGAGAAGTATATGAGATTCTGTGAGTGTGTTGGGGAGAGGAGGAAGTTCTGGGGGTTTAAGTGTATCTTTCGTATTGATTTTTTATCTTAATGGCATTTTAATATCTTAATATTAAAGAAAACAGCTACTCAATAGTGCTAACCAGTAACAGGAATTAGCCTGCCACTAATTACACCTATTCTGGCACTAATATCCGCTAATGAAAAGAAAGGCTCCATCCCTGCTACAATGTAAACTTTTGATCAATACCAGATTTTTCTCCCCATTAGAACTTAACAAGGCTAAATTAATTTTTCTCTGAGTGTCTCTGAATACGTGTCCTTAAGTGAAGATGCCTCCTTATTTATAGCCAGTGGGACAAGATGCCTTGGCACATGGACAGTGGATTTCTCCTTAATTATTTAAGCACTTGGCACACAGATTAAACATGACAGTAGGGTTCACCTAATTCTTTCTCTTATATACATATTTATAATTTATATTTAGAGGTTCCTCATAATGATCCACGAAATTCTATAAAGAGCCTTTTTAACGTACCAACCCTCCTCCTCTTACAAACTATTTCACATGTACTTAATTTCATATTCAATGTGCAATTTATGTCATGTATTGTACAGACATAGAGATCTGTTCTGCATCGTGTGCTTTCTGTCCTGCAGTCTTATTCTATTAACATTTAAATTGAATGTTCTTCGTCATACACTTTCTGTATTTATACTGTGTTGTGCACTATTTATATCATATTGTCTTATTCTGTCTACCATTTTCTCTTTTTTCTCTAATACAGTGTATCAACAAAGATTTCCATCAGCCTCAACTACATGGTAATTAAGATTTTATTAACCTGCCATTTCTGCACAGAAAACACAAACACACAATCTTTGTTTTAATAAATATATTAGGTTGTTTGATAAAATTTGGATGTTATTTAACTGAACACATTTAAAGGTTTATGGTCTGTTGCAGCATATTTTGCTTGATAATGTACTTTTGGTTCCAAAAGTCTGAGACCACTAGTGAAAATGCTTTTGCATTTGTTTTGAATCCTTTTCTAATTTGTACCCAGAGTAGAAAGAACCGCAGCAGGCTGCAGAGCGTTCTCTTCAGAGCTCCGCAGCTGTCTTCCAGCGGATGTGTGGGAATTAAGCTCACTTTCAACATCAAGTTTAGATTAAAAACACACTTGTTTAGTATAGCTTACAGGCCCTCTCGTTCTAGCTCTAGATATCTACTCTTCCCCAGATAGGCCTATAGTGGAGGGCATGGGTGCCATTGGCTTTGGATGAACTGTACTGTCAGTGCTGTCACTCTAGCTTCACACCCCTGTGTGGAATTGGAGTGCTGATGTTGAGGGGCTCCCCATGCCTTCATTCCAACCTGCCTCTCCTTCCTACTTTTGCTGCCATAGCCAGACCTGCCAGAGCTCACATTTTGCACTCACCTGTTTGCTCTGCCTCTAGTTTGCTCTACTTTGGCTAATGCACTTTTTTTACCCCCACCCACTCTCTGGGGAATGCTGCCTGGAGACCAAAAAAAGTTAAATATCCTACCTACCCTACTATCTGTGACGTCTTTCCACCCTGCCCTCCTGTCTGTGATGTTTCTTCTGCCTGCCCTGCTGCCAGTGATTCTGCATTTACATTTGGATTTAAAAAAGTGGAGTGTATAAATTCGGGACTTTGTTAATTTGACTTCCTCTGCCTTCCAAAGGAGGATGAGCTTTCCTTTTGAGTCCAGCCCCTCCCAAGGTTTCTTCCTACTAGGGAGTTTTTCCTTGCCACTGTTGCCTCCAGGTTACTCTCTGGAAGTATTGGGCTGGGTAATGTAAAGTGCTTTAAGTCCATGTCATTTTGTGACAATATGGTATATAAATAAAAATTTATTGAATTTTACATATTTGTTAATTGCAATTTATCCACAGAATAATTTGAGTGAAACTTTGAATATTGATAATATGTATGAATTTGAGTTCCTTAGCATTTGGTCCCCCTTTGCTTTAATGACAGTGTGTACTTGAATTGGAATAGATTCCACAAGTTTATGCAAAACCTCATGATCCATGTTATTTCAATATGATCTGAGAATGTTCTAAGGATCATCTTGTAATGCTACTGAGTCCTTGGCTTTCTCTGTCTTCAAGTGCCCCCACAAATATTTGATGGGGCGGACTGGAGGAAAGTCAATAACAGTCAGTACTTCTTGCTCTTCGTAGTTTTTACAAAGCTTTGAGGTATGTTTGGGGTCATTATCCTGCTGCTGTATGAATTCTTCTCAACAAAAGTTCCAAACCAGTGGGCAGAACATTTCTCTGAAGAATGAAGTAGTACTTTGTCAGGGTTTTAATCTTAAAACATCCTTTCAAGAACTTCCTGAGGAGTCAAATATCTGACGATGACCAACAAAAAAGAAATTCTCAGCACAGTTTAATTACGTTGATACTGAAGGAAAATGTATTTTTGTAGTTTCTTAAAAAATGTATTTCTTATAAGTTGATAGTGGGTTCTCATATATATACATACATACATACATACCAAGGTTAGGGCCATTCCGGAATGCATCGATCAATTCCAGTCCAAATCAGGAAATGGAACTGGAGTTGGAACTTAAATCTCCCTGAAAATCAAATTCAACTACAATTCTGTTCCCCGTAGTTTTTTTTTCCAGTCCCATCTCCAGTTCCATTTCCTGATGTGGAATTGATTGATGCATTCCAGAATAGCCCCAACCCTGATACATACAGTACATACATATACACACAAAAGGGATGGAGCAAAAATGTGGATTGTGTGGGGTCCACAAAGACTGGGTTGAGGAACTGTGAACTAGTTTCTATTTCCTACTATCCTGTTTCCTTGTAACTAAACACAATCAAAATAAATCTTTATAATTGAATAAGAGAACTATACTTTTAAAAGCTCAGTCTTGATATTTAAAGAAAAACTGCTCAGTATACAGTCCGCCACAACTTTATTAGATACATCTGCCAAAAGCTTGCTCCTACAAAGAGAAAATCGTGGTTGCAACTTAAAATGTAAATTGGGCAAACATGTTCATGGATGTTCAGGGTTTGTGATATTTTTAATAACCCAAGCCTGATCTGTACTTCTCTACCACTTTGTGTCTGACCTGTGTGGAGAGTACTCTTCAAAAATGAAAATGAGCCAATATAGCAGAGCAATGATGGCCATTGCATTTTGGTGTTTTGTGGCAAAGTTTGATTGCTAAATAACTTGTGATGTAAAGCCTTCTACTTGTTTTCTGGATGGTAGTAGAACAAGATGCAAATTAATGACACGACTTTTCATCGTGTTATGTTCTCTTTGCGACACTCACTGAAAAGCAATATCTCCTGTTCATTGTATTTCCCCATGGCACGATTTCTGAGTGCTGTGCACTGTAAAATAATACATTTGTAGGGGACCATCCACTGGCCCAATGACGGAATCCAATTGGACAGCCGAAGGCTTGGAATGTGTGTAGGTCCTTCCGAGCGCTCCCGCAAAGTTACTTACCCATTTAGGTAAAACCAAATTATATCTGACTCCAATTTAATTAAAAACTTTTCATGATGTTTTAGTAATGACATTTCTATTATTCAGATTACTCCTGGGCTTTTCTTTCTATTGCTAAACTCCCATTAATCTCGGACGGCGGAGTACACCGGATTCGCCTCGGCTGACAGGACGAGTAGGACTAACTACATGAAATCATTACAACTTAACACAATATCAGCCTAGATGACGGTTCAGGCCCGATGACTCAGATAACTCCTCAGTCAGTGTTTTCCATAACTCAGCCTGTGCGCGCCTCAGTGGCTGAGCCAGGGTTTTCCGTATCTAAGCTTGTGCGCGCCCCAGAGGCTTAGTCAGTATTCACTCAGTAATGGGCAGTTGCATCGGGTCCCGGAGAAATGGGATTGAGTCAGAGGCTGCGAAAGAGTGCTAGATGTAGTGTAGCTAATATACCTGAGCCAAATGGCAGTTTAACTCTGACCAGGGAAACCCAATCTACCGGAAACATTCTGAGGTTAGCAAAGTCAAACAGCCAAGAAGTAATTTAAACGCAGTTTATTCACAATACAAGACACATCAATTTAACCAAATATAACACTAATCTAATTCTAACATGTGGCCACAAACTCCTAAACAATACCATCAAGTCAGAAACAATACAAAAATTAAACAATTACATACCTCAGCTGATTGGGTGTAGAGTAACTGCAGAAAATATCTGATTACAGATGTAAATTCATGCAGCACTATGTGGGAGCTCTGATTACAGAGTGTCTCCCCTTGCTACTCTGGAGCTCTCCCTTAAGTTTCCAAACCAAGTGACAGAATGTCTTTGAAGACTAAATTTCCTGACCAAATATTGTGATTGATTATTTTGGGGACTGTTTTGATCTTATGTGTGTATGTCCTGGAGAACAATATGGATCAATATGGATTGACAATATCAATATTGGCTAATGCATTGTATCTGTCGTGACCGGTGATATCACAGCAGGAAGGAAGGCAGTAGGGTAAGGGTATGGGGAAAAACTCAGGGTTTAATGAGGGTAGGGTATGATCCGGAGCACAAAACAGACATCAATGGCTAGAAAGGTTAATGACAGGACTGGGGAAGGACTAACGGGGAAGCACTAAATACACAGGACTTAATGGAAACAATACGAAACAGCTGGTAACAATCGGGATTTCACATGAGGTAAATGAGGGGGCGTGGCAAACAGGAGGATCGGACGAGCAGGGCGTGACAGTATCATTTTGTCTATTAACAAGTAGTTCTTTGGTCCATAAAATGTCCAAAAGTGTGAACAATGTCAAAACTACTAAAATTTAAACTTTTTGTTTATTCAAAAATGACTCAAAAAGATTAACCAGTTAACCAAGTTGTTTGGCAGTTAGTAGTAATCACTGAATTGTTGAATATTTATTCAAACTGTATTCAGTAGTCCATTATTATTTAAAAAATAACCAGGTAGATTAGTGAAGTAGATGGTGTCATGCATACTTAAGAACTGAAAGATGCATAGCCCCTGGCTGCATACAATACAGCAGATGGTTCAATGGTGACACTTAAACACTTCATTTGCAAATCGGAGTAGGTACACTTCAGTTGAGTTCCTTTTTTATTCTTGTGTTAACAGTGATCTGAAGTTATCAGGGACAATATGTTGGAACCTTGTAAACTCCTGCCCTTACTTACTCCTCTGTGCTCTCCTCCTTCTTCTTTCCTCTTCTCTCTCCTCGATTAATAATGACAAGGAAATATGCTTGTTATTTATGCAGATGTTTTCATTAAAGGAAACAACTTACAGAACCAAACTGATTTCTTTAGAAGAAACTTAACTTGTGCAAGTAAATGTATCAACTTTTAACTAACTTCCTCAACCTCTTCTTTCTCTCTCCTTACAGCTGAGGATAGCATAATCCAAACAACAATGGCAGTCCAGTTCATCATAAAAGAACACAATATACAAAAGTTGATGCTTCCCTCAGGAATTCCTCATACGGTGGAAGAGCTTATCTCACAATTATTGAAATGTTCTAGTTACATGGGGAATTTTAGCTATTATATAATGCAAAGATTTTGGGAATCAGTTTTTCAGTGTCACATCAACTGCTGTCAAATGTTCTGCATGACAAAGCCACTGTGAAAATGACAAGAAAAGAGCCAGTGATCACCCTCAACTTACATCCGCTAGATCGGGGTGCCCAACTCCAGTCCTGGAGGGCCAAAAATTTTTTAGTATTAAAATTTTTTTTAAATACTAATGAATTGTTTTCAAATTTATTTGTGAAAAGTTTTTCTATTGAGTAATTATAAGCAATAGATTATTGGTACCAAGTCTTGTCACTAAAATGCATCTCCTTACAATCGCAGGGTGTTGAGAAAAAAAGGCATGCAGTTGTCTGCTGCCTCATTGAGTACCTTGGGGAACATCAAGAGGATCTCTTTCAAGACTGCCGGGTATGTTATTGCATGTTAATATTGTTTCTCCTCTCCTCTCCTCTCC
>JAODJW010000007.1:22717986-22765155 GCA_026777045.1 Hyperopisus bebe | reverse complement strand
TAGGATATACAAATCTTGACAGCAGTTCTGATTTGTTATAAAATTTGTCCAAACATTGAAATGTCAATTTGCAACCAACTATTTAAAACTTCTTTTACAACTTTTTTTTTAATAAATACTGCCCACATTTGTTCTCTTGCCTTGATGTTATTTGCAATTGTTATATCTAAATAAATATTTAACTTCATTTTAATTGGAATATTATGCAAAAACTCTGAATGGTTATGAATTGACAAACTTGCACTTATTTAAATTCAAATATAACCCTAAAGCTTCAGTAAAATTCAACATCAATTTTAAGGCGATAGGAATCTGATCAGCATTTTCAAGGAATAATGTAGTGTTATCTGCAAACCGACTTGCAGAAAGCTGAAAATATAAAAAATTTAAACGTTTTAGTTCCTTGCTGATTTTAATATAAATGAATAGCTCTGCTACTAATACAAACAGATAATGACTAGTTGGATCCTTTGGTGAAATTCCTCTTTTAGTTTCAAATCTCTTTAAAGTCCCATATGGCAGTGATATTGTGTATATAACATCCTGCTCATCTTAATAAATTTTGTTCCAAAACCATAATGCTCTGAAGTACTCAGAAATTAGTTCCACCATATGAAAAGCCTTACAAAAATCCTTAAATAAATCTTTAATCAAATTCCCATAATCCAATAAGTATATCATTATGAATTATTCTACCCTTAACAAACCATGCATTTTACCTATTTCACCTATTCCATGTTTGCAATAGTCACTGTAGGTATCTTTTAAACATTCAGTTGTGTTATAGGTCTGAAATGATCAATAAGCCTTTTATCTTTGCCTGGTTTAGGTGTAAGGCAATAGAGTATTTCAATCTATACATTGTTACTAATACTGCTGTGAATATTAATTCTCCTATATCATTCCAAAAGAACTTTTAAAAAATTAGTAGTTTGCCTATCTTGACCAGAATATTTTCCAGATGCCATCCCTTTAATGGAAGAATTAATTTCCTCTGTCAATATTTCATCATATTTATCTTTGAAGACTACATTAACCTGTGGGATGTTTTGTGCTATGTGTTTAAAGAATGCATTAGCTTTCTTCTCATAGAATGCTGATAAGTAAAGTGCTGAATAAAATGTATAAATTTCCCATGACATTAACACTGGGACACTTATTTCATAGCAACCCATGTTTATCAGCTAGTGCCATGACACTAATATATTGTCTCTTTATTGCCGTTTCCAAAATACTGTATCCACTACACTAGCATGAATGTCTTATTAGAAAATGAAATGTGCATTTTGCCCCTTACAAAACAAAAACAAGGATTTCAGATTCAGATTGTCCTTAAGTCCCCTTGTGTTTTAAAAACAGCAAATGATAATTGGCTATTTAATATAAGCATAGAAAAGATTAGAATATAACTCTAACAACCAAACAAAACAGATAAAAATAAACCTGTGTGTGTTATTTATAAACAACACTTATAAAATGCTACACTAAGCCCCTGGCAAATAAATCACAATTTCTCCACATTTAAATCTTTAGCTTGCTCAGCAATTATAACCTAAAATCTGTTTCCTGTCTATATATCCGAAAGGACTCTGGAAAAAGGCCACTTTTCCCTCTGCACTAGCTTGCTTAATTACTGGTTAAAGTGCGTCCTTTGCCAACCTGTCATCTTTAGACCTCTTGTCTTTGAAATGAATTGATGCTTGTTAGAATCCAGTTTTGGTTTCTTCGCTAGCACTTTGTAAACAGAATTATGACAGCCCTTGTTTGAATTTCATCTTTCTTCCCAATTCTATTGACCACGCCTACAGCATCATCCATATCCAATAGCACACCCAGAGCAAGCCTGGAGAGCATGTTAACCACCTCCCTCCTGGTGCCATTGTGTTTTGTAATTACCCTGTTCTGTCTTTCATTTTCAGCTTCTTATTGTCTTCCTTTGGTTTGAAGAAAGTAAGATCTACTTGTGCCATTTTCTGTTTGCACATATTTGGCTGCACTCTGGCTTAATTTTTCTTTTTTTTTTGTCAATGGAGATAGTAGCCTCTAGAATGTCAGCGCCAGAAACCTCATCACATTTTTGTTCAAGACAAATTTTCTTTAAAAATTTAATCGCTGTGTAAGAGTCACTTGCTAATTGCCACCATTTCTTCCATCGGTTTAACATAACTTTCTTCACTTTTTCTATCGGTCACAAAGTTAAGTGTTCCATTTTCAGTTTTGCCTTTGTTTTGCATGATTGAACTGTCCGTCAGCATTTTCCATCATTGAAGGTGGAGAATAATCAAATAATGTACAGACACTCCTCACTTAACGACCAAGTACCGCTTCTACGACTAGGTCATTAAGTGAATTGGTCGATAAGCATTACCTATATTTCAAGCATACTGTACTGGTAGTGGGTTTGTGTCAAACATGCTGTTTTAATGTCACCTTTGCACCATTTATAACATTTTTAATATATTTATAAATGTTTATATGGTAGTACACTGTTTACTGTAATAAACAAAAGAAATTAGCTCTATTATAAATTACTGAGGTTTGCATACTGTAAATTTATAGACAAAATACTGTATGTTTTCTTGGAGATTGCAAATGCTAGTGTATTGAATACTGCCTGACTGCGGTAATGAGACTGAGACTGAGCAGCAACGCAGGTCACAACAACTGTGATTGGACCGTTTGAAAGTATTGCACTTTCTCCTAAGCAAATGTTTTGTTATTGTTTGTTTCCAGCTGGAGGGACGTTAGCATTGGACAAGTTCTGTTTAGCTCGTTGCTAGCCTGCTGTTTTTGCCACTCACATTAATGGTGTTAAAAAAGAACACGGTTGCAGTCATTCACACTAGCGGTGCATCATACTCGAAAATTTCAGATTTGCAAAATTTATAAAGCAAAAAGGGAATTAAATTTATCAAAAACCTGTCTATGAGTGTTTTAAATGGTAAGGATGAAAATGATCATGATAGGCTCAGAGAGCATATGCATAGGGTTACCATATTTCCGAGGATCATAATCTTAATGAGTTTTCATGTTCACCAACCAAACAGGCAGCGCATCTCTAATGAATATTAGTGAGTTTTCCGTATCCTTTCTTTAAAACGAAAATTTGTGTCCGGGGAAACCTGGACGTATGATACCCTTACAAGTCTCAACTGTGTGTAGATTGTAAAACAACACTATAACACATATATGTTTGTTAAACTTCAAGCAAATGACTCAATTTACTGTTTACAAAAAGAAAAATTGTGTCAAAGTGCTAATGATTTTCAGAAGTTGACATCACTTTTGAGCAGTGTGCCAAGTAGGGATGTGCATATCGTTTAATTTTTAAAGTAGACGTGTGCACAAGCCTTGCAAATGCTATGCGATGATACTGAGTGGCTGCCATAGACTGAAAATTGGTGCCTTTTTCTTCACTTGGTACTGCACTGTAACTTGCAACATTAGGTCATACAGGTTGCAGCACTAAACCCAGACAAAAACCTCCCAGACACCTGGACGGGAGCCCAAAAAGAGTATGTGTTTGGGGAAACCCGGACATAAGGTAACCCAGCATATGCAGAGCTCATGCAAAAGCAGCAGCGGTAAACTTGAATCTGATTTTTATCCATATTCTAAATCATCTTGAAAAGGAACATCACAAAAATTTCCAAAGCTTTTTAAGTTTTGATTTCTAGAGCACGATGGGGTAAATGAGAATAAAATTTCCTTAATTGATAAACTATTGTATCCTAATCCTATCCTATCCATTTTATGACTATGAAAATGTTTCAGCGAGACTTAAGGCAGAAATATACTTGCTGTTAACTATGTACGTATGTACGTACGTACAGCCGCGGTCCGTATCCTGCATTCTTTGCGTCGGTTTTTGTGCACGTACTCAAAACGGAACGTATAAGGAGATGCAATGCCTGTGTAATTTATAGGGGGCAGTGTGCGAGATCTGCACTCAACAGTCAAGATGTCCATGTTTGTGGACCTGTTGATTGAGCAAGTCCGCAATTATCCTTACACACTGCCATCAAAATAAAACTAACATACCTCTTGTAGTTGTGAAACTGGCTACCGCTGCTTTGTGGTGCTTGTACTGTGACGTGTATCCCTAAACACTTGGGATAATTCCATAGAGACAAAAAATCCCCCTTAATACTTTGCCATTTTGTTTGATCAGGGTATGCAACAAACTCGTTTTTTAACGATACCCATATTGCTTGGGACACTTCACTGACAATGCGCCCAACTGTGGCTGAGCCAAGCTTGTAACTGGCTGCAAGGGCTCTATAGCTAATCCCAGTTGCGAGAAACTGAAGGGTGACAGCCAGTCGCTGAGCGCTGCCTATTGGGTCACTGTGAGTCTGATTGTGTTCAATATGAGGGCGAATTCGATGGAGCAATTCGTCAAACACTTTAGGAGACATTTGGAAATATTCCTGGTGTTTTTCATCGTTAATGTCTCTCATTGGCAAAACCAGAGAAAAGAATTCCCCATTTTGCTGACGAGATCTATTAATTGGTCAAATGTACCATCTCCACGATTTGCGTTTTCTTCTCTGGTGCCGTCTCAGTATAATGAAGATTAATATGTCTTCGAGTGAAGATGACGATTTTAAGATATAGGTATTCATTCATTTATTTGGTTTACGGCCTCGACACTGACCCCTGGTGGTAAGGAGTATACACTCATACCCAACGTTGTAAACTTCTGACATCTGGGACGAATTCAATAATCAGACGACAATAGCACACCTATAGACACCTATACATCAAAAACACTTACAATATGACTTTATCACATACTGGAGGTATGCTGGAGAATTAATTCAAGATACTGCAACCAAAAGGTTTGGAATATGTTTTTATTTGGAAATCGGAGCACTAAATAACTAAATTTCAGGAACACACTGGTAAGAGAATTTCAAAACAGTACTAAACTCCTATATTACTGGATAAGGAAATAATCTTGATATGCTAGAGAGATCAGCAATACTCTACATACTGTAATAATCTGTACAGTGCAAGCAATTTCCTGCACATCTTGGAATTGTTTGAATTCCATTCAACAGGGACATAGTACAGCTGCTTCATCCTTACATGGTTCTTCTGAAACATCCGGTCAATGGGTGAAATTCTAATACTGTGTCAATGCCATGGAATATTAACAGGTCTTCAACCATTCATGTTTGAATTTCCCTCAACCTGATTGCATTGTTGGCAATGCCTCTATTATCAGGGTAGTCTCTTGTTCAGCTTAAAGAAGTTGCCGCCTGCCTTCAGCACATGGTCTCCTCTCAGTTTTGAAAATTAAAATTTTACCATTACTGACAGACAGTCATCCATCACCACGGTAAAACTAAACTGAAAACAAAGTGAGTCTAACTTTCCCTTCTTAAAGTATGAACAATAGATGCAACTGTTATGGCTTAAATTTGGTTGCACTAATTTTCCAGCTTTTCTTATAGCCCTCCTATTCACTAGCACATGATGATCTAGGGTGGTATGGATTTCATCTGAGACTATTTGTCTTTGTTGTCTTACTCTCATTACCTCATTCTCATCTTCTCTGTCTTCCAGTTTTGGGCATTGTTAGGATCCAATATTTAAAAGAAGGAACACATGCCTTTAGGCTGTATTTATTGATCCTGCAATTCTGACTGGTTTGTTAACAATTTAGAGCCTTTTCACCTGGACTTTGGCTTGAGTTACTTGCAAAGAGTATGTGTTTTCTGAATGAATATGTAGTGCAATGAACGATTTATTGGGCCACTTTTATGTAAAGTTTTTTATAAAAAGCTTTAAATATTGACACGTGTGGAAAGAGGTGACTGGTGCTTATGATTATCGGAAATGTGTGTGTTTTTGAGAATGATGTAAGAGTTCTGGTTTTGTACTGCATGAAATAATTTTTGTTTCAGTAATTGAGAAACTGTAAACCCTCATGTTCAACCAACTACCATTTTGGCGGTTTAATTGCAGAGCCACACAGAGGCACCAGCACACAAGTACTTACCTTATTCCTAGCTCTCATGATATCTTGTGTGAATTATGGGCATGACTTTTGCTTTGTTGCACCACTGAACCATAACTGGCATTTTTGATTGATAGCGATAGCAACATAACAAATCAATAGGTGGGAACAAACCCTGTCAACCAAAAAAGACAACGATGTTGTCATGTCTCTGCCTTCTACATGGCCTTCTGTATGATCAATGGATGGGAGGATGACATAGAAAAACTAGCATCGGATAACATACACAACATATTTAGTAGTGGTTTGATGGACCGTAGTTGATCTGTGACCCATACGGATATCACCCCCATGGTTTGGCAACGCGTGTGAACTGCAGACTAATTGCAAAGTTTAACCATGATAGTGTGAAATGCAGTTTTACTGGAGTAACAATTCCCTAAATCCTGATGCTACAGAAGGCCACAGAGACAACATACTCAGGGTTTGAAATAGATTTCACACCTGGGGGAGCGTTCTCCCTTTATGTGTAGCACAAGGGAACTTGAAACATAAAATCATTATGCACCAGATCCCTCCCTTCCAATGACAAGCAGAAGACATTCTCCTATCCTAGTCTTCATCACATGTGGCAATACCTTCCTCCCATATGCTCCTATATTTTATCAAAGTGTATATGACAGGTTGTCATCAGTGCTGGGTTGACTGCAATACCACATCTGCATCAGCAAGGAAGGCCTAAATGTGTTCATTACAGCTCAGTTTTGCTGTCATGAAGCTTTTCAGCTAGGTGGAAGATGGCATGCCTTCCTGTTGAGCTGCAGAATGCTGAGTTTTGTTTTTAAAATTATTTAAAATTGGAATCAAAATCACCTGAGATGTCATTGGATATTTATGCCCAGCAGTATTTTAAGAATCATCTAATAGGGAACAAGAAACTCACAGCCCAAGTTATCTATCCATTTACCATAATTTATTCAATACAAAGTCATTGTGAGCCTGGAGACTATTCCAGGAAGCTAGAATTCAACATATTGGCGTTACCAGTCTATAACAGGACATACAGTATAGTTTTGTGTCTTTGGACTGTCGGAGGAAAGAGTAGCTGGGTTAAACCCAGCCTGGCATCCCACCTAGGGAATACCCTACATTGTGCTGTGCGCTGCAAGCCTGCTTAGGATAAGTGGTTGGAAGATGTATAGATTGATTGATTTAAACATACAATCTTTTTACAGCAGCAAGGACACACACACATACACATTCAAGGTCAGAAATGGAACCCATGAAAGTATTAGCCACTGTAACACCTTGTGAATACATTGAGATATTCTGCAATTTAACAGTGCCACTGCTTTGTTACCACATATTGATGTTTGAGAAAACCTGGTTTCCCTACTGACATAATCAAGGCTGAAAATTAACCTAAGGTATGTGCTTTATGTCTCCGACAGCAAGAACACAGCTGTAATTAGTGCTGACATATTGTCTGTGTGGTAGTTTTGCTGTTGTCCACCTTTGGTTTAGGCAGATGTAACAAATGGGTAGAATGGTAGACAATGAGACTGATGACACTGACGGGTGGAATGAATTTATGGATAAAATTCCTAGATGTATACATTAGGGGTATAAGCATACAAAATTCACAGTTCAATACAAACTTCAGTTTTAGGTTCATGGTTCGGTGCAATTTCTCTACAAAAGGGAAAACATTATCTGTTTTGAAATTATTTATTATTAAAACTGCAAATGCAATTAGGAACAGTTATATCCCAAAGGATAGACAGATATGTCTGAATAACAAAACCTAAGACACACATTTTTTGCATAGTAAATATATGTTGAAAATATGTCATCATGACCATAATGAACTAAATTCCATGTATTCTACTACCACCCCTACCAGTTGTAAGTACTTTTTTAGCCCAGTCGGAAGGTCCTGGCAAAAGCACCTTGACAGACATTCTTTCGTATACATATTCAGATGATTATCATCTCAAATGATTGTGTAGGATGTGTTTCCAGCAACATATCCAACTTCAGTATAATAAAACCAGCAGTCTGTCTTGCTCTTATCAACTTCTCTCTTTCCAAAATGTTCCAAAACTGCCTATTATGCCTGACTGTGAAGAGCATTAGCTGTAAGTCACAGCCACAAAAGGTGTAATGTTTTTGTGTTGAACATTTACTTTTGAGTTTCTGCCCCACATCAGTAAAGGTAATTGTGCCCTTCATTGTGCATACCGAAACAAAACAATGAATATGTGTAGCATTACAGCCCTAGTGTATATGATATGAATTATCCCATATGTAGGACGACATGGGATGAGTTGTAAAGAGTATTTTTATCTTCATTGTACACATACTACAAAACTCTGCACATGCTCTCTATCAGTGCTATGAAATAGAAATTAGATACAACCTAAAGGTTTTTGACACTTTAAGATTTCATATTGCCATGTGTACAAGATGGTGTCTGCAAGTCTCCCTTTACTGCTGCCACTTGTTGCTGCTGTTTCCATCTTCTGATGCCACTGATTGTCGCTGTTTCAATATTCGGCCAAATTGTTTCAGTTCCATAAGGAATACATTTTGAGATGACCATTTTCACCCATATAATGATTTTTTTGTAAAGTGGTAATAGCCATCAAACATGATGGTGTAAATACAGTAATATCAAATGGAGGTGTACTGTTTACAAAGTCAAGCATCTTATCAGTCACCCTTCCCTTTGCGGTCACGAAGTGTCATTCCTACAGTTTTGGTGAGATGGATGGCAGGTATGGACATACCCCTACCAATATTGTGGGAGTACCAATTATCTATACCAATATTTTTAGTGATCTCCAAGGTTTTCCACTTTAATATTAGGGTAGAATTAAAGGCAAAATGTCCCTTCTGCTGTCATTTGTTGAGCAAAATCAAGGGTGTGCCCCAATACTGTCATTTCCTTCCTTGTCTGTTTCCCTAGCTAATTTTTATCTTCTTTAATATTCACAGCGGAGATGAGGGAAAGAAGCTTGCGTGGTTTGTGCAATGATTGTGCCTTCCATTAGGGAAACATGCAGCCACTCGAGAGTGCATGAGTGATTACCAAAACGGTTCAATTTGTTTATTACACTATATCAGCAAAAGTATTGGGACATGCCTTTTAATCAGTGAATTCTGGTGTTTCACTCAGACTCATTGCCACAGCCATGCAGTCAAATTTCCAAACATTTGTGAAAGAATGGGTTGTTCTGAAGAGCTCAGTAAATTCAAGCATGGTACTGTCATAGGATGTAACCTTTGCAATAAGTGAATTTGTAAAACTTCTTCCCTGCTAAATAGATATTCTATGGTCAACTGTAAGTGGTATTATTGCAAAGTGGAAGCATTTAGGAACAACAGAAACTCAGCCACAAGGTGTTAGACCATGTAAAGAAACAGCAGGGTCGCTGAGTGCTGAGGCATTAACCCCAGCACAAATACTGCACCGGGAGCTTCATGGAATGGGTTCCATGGCTTAGCAGCTGGATGCAAGCCTTACATAATCAAGTACAATGCCAAGCATCAGCTGGAGTGGTGTATATCACACTGCCCCTGGACTTTGGAGCAGTGGAAACGTGCTCTCTGGAGTGATGAATTATGCTTCTTTGTCTGGCAGTCTGATGGATGAGTCTGGGTTTGATGAATGCAACGTGATCCTTACCTGCCTGACTGCTTTGCGCTAACTGTAAATTTGGTGGAGGTATAGGGTTGTTTTTCAGGGGTTGGGCTAGCTCCCTTAGTTACAAGATATTTTGGACAATTCTATGCTTACAGCTTTGGAACAGTTTGGGGGCTTTTTCTGTTCCAGTATGACTGTGCCTCAGTGCACAACACAAGGTCCATAAAAACATGGTTGGGTGAGTTTGGTGTGGAAGAACTTGACTGGCCTGCATAAAGCCTTGACCTAAACCCCATCAAACACCTTTCAGATAAACTACAACATAGATTGTGAGCCAGGGCTTTACATCCAACATCAGTGCCTGACCTCAAAAGTGGGTCTGGATGAATGGGCGAAAATTCCCACAGACGCACTCCAAAATTTAGTGGAAGGCCTTCCCCAAAGAGTGGCAGCTGTTATAGCTGCAAGGAGAGGACCAACTCCATATTGATGCCTATGGACTTAGAATGGAATGTTATAAAAGTTCTTGTAGTTCCAATAGCCAGGTGTCCCAAATACTTGAGTCCATATATTGCCGAAACCGTGACAATTTCAGATAATTATGTTTGGTACAATCACTCACTTTTACATTCAACATTCATTTTGCTGGCAACAAATTCTATACCTAATGTGTTATGAAAACCTTTTTACGTTTCCTAAATAACCAGATATTGTATCTTCAACCCATTATCATTGTTTACAGAGGTGGGGTTAAAATCAAACCTACATCCTTGCTTACAACATGTCTGCAAAATTTGAAAAAGATCAAGTGTCTGAATAAATTAAATTCCATCTTTTTCATTTTTCAATCCCCTTGCACTGTAAATGTTCTGTTGCATTATAAATACATTGTCCCATGCATCAGAAAAATCCTCATGTTTCCTCCCATTTGTTCCCTTTCTGCTTTTGGTACCAGTTGTTGGTGGGAGTCATCTAAAAACAAAAGGCATTCAGTGTTGTAGGGACTGTTGGTGCTTGCGCACAAGCACGTCCGTTTCCTCAGGCGAAAAGTGATCTGGCTCGCCAGACGAACACGCCATTGTAATAGCGATCTGCTTTAGATCATGCACCGCTGCCTATTAAAGGTAAGGTGATGCGCCATTCCAATCGATTCATTGTTTGTTACACCAAAAACATGCCTCTGAATAATTAAGAGTTAGGACAACCTTTTCATGCCTTGCGCTGCTACAAAGTTTGGTTTTTCTGCCATCAAAATAGCAAAATAGATTTGGACACACCCGTAACTATTAGTTCCACTTTGCAATAGATCGTCAAAATGGAGCCCCTTGACTCTTTGACAGTAATCAAATGCAGTATGTGTAAATGGTTTCCAGTATGTTCTACTGTATGTACTGTAACCCATGTTTACACATAGAGTAGCATACAGTATATGGCAAAAAGTTTTGAGAATGACACATGTATTGGTTTTCACAAAGTTTGCTGCTTCAGTATTTGTAGATCTTTTGTCAGATGTTTCTATAGTATAAATCCTGACTGAGGGCAGCCCATTCTTGCATAATCAATGCTTGGAGTTTGTCAGAATTTGTGGA
The DNA here is from genome assembly GCA_026777045.1 of Hyperopisus bebe. Classification (NCBI taxonomy): domain Eukaryota; kingdom Metazoa; phylum Chordata; class Actinopteri; order Osteoglossiformes; family Mormyridae; genus Hyperopisus; species Hyperopisus bebe. The sequence continues at coordinate 22,753,955 of JAODJW010000007.1, read as the reverse complement.
TTTTTGTTTGTCTACCCACCTCTTGACCACAAGTTTTCAATGGGATTAAGGTCTTGGGAGTTTCCTGGCCATGGACCCAAAATGTCAATGTTCTGTTCCCCAAGCCACTTAGATATCAGTTTTGCCTTATGGCACAGTGCTCCATCATGCTGGGAAAGGCATTGTTCATCATCAAATTGTTCTTGGATGGTTGGGAGAAGTTGCTTTCGGAAGATGTTTTGGTACCATTCTTCATTCATGGCTGTGGTCTTTGGCAAAATTGTGAGTTAGCACACTCCCTTGGGTGAGAAGCATGAATGGTCTCAGGAGCACTTTTTGTGTATAGCAATGATGTCTACACATGTTTCCTTGCAGGTAACTATGGTTAACAGAGGAAGAACAAGTATTTCAAGCACCACCCTGCCTTTAAAGCATTCAGTCTGCTATTCTAACTTAATCAGCATGACAGAGTGACATCTCCAGCCTTGTCCTCTTCAACACTCTAATCTGTGTTAACAAGAGAATCACTGATATGATGTCAACAGGTCCTTTTGTGGCAGGGCTGAAATACAGTGAAAATGGGGTTTTGGGGATTAAGTTCATTTTCATGGCAAAGAGAGACTGTGCAATTAATTGCAATTCATCTGATGACTCTTCATAACATTCTGGAGTATATGCAAATTGCCATCATAAAAATTGAGGCAGCAGACTTTGTGAAAATTAATATTTGTGTCATTCTCAAAACTTTTGACCATGGCTGTAGTATGAAACTCAGTATAACAGATGTATTGAATAGACACCATACCTGGAGGTATTGGTGCTGGAGTTCCTTGACCTGTTCACTGATTCACAACTGCTTCATTTGAATTCTGTGTTTGGTCAGAGTCCAGTCAATAATAGTCAGGTTGATGCTTTCCAGTTACCCTCTACAATTCTGGCCTGATTTTATTTCAGTTTCATTGAATTTTGGGCAATGAATATGCTTACAATGGCATGGAACATATGTATGAGTAGTGGGACTGATGATCTAGAGTTACTGTAGGACATAGCAACAATAATGACAGATGAAGCCCTCGGGAAATGCATTACTTACCAGAGGTGGAAAGTTCAGGATCAGAAAGTACAAATCCAGACCAGGATTTTGTTTCAGGCATGTGACTCTTTATACTCAACTGGTTGGTTAGACTGGATTTGTATTTTCTGAACCTGAACTGTCCAAGAGACTTACCTGCTGGTTTGTTGAAAATTCTGGATAATGAAAGCCACAGTTGACCACCTAAAGTTAGGTTGGACTCTTTAACCGGCCTCTCTCAGTGACAGACTATGGTTTATCACATGGTCTGTGATGGTGACTCTTATTTCATCAGTAACTTACCCCATTTTGAACATCCCCATATATTCTTAGTTGTTTCCCCCTACTTCTCATTCTCTTTTGTCCTGGTCGAATTGTTCCTCTCCCCTTGTCCAGACAATTTTCTCTCACTCTGCTCCTGTATGTTGTTCAATATCCTCACAACTGGTGACTGAAAAAGGCCAGCAGCTGCCATACCACATTAAAGAGCTGCTCATGTACCCTGCCTAAAGCAACATCCGAAGTGTCCGTAGAGATGGCAATGGGAGCATCTGGCAAGGGTTGGACATGCAACGTAGCATCCATCAAGGCCTGTTTAAAATTGCATAATGCCTGACACTGCTCTGCAGTCCACTCGATCACTGCTTTGGATGAAAAACCCTTAAGGTGTAGAGTACAGTGAAAGCATGATGCGAGCAGCCATGGGGATGAAACAATGGTAAACATTAACCATCCCCAGAAATTCCTGCAAATGCCAAACAGCAGTAACTTTCTCATGGAGAGGTACTGCCCCCTCTGCGGTAATGTGGTGGCTATGAATATCAGCAAAAGGGGCACCAAACTGACATTTAGTAACATTCACAATCAACCTCTGAGCACTAAGATGCACAAACAATGCCCGGAGATAACCCAAATGCTTGTCCAAAGTGGTACTGGTAACTACTGTAAGATACCATCCAAATAAACAAACAGAAAAGTCATGTCCCGCACAATGCTGTCCATCAAATGCTGAAAAGTTTGAGCTGCATACTTCAGCCCAAAAGGCATCCTGAGGAACTTAAACAGACTAAAAGATGTGACAACAGTGGTCTTAGGAATGTCCTGCTGCTGGGAACATCTGGTGGAATCCCCTGTCAGGAGAAGTTTCAACTCCTACCTCCGGTAGAACTTCTCCCATGTCCCAGGGGAGGCGGGGGATATTGAGTCCGAATGGGCCATGTTCCGGGCCTCCATTGTGGAGGCGGCTGACCGGAGCTGTGGCCGTAAGGTGGTCGGTTCCTGTTGCGGTGGCAACCCCCGCCCCGCTGATGGACACCGGCGGTGAGGGATGCCGTCAAGCTGAAGAAGGAGCCCTATAGGGCCTTTTTGGCCTGTGGGACTCCAGAGGCAGGTGGAGGGAGTACTTCAAAGACCTCCTCAATCCCACCGACATGCCTTCCAATGTGGAAGCAGAGTATGGGGACTTGGGTGTGGACTCCCCTATCTCTAGGGCAGAGGTCGCTGAGGTGGTTAAAAAGCTCCTCAGTGGCCGGGCCCCAGGGGTGGATGAGATCCGTCCGGAGTTCCTTAAGGCTCTGGATACTGTGGGGCTGTCCTGGTTGACACGCATCTGCAGCATCGTGTGGACATCGGGGGCAGTGCCTCTGGACTGGCAGACCGGGGTGGTGGTCCCGCACTTTAAGAAGGGGGACCAGAGGGTGTGCTCCAACTATAGGGGGATCACACTCCTAAGCCTCCCTGGTAAGGTCTATTCGGGGGTTCTGGAGAGGAGGGTCCACCGGATGGTCGAACCTCGGATTCAGGAGGAGCAGTGTGGTTTTCGCCCCGGCCGTGGAAGAGTGGACCGGCTCTATCCTCTCTGCAGGGTTTTGGAGGGTTCATGGGAGTTTGCCCAACCGGTCTACATGTGTTTTGTGGACTTGGAGAAGGCATTCGACCGTGTCCCTCGGGGAGTCTTGTGGGGGGGGGTGCTCCGGGAGTATGGGGTGCCAGGCTTCCTTTTAAGGGCTGTTTGGTCCCTGTATGACCGGTTCCAGAGCCTGGTCCACATGGGCGGCAATAAGTCGGACTTGTTTCCAGTGAGGGTTGGACTCCGTCAGAATTTGTCACCAATTCTGTCCATAGTTTTTATGGACAGAATTTCTAGGCGCAGCCAGGGCGTTGAGGGTGTCCGGTTTGGTGACCTCAAGATTAGGTCTCTGCTTTTTGCAGATGATGTGGTTCTGTTGGCTTCATCGGACCATGACCTTCAGCTCTCACTAGGACAGTTCACAGCTGAGTGTGAAGCGGCTGGGATGAGAATCAGGACCTCCAAATCCATGAGAATCAGGACCTCCAAATAGAGACCATGGTCCTCAGCCGGAAAAGGGTAGAATGCTCTCTCTGGGTCGGGGATGGGGCTCTCCCCCAAGTGGAGGAGTTTAAGTATCTCGGGGTCTTGTTCATGAGTGAGGGGACGATGGAACGGGAGACCAACAAAACCAAAAACTAGCATACGACGTCGACGTGAATACGTAGTGACATTTGACGTTGTGAAGTCAAATATAACATTACACTGGTTTTTCTGTTAAGTGAAGTATTCATTTTCCACATCAACCGCTTTAAATCATCATACATTTACATCGATTTTTAACCAATTCGCAATTCTTTACATGCCTACCAATCACTGTGTCAATCCACCTTGTGCAGGGCCTTCCTTTCTTCAGCTTTCCTTCTACTTTACTGAACACAATGTCTTTTTCCAGAGATTGCTCCCTCTGAAAATGTGTCCAAAGAATGTGAGCCACAGTTCACTATCCTCGGCAAACAGATCTGTTTGTTCTTTTGCCAGTCCATGGTATATTCAACATTCTTTGCCAACATCCTAACTGGAAACCATCAATTATTTGTCGATCTTCCTTATTCATCATCCAGCTTTCGCTCCCATACAAGGCAATTGAAAATACCACTCCTTGGATCAGATGCATTTTAGTCCTCAAAGACACATCCTTGCTTTTTAACACTTTGGAGAGATCGTTCACAGCAGATTTTCCCAGTGCAATACGTCGTCTGATTTCCTGATTGCTACTTCCATGGATATTGATTGTGGATCCAAGTAGAATGAAATCATTCACAACTTCAATCTGTCTTCAGTCTATCATGATGTTGCATACTGATGCAGTTGTGAGGATTTTTGTCTTGTATTCAGATGTAATTCATATTGCAGACTATGTTCTTTGATCTTCATCGGTAGATGTTTTAAGTCCTCTTCATTTTCAGCAAGCAAGGTTGTATCATCTGCATATCTCAGGTTGTTGTCTTCCCCCAGACTTGACCCCACATTTTTCTTCATATAGTCCAGCTTCTCAGATGATTTGCTCAGCAAACAAATTGAATAAGTATGCCAAAAGAATTTCCCCATGAGGGACAATAAAGGATAAAGGATTGAGTATACAAAGTATACAACCTTGAAGCACACCCTTCCCAACTCTAAACCATTCAGTATTCCCTTGTTCTGTTCGAACAACTGCCTCTTGGTTCACATATAGTTCTGCATGAGGATGATTAGATGTTCTGGAATTCTCATTCATGGCAAAGTTATCCATAATTTGTTGTGAAAATTTTTTATTCATTTCTGTAACATGTACTTTAATGCATTTTGTAGAGTGAAAAAGGTTTTATTCTCTGAAAGAGCATTGATTTATATGGAAAATCAAACATAATATAAAAACAAAATGACACAGTTTTTACTGCTCACTATTGTAATGTTTTTCGGTCATTGTGCTATGTGTGACAAACTATGCTTGTTGTGTGACAATGTTTGCTTATTTGGAGACATGCATGAAGTGTTTTGATAGTTTTACTGAATTTTGAGATTAACTGCTGAGCCAATGTTGCATGCTGGTAATGCAAATTGTGTGAAGAGTTTTGAAAAAGCGAAAATTCCTGTCAAAGTCACAGACACACAGGAAAAACGTTGCCCAGAGCAGGCACTAATTACACAGTGCTGCCGAAAAAACTTTTTAATAGACTTTGCAATCTGCATTAAAAAGAAATACTCATCAAGAAATACAGGGTATGACAGTCACAAACGAATAACCAAATTTTATTTACAATTTGAAGGGAAGATTCCACACATTATTAAAAAAATCATATTTTTAATACACAGTAACTTAATGTAGTGAAAATCAAAATACTATTTTACAAAACAAACAAACAAAAACACTGGACACTGCGGTGGCCCTTTCCAGTACAGCAAATTGTAAAATTAAGAAAAAGAATGCAACAAAACACACAGAGCACTCAGGTACACTACTGGTCATGTGAATTCAGACACAGGATCTCATCTACATCACAAAGGATGTGTTCCCTGGCCAAAAAGTTGAGGAAGTAATGTTTAGAATTATGGATCAATCCTTGATAGGCCTCAGGCTACTTGCATTACCTGTTCAAAAGGGCTCTGATCATATATTTTCCATTGCTAACTGGAAAAACAGACTGAGGAATGGGGAGTATGGTGGAAGGAAGATCACTTGAATGTGTGGGTAGGAATTGAACTCTTCTTGAACAACACTCAAATGATGAAAACTGTTAGGAACTGGTTCAGGGTTCATAACAAAGAAAGAGGGATACTGACAACAGTTGGGAGTTTTATAGTGGGAAAATACACAAATGACTTAAGGCAAAAATGCCTATCCAGAAATTTATCCGATTGCTCAAATAAAATCAATGGCAGCACAGCGAGGAATATTTGTTCACAGGAACCAAATGCAGCTCTAGAACGCTTCCCGGCACCAAATGAACTAGAGCGAGAGAAGAGAACGAGATGCTTCCCAAACCAGCCTTTTATTCTTCCATCTAACAGTGATCAAATCTGTATGACAGTAGTAATCAGGAACACCTGAGCAGAAAAAAAGATCAGAAAACAGACAAATAGCAAAACCATTGCAACCTATATGATATCATATCCCTTATGGTAGCACGTAGTCTGGTTTGGGATACTATGCTGTCTCTGTGGAGATGAGAATAAAAAAAAATCTGAGTATATTGAGGAATTCCACAACTGTTGTATGGGCTAATTGTGACATGGTGATGGAACACCCCTTGTAGACTGATAGCAGCATACATAGTCATATTTCTCCCCCCTTTGCCCAGAGACATCCACAGTTGCTTTTTGCCTGATAATTTTCCTGGCTCTGCAAAAATTTAATCCAACCTCATCAATACATGGCTTTATTAGGCAACACCACATTAATAATTTCTTCTTGTTGTTCTGGACTGAAGAGACAGTTTTGTTTGTCATTTCATGGGACGTCTGCAGTGGTAAAAACAGCTACTGTCTCCCCTAGACATATAAAAGCTATAAATGTGCAACTGTACCACAAAATTTACCTGTTTTCATTGCAAATTAGGCATTTCTCCAAAAAAAAGGTGTTTCTCCAAAAGGAATAGGTATGCTCACAATGACAGTTGTGCTACTATAATCAGATATGTGTGGTGTAACCACCACACACATGTGATTGTAACCATTTGTGAAAACTGTTAAACATTCTTTTTGCTTGCATGAAAGGGGGGGGGGTGCAGTGGATAGTCCTGTAGTACTGTTGTGTCATACGCTGGAGTTCAAGTCTCCACCTTGTATCTACATGTGTGGAGTTTGCATGTTCTCCCCCTGTCATTGTGGGGTCCCCCCCACCACAGTCCAAAACCATACTTAATTGGAGTTACCAGATGGCCATAGGTGTGCATATGTGAGTGAATTGCGTGTAAGCATGCCCTGCAATGGGTTAGCGCCCCCTCCTGGGTTGTTCTTGCCTTGTGCCCTGCAATGGGTTGGCTCCCCATCCCTGGTTGTTCCTGCCTTGTACTCACAGCCACTGGGACAGGCTCCACATTCTCCAGACAAGCAGTTTCAGAAAATGGATGGATGGATGGACAGATTAAATTGGTACCAGAGTTGTAGCTTCAAACTGTTTTCCTGACATTTTGCAGTGACTTACTTATATTTCACACAATATAAAGAAGGCAATTTATGCAGATTAATCATGTTACCATGATACCCTGGTACTGAACTCATATAAAAGCAGTAGTGACTCATATTGGGCATAGATCAGCCTCACAGCCTTCTTTGATTATTTTCAATGACATGGAATACAGCCAACTCATTTCTACTGCTATAAAAGCAAGTGGGCAGAGGTAAACAGATGAATTGACATTAAACGTATGTGATATTATTTGTTGATGTCCTAAATTGTGAATTCAAATATGTTTTAGAATTTAGATTTTAAAATATTAAAGAATTTTAAGGGCTGTCATTCATGAGAGCAAATTCAGCTAAATTCAGAGATTACCATGTGAAATCCGAGAAAAAAAATTAAATGAAATGAAAGCAGAGATTGTTCTATAAAATAAAAATCCTTTTAAAACTTTAACATCAATAAATAAACTTATTATAACAAAGCAGTAGCAAAATATTTGAGTTTTAAAATAAAGCCTGGAGAACAGCACTAATTAAATGTAATATCAGGTTACAACTCCAGTATGGACTTTCTTCCAGATGTGCTAATCTAGCCAGCATTTTCACAGATCATAAATTGGATCTGGTCATGTGATGCTGATATTTTTAGCAAGTGAACCTTCGCTTTCTTTCAAGTCTGCATGCTATGCGTAAGCCGTCCACTCTTTGTCAAAAATATTTTAATATGCTTATATTTTTAAACTCAACTGTATGTGTGTTGACGTGAGTTTCCTTCTGATACTCTAGTTGCAGTTATTTGAATTATGGTTTTTATAGAGTGTGTCTATAGTATATAATTATACATGTGAGTATATGTCTTGTGATGGACTGGTACCCCATCCAGGGTGACCCTACCTCATGCCCCATGATTCTGGGCATAGGCTGCAGGCTTACTCTAACCCTGTACTGAATAAGTAGTCACGAATGATAGATATTTCACAATCACCTTATTAAGCCTGCGTTCCACAATATGAATAGCATACTCCACATTCAAAACGTTAAAAAGAGTTGCATCCATTGTATACATGTCAGGGTAAGGCTCACTTGTATGAAATGTAAAGGTCACCATTTTGGCCATCTACCACTTGATTTAAAATATTATTTATGGGCATCGCAGTGTGAGCCAGATGAACTCCAGATGACAGCAGTAAAAATTGGAGGGTGTAATAACAGCACCATAAACATTCCCCATGGCAGTCCTGACACATAGACTGCCCCTCACATGTTAACACCTTGTTCTTGAGGGTGGTGTATGAAAGAGTTTGCTGAGCTGCATACCAGTGTGCATTTAAGTAATTTACGGGTGGCCCTGCATTCCCCAGCTGCCTGAAAGCCCGTTGGGGTTGAGGGGGTGACAGCCTTCACCATGACACTTGCAGCATCCATCAAGGCCCAATGCAAGCTCAGTTGACAAATTTCCAATATCAATAGCAGCTGTCATGACAACATAGGGTAATAGCCAACCTTGTCAAGTACACCCATTAATTCCTGCTGGTGTCAGTGGTGGATAATTAATAGACTTTGCAATCTGGCCCAGCAATAAAGCTTGGTGTGATACAGACAGCCCCCCCACCCCCCGCACACACGTGCAGAGCATTAGAACAAGACTGGAAACAGCAGGATTTAAAAAACTGGGAATTTTATCACAAATGTGTTTCCCAGTGATGTCAGGGGCCTCTAACAATGCAGGGTGATGAATGACTGTGGTTGAAAACTCTGCACTCTCTTTGCACTTGGATGACACATCCTAATTATACACAAGAAGTAAATTTACTGTGATTATGTCCAGTTCTACTTGTAACTAGAAACTGTTTCAATGCTGACATTTTTTGCATTAAATTTCATTTTTGAGGTTATGTTTTGAAATCGCAGCAGCTGACCTAGTCATACTCAAGATTCCTGTTCACTTATGAATGTGAGAAATGTGAAAAACTGGAGCAGGGACAGGAGGAGGGGCACTATGTGCTTGTGTTTCTGCGTATGAGGTTGTGATCGCAAGCACAATAGTTCCTGAAGGCCCAAGAGGAAATCCCAGGATGGTTCTACCCATTTGCTACTCTTACAACCCCCATCACCCAAACAGCTGAGGGAAGACATGAGGGTGGACAGACCAGCATGTTGACATACAGTAGAGGGCAAAATGAACCCTGAACCACTAGTCTATGAATGACAGCTGTGGCAATACAAACCACATTCCCATCGCCCTAGAGCGTGTCTGCAGTGCTCCCGACCATGGTGTGTGGCTCTGCAGATTAGCAGTGTGTGATTTGAAGGTTGCTTGTACAAACCCTGTAGGATGATGTCACCAATGGGCCCTTGAGCCTAAATACAGGGATGCTGCTGGATTCTGCCTTCTGCTCCTTACGTGTATGTTGCTTTGGACAAACCATCTGATACATAAGGCCTACAGTGTGAGATGCAGAGCTGGGTGGGGATGGGTGCCATTGGCTTTGGATGAACTGTGCTGTCAAGTGCCGTCACTCTAACTTCACACTCCCTTGTGGAGCTGGAGTGCTGATATCCTGCCATCAGAAGCAGCACCAGCACCTACCTGCCATCACCTGCCTACCCCCACATTGAGACTCAAATCTTAAAATTTCAACAGCGTATATTAGGACTTTGCCAACTTGTTAATTTGAGTTCCTCTGCTGCCCCCTGGAGGATGGGCTCCCCCTTTGAGTCTGGTTCCTCCCAAGGTTTCTTCCTTCCAGGGAGTTTGTCCTTGCCACTCTTTCCACTGCCTTGCTCACTGCGGACTTTGGGCAGGCATAATCTAAAGAGCTTTGAGACAATGTAATGTTGTGAAATTGAATAGAACTGAATAAAAGTGTAGGTGATGTTTGAGATGTGTTTGTTAAAAGCATGAGAACATGTTGGAATACATTCACAGGTGAAAAAAACACTAATGTCACATGAATGACCTCCACTGTGGAATATTTAATAGCAACACATACATGAGCAATGCATGAACACCACTCTAGCACATGAATGCTGTACCTTTCACATGAGTTTAGAGGATTATGCTAATATGATTAGAGTGGATTATGATAATGAAAGCTGACGCAGTCCCAGGTCTGGGGGCACATTTTGTACTCTCATTTGAGAAAAGTTAATTGGTTTGGTACCTTTGATGTGTGGAGTACTGAGAGATAGGGTTGGGAACAGAATTTTTTGGCCTTGTTGAAATTTGCTTCAGCTTTCAGCTAGAAAGAGTTGGGATTTGACTTCATAGCCAAGAGTGATATTCTATACTAACCCTGTATATCTTTGAGGATTGAAATACAAAATTAAACATGAACCACAGACATGGTACACATTTGTGGATGAAGCATTTGGGTTCACAGCCACTCCCAGAAATGTAAAATTTCTGACAGCAAGAGAGTGATAATTTAACTGTGTTAAATATTAAATGCTCCCGAGCAAGAGTGCTCACATGAATGTTTTAATGCACGAGACTTAATATCTGGTTTTACAATTGGCCTACAAACAGGAATATAAACTGCAAGACAATCACTTTTTCTACTAGTGTAGTATCTGTTTTTTGTCTTTTAACAACAATGACTTTAGATACCTCACAAAGCATTATAGCAAATCCAAACTGACTAGTCAGTTTAACTATTCAGCTGGGATCACTTTCAAAACCCATCTTCCCAGTATATGCAATGATTCATACAACACAAAGTTGAAATGAGAAACAGGAGTAAATAAGACATTCATATGCTAAATTAGTACGAATTAGCTGATCCAGGTCAAATATCTGGAAAATGAATATGAACATTTAAAATAATCAAATCCACGAGTAGTCCAGATTCCCTGAAAAATAGTGAGAAATATAGCTTGTCAAAGACTCAGGTTTTAATGTAAATAACTGGAGGGTCCATGTCAGGTGCAAAAGACATGTAGATGTTACTGGTGTGAAAAGGCGTTTCTAAAAGAAAACTTAAAGTGTAATTAAGAGAACCTATGAAATTAAGGGTGTTATTGAAGGGCCGGACTAGGTTTTAAAATCACAACTGCACACAAAATAAATATGATTTCAATGTTGAATTTTATATAAAATGTATGAATTAAATGCTGTCACTATCTGCACAACAATATCAATGCAAGATGAAACGTTTTCTTAAAAACAGACATGTATTTAATAAGTAAAAATCTTGCAATTCTATTTGCATATAAAGGCAGCTAAATATATCACAATAAACACAAAGATAGAAGCAGCGCTAAACTCCCATAAAGAAGGAAACTAAGTCTGCAATCAGAGAATGGGGCATTTACATTTGCGAAGTTCACACAACTATTGGCAACATTTTTTTTTTGTGCTAGCAAGATTGCATTTACACACAGTGCAAAAATTAGAAAAAAGGACAATATAAACGCAAATACAATAATATTTAAGATTTAAAGGACAAGTAAACTGTGTTTAGGCAGATGTATAAAAATATCTTGCAAATTCCTTATGCTCAAATGATTAATTTGTTGCGTGCATAAGGAAAACTGGATCACGATGGAATCCATACTGCATGATAAACAGGTGACTGTACGTGTGGTTCTTAAACCTGTATGCATACATACATACACACACATACCTACATAGATACATAAAACCACATTAAGCATATAACATAGAATTAACATAGAACTCTTTTGGTGGTAAGTTGCTATACATTTACAAAGAAATTTAGCATAATATATAGGTAGCACTTCTCAAATTATCTACAGAACAGCACATTAGCTTTAAATAGTCTTTTTAAGGATTTCATCCATAAACTTTAGTGATCCTTTAATCGAATGTTTTATTTGCTAATTGGTAACAGAAAATAAATAAGGAACTACTTCTCTGCTACAAGCAACAACATTCTCCCAAAGTACTGTAAAGCTAAAGTTTAAGGCAGTATTTCTGCCAAAACAAAGCTTAATTGTCCTAAAAAGGTACATAAAAACTTACAATGGCATTTAATATCAACATATCCAGCGAATGCAAGCAAAATATGCAGGGAAATTGTACAAATTCACAAAGCTTTGTTATTTTACAGATCCAATCCAATTTCAATACTAACTTCTGATCTTCAAATCTGGCATTCATAAGGTTTTTGAACCAGGAAATTACAAAAGAACAATATTTTGGAAAGCAAATCTAAACATGTATTTAGTAGAATTCATTTGACTTATTTTTAGAAAAAAAAGTCATTTCCAACTGCCCTGTGGTTTCAGGATGCTGGGGGATTGGGGAGGTCAAAGACTATAGGGGGGTTGGTAGGCTGGAAGCTGACGGTGCAGGTGGAGGCATTTATGTATGTTGTATACCCATCTGTCATGATGCCATAACCTGAAAAAGACAGATAGCAATGCTGCAGTTACACATGCAGGTTTAACTTCAAAGCAAACCTGCAACTCTAGCAGGAGGGCTGTACTTTCACCTCACATATCTAGGGCTGGGAGTTTATGTTCTTAATATATATACGGTTAGGTGAATGATCGAGCTTAGCTTTTTACCAAAAATATCACAGTTGAAGTTAATGAATGTGGTGCTTAAAGTGAGATTGTTTGCTTGAACCTGAGGGTAGTTACATCCAAACCCAGTGAATGATTTAGGAATTGCAGCCATTTTCGTATGTAGTTCCCCCGTTTTCAGGGCTCAAAAGGAATTGGCCAATTGACTGACAAAGCTGTTTCATGGCCAGGCGTAGGCTGTTCCCTTGCTATTTCATTAACAATTAGACAGGTAAAAGCTCTGGAGCCTATTGCAAGTGTGGGATTTGGATTTGGAATCTGTTGCTGTGAACTCTCAATATGAGGTCCAAAGAGCTGTCAATGCAAGTAAAGTAGGCCATTGTTAGGCTGAGAAAACAATTAGAGAGACAGCAGAAGCAATTGGTACATATTTTTAAAAGAACACACTTGTGATCTCAGCAACACCAAAAGGCCTGGACAACTAAAGAATGTAAATGCGGTGGATAATTGCAGAATTCTTTGTGTGTTTGAAGAAAAAACCCAATATCTAGCCAGGTCAAGAATCAAATTCTACAATTAAGAGAAGATTTCATGAAAATAAATACAGAAGTTTTACCGCAAGGTGCAAACCTGTGGAAAGTCTCAAACATAGGATGACCAGATTAGACTTTGCCAAAAAAAAAAGTCTATTCAATTCTGGACAGATGAAACTAAGATCAACCTGTACCAGAATGACAGGAAGAGAAGAGCATGGAGAAGGAAAGGAACGGTTCACGATCCAAAGCATACCACATCACCTGTGAAACGTGGTACAGGCAACAGCATTGAGCTTGTATGGTTCCAAAAGGAACTCAAATCAAAGTGACCAAAACTGAATGTGAATGTTACAATCATAGCAAAGTGTTTTTGTCTTTCTCCAAGGAATTTTTGTTTACATGTATGTATATTTTTGATTAAATGTTAATTCTGATAATACATTTGTGTTTCCTTTGTTAATTTGGCAAGAAATTATGAAAAATTTGTGGCTGAACCAAAGTCATCATTTTTATGACATCTCTATGGCAAAATACCTCCCACTTTACAAGTTCTCAATTAATGAGCAATATTTTGGAACGAATTAGCTCACAGAGATGAGAACTACCTGTACACATACTCTAGTCCTAAGGATATCCCCGCATGAAAACCTTACTGGATTCTTGGGCCAGTTTCAGGTTTTTCAGTGTAAAAGGGGGGTGAGATGCTTCCACTACAGACAAACGTGTGAGATTTTTCAAATCTACTTGTGATCCATACCTACACAAATTCTTTACATCAGGTAATCTTCAATCAACAGAGAAGCATACATTTAGGAATACGAAACACTTCGCATAGATCAATAACTCAAGGCAAAAAAGCTGATAATAGCAGCATACAGCAGTGAGCATGACCCACCTTCGTGGATACCTCCAAAGACGTGAAGCTTGGGGCGAACCCTTCTCTGCACAGTGTTCAGCAGCTCCACACAGCCCACCCGTTGAAGCTCCTTGGGAACCCAGTCTCGGAACCCTGCAGATGAGATGGCCCGAGTAATTCAGAGCTACCCTGTAACCAGATGTACTATCTCAGCACAGCCTTTTCAGTGCTCCCCTGTTACAAATTGTTGTAGGTTAACTAACCTACACTGGATTAATAAATTAAGTTTTTAAAAAAGAATAGATCCAGTATCCATCACTGCTAAGAAATTGGAACCATGCAAGAAAAAAAGAGAACACAGCAAAAACTACATACTGTCAGAATGGCAATGATGATATTCCACAGACACCCCCAACACCCCCCATCTAATCACTACTCCTCCCAAACCCTCCAACCTCTAAAATCTCTAGGTCACTGATGCAGTCTTGCTACCTCTCCAAAAAAATCTTTATTAAAAGCCCAACTTTGTGTTACTTGTCTCAATGCAATCAGGTTTGCCAGATCTGCATCTGCGGCTGTCACAATCCAAAATCTTGTGAAAAGCCTTCCAAGAAGAGTGGCAGCTGCTACATCTACAAAGGGGGAACCAACTCCATACTGAACCCTAAGGGTTTAGAATGGGATACCATATAAGTTCCTGTGGGTGTAACGGTCCAATATTTCTGTCCATATAGTGTATGTGGCACATCTTCAATTTTCGTGCAAATGAAAATGTATATAGATTTTCATCCATATTATTATTATTTTTTTAATTATAAAAAGATCCATCAAATACTTTTTGATTCATCATGTTCACAGGAGCCATTGTTATCTGCAGCTGCTCTTCCCTTTGCCCTCATTAAATGACATTGCTTCAATCTGGGTGTGAATTGTTCCAGATCATTACCCTATACAATGTTCCTAGGAAGTTTGAAATACTTATAGAATTGCTGTATGCACAAGGTCAAGTGTCTTCTATAGCTGTCCTTTCCGTCCTTTGCTGCTATCTAGCTCTGCTGCTTCAATTTTGGTACAATATGTCTCAAAATTAAATCAGGTGTGCATCTTCATGCATTTAATTTTTTGTGAAATGGTAATACACTCCATCAAAACATTTTTGAGTTATCACGTTCACAATGGCAAAATGCCACTGAGTGGCACAGTTAATTTATTTTAATTCCTTTACCGGCAAAGATTCATCAAGTGATTGTAGTGATTGACTGTCCCCAAAACCATACGTATTTCTCACCCGAGGAAAACAAAAATACACAAAATATAACAATCGTAAGGGAATAAATTTAAGGAGGGAAATTACGCAAATTCTAATATGGTTAGAAAGATTTTCTAAAAAACATAAATTAACCCTCGACTTAATGACGGATCAGGATTAACTGGACTCACCGAGAGGAGGCCCATGTGTCATGAGAATGTCGAGGCCTTCTGGTACTTGGTTCCATTTGTCCAACAGAGACTGGCCCCGAGGCAAGTTGAAGCCCCATCCATTGAACCAGGGCGTCCTAAGGGAAAATGCATATTGAAAATGACACCTGACGGCACACAAACAACAGTCTTGTCGTATTAGGATTTCAATGACAACTCTTCCAAAACCATGCCAAGGATGACATAATAAGCGGCTGCAACTCAGCAGGCAGAAGCCAAAGCAGGTATGACTGGAGGAGGGACTGGTCCCATGTACTAGCTAAGGGGGGAGAGATGCTAAGAATGCTAACTTCCAAACACCAGTTTGATGGGAGACCTCATTTAACTGGCTGACTAATAAACACATTAATCAGGGCACATAACATGGATAAAACACTTAGGCCTAAGCAAACACTCAGGGTGGGTGGGGGTATTAAAAAAAAAAAACTTGACTGCATTAACAGAAGGAAAATTCAGATACTTAGTTTCACCAACAGGAAGCACATACCACTGAAATACAACCAAAGGGTCCATATAGAACCCCATAACCAGCTATTCTCACTTCATACTTGGGGCTGAACCACAACTGACACAAAATCCTACAAAGCCCTATTTAGATCAAAAGCCAATACTGTGTTGGTCAGACTGAAGAGAAAAAAATACGGTGGATGCATTTGACTGACAGCTCCTGTAACAGTAGTTGGCAGGAGAACTGAAACCTTACTCCACCTTGTGCTTCCATCTTTGATTGGCTCTGCTTCAATCTCAGCAGAATGAAAAGTGCACTGTGTTAATAAAATGGTTTCCTCTACTCCGAGGCAGAAATGTAAACTACTTTTAAGGATGTTTTATAGAATAAATCAACTGGAAATGAGCAAATATTCCAGAAATATGTCCATGTGAATATAGGTATGCCTTTGACTGTCTCATTTAATTTATTTTCCAGCAGAAGAAAACATTATGCTCTTTAAATCAAAACACGGGTCATCATTTAATGATCATATTCTTAATTGGTAAAATAAGTAAAACAAAGTAGCCAGGAACAGCAAATCACTTGTTATACAATAATAGATGTAACAGAGTTTCCACCTTATAGCATTTTAACATACATTTTTTTCCAGGAATCAAGAAATTCTGTTGGAATTCATCATAAACAGTTCTCCCCTCTCTTACAGAAGCACCATTGTTGTAATCACCACAGGTAAATGCAAGGACATTTGTTAACCTCCATATGAATGGAGACTCAAGCTCACAAAGAAAATATTGTTTCTTCCGTAGTCCAATTATATTGCAGTGAAATGACTCTCATACTCCCCAAGCAAGATTAGGCTCTAAGGCAGGCCCTCACCATCTGGCCCAGGTGGCAGGGATGACAGACCCCATTCAAAAGAGGGCCTTGCTCGCCAGGAACGCAAAAGCTGCATGATCTAGGGTGGTTATAAAGATGATAGCATTAAGCTGTAAATGAATAAATGAATGAATGAATGAATAAGAAAGAAGCAGAAATGGGTTGAGGTAACTAGGTCTCCCAGATGAGAGGACTGCAACAATTCTTATCACCGTGTCATGAAACAGGTTAATGCTACAGCCCCCACACGACTGCATGTTCAGCAGGAGCCATTTAGTCTTATACATATAGGAGGCCACTATTCAGTTTAAGCCCATGCATATTTGTTACAGCTGACTTATTTTCTGTACCAGCGAGGCCTTCGGATGGGAAGGAGCAGACATCAGGTGCAGGAGAAACCTGTGGACTTGGATGTGACTGACACGTGCCACTCTGGGGAGAACAGCCTTACTTATCAAGCAAGGCATTATGGGATGTCACATATTTTAACAGAAACTAATCCTTT
Organism: Hyperopisus bebe; assembly: GCA_026777045.1. Lineage (NCBI taxonomy): Eukaryota > Metazoa > Chordata > Actinopteri > Osteoglossiformes > Mormyridae > Hyperopisus > Hyperopisus bebe. The sequence goes on along the minus strand of JAODJW010000007.1, from coordinate 22,736,755 downwards.
ATTTAGGCCTTCTGCTCATTCAGAGTTACTTTGCAATGCAATCGTGGTTACTGGTGGTCCTTAAGGTGGTATTCTGAACTTGTAGACTTTTTTCCACTAAAACGCTGACCAAAGTCTATCAACCCACCGGCAGCTGTCTGGCTTCTATCCCCATGTCTGTGTTTGTATAAGAGGGCACTAAGTCCCTGCAGCTCTGTTTCCAATTAAGTGCCGAGCCAGTCTGATGAGACGACGGTGGCACACAAAAACCTTGCAAGCTCCCTCTTGACCAGTATTTATTTACATTCCTTTCAAAAAAGTGATAAAGTGAGGATGCCTCCCAACACTTAAGCCAGCCTGCAAGCAGCCCCTGAACCTTAGTTTAATGCTTACAGAGAATCATTGTGATTTACAATCTCAGATGCTACGAGATTTTAATATTAGTGGGACATTTTTCATTTATCTTTCACATTTGTCCTATGTATTCTTGCTGACACTTCTGAGATCCCTACATTAACAAACCGCTATATACAAATTCTCCACTGTATTCCTCATATTGTTTGAGTGCTTTAGCAAAGTAATTTTTAACTGCATATTGAAAGCCAAAAAGAAGGGAATGTAAACAGTTTCAAATTGCTTACATGCAAAAACAAACAGATCTGCAAGGCCCCTCCTCCAGTTTTGACTTATTTGCTGGTTCTCTCACAAATAAGATGCATCTGAAGTGAAATGGGACACTGGCCTCTCATGAACTCCTGCTACCCACAGGTGTACCTCTCTATCCACTGTACACATAAACACCCCAAACAATTCGGTTGTTTCCCTCCACTGTCTAAAAGTGCACAGACAATGTAAAACAAAGGGTGAGGCAAAGACAGGCAGAGCGGAAGCCTCTGCTGCACAGTGCAGCACATTACATGACCAGGCGATTCATTGTGGCCTCACCTCCTTGTCACTGCAGCGTGGAGGTCATCTGAAAAGGACGGTTAATTGATCAAGCTGTCAAGGCCAATGAGGAGAAGCATGTTAATGGGATATTTATTTCCCCATTGGGAGGGAGGCACCTGACAGAGTGCAGTATATATGGCTGGCCATGGTGCCTTTATTAACAGCTTGGGACCCGCTGGTAATAGGTGGCAAGCGGCTAGACGAGCCTGACAAACCACCGATCGGCCAAGGCCACAGCAAATGCAACAAGGGAAGTGGACGGAACGATGGTGGCACCAGCTTGGGGCTGACCCCGTTCTATTAACTGCAGCTGAGTGACTGATGGGGTCCTGGGTGGATTCATTTAACTGCAACCCCACCACCTGACCTCCATGCGTGGAGACGGGTTAGGCCTCTCGCCCAGGGAAGCATACAAGCTGCGGCGCTGCCCCGTGGGCCTGGTGTTGCACAAGTGAGCAACATTAACCCCCATCCCCCCTCTGGTCAGCAAAATCTATCTAGAGGGCTGCCAGTCTCTGGCACTGTTATTTTGTGGGTTGAAAGCTGAAAAAATTGAGAAACCATGGAGTAAATATCAGATAGTTGACCACCTTTACAAAACAATAAGAGATAGGCAACCATGGACACAGTGCTACACAGGACAAATTATACGCAAGACAGTGACTGTGATTGAAGTAGGGGCCTGCAGAGTGCCATCAGGCAGCTGCACACACGCATTGATTACTCAGAAATCCTCATTTAGCGCATGCATACTCTATACCATGCCAGAGGGCCCGCTGGATGCGCATCCACAATAGAACAGGCCGACACATCGCCAGGCCACACAACCTACAGCTGGATGGTGGGTGTAGGCAGTTCAGGGAGTTGCTGATTTGGATCCAGGTAGGGAACTGTAGCCACCGCAGCAGGGAAAGTTTGGGTTGGGGGTGGGGGTCTCTGGGAACGAAGATACCAGATTCATCTGAGAACATTGAAATATGAATCTGGCAGGAAGGCCCAGAGAAACTAGAGAAGGCTTAATAGCTTGGGTAGGACAGGCCATTAAAGTGGCTCTGGAGCACCCCCCCCCACCACCACCACCACAGCTTGAATGAAAGGAACTTACACAGTTACACACTGCTAGCACCATTTACTCAGCTACTCCTGGGCCCAAGGCCGATGGAGCCAGTGAGGAGGTTTTGGGTTACCTGCAAGCCGAGCTAACCATGAGTCTATCTCAGATGACCTGATCCCCTGGAGACTAAAGAAAGTATTACTATTAGTTGGGAGCAAAGCAGACCAATATTTCAAAAGGAAAATACATATATATGCAGCTCTGTAGCCTCAGCATGAAAGGAAAATCAGAGAGGTAGTGATGTAGGATACAAGTAGTGCAGTTGCCCCAGTTCCAAAAGAAAGGAATGAAAAGAAACAAAGGAAACTGAGGAGAATATGAAAAGTACATTTTCTCCTCTTCACTGCAGAGTGGAGGACACAAGTTTATGGGTCAACTTTTCAGGTGAAGAGACATTGGGCATTATTAGGAGGTCATGAATAGGCCAGGTAAAAAAGTGGTGGAACTGCGGTAGGCTGGACGTAAGGGCATGGGAGTGCCAGGGTCACACAGAGAAACAATTAACACTTGAGCATTCTTTCTGTGATGGGAAAGGCACTTTCTTACATGGTGACACTGACATTCCAGCTCTCCCACAGTACAGAAATGTATTATTCAAAGACCAGAGAATCCAATAAGAAATGGGTTTCAAACAAGCTGAGAGTAAAGCAGAAGTCCAGAAGAGGAAAGCAAAGACGGGCTAGACTTTGGATAGATGGAGGAAACAAAAAGAAATCATTCATCAGGTGTGGGGTTTAATAACAGTGTAGTGTAGTTTAAATTTGTACCTCTATGCAAAGTAGCTGAAGGTGAAAGTCAAGGATGCAAGTAAATAAATAGCCTAACATAAAACATAATACAGCCTTTGGATTAGAAGTGCATATGCTTATCAACGTGATAAATGCTGTGTGCACATTGTTACAGAATAAAAATATATAATGGGAAGCTGAGAAAACTATCACAGTTCCTGAGATTTTTACACCACAGTTCAGGTTGTAAGTAAACTTACACTTAGCCCAGTTGCCTTGTTCTATGCCCCAGCGTGATTGTTCCCCTTCCCCACTCACACGAAGGTCTGCACTATCAGTGCGGCTAATACTCTAGGACTAAGCATGCGTTTGTCGTCAATGTGCAAAATTTGCTGAAGAAAATATAAGAAAAAAGACGCTATCACACAGCACAGTGGAGTACATGATTATGTCATTATTTTGTGGCTTATTTGGAGTTGTTTTGGGTGTGATGACATTCGCTTTTATTGAGTATGCAACAGTGATTTTCAATTAATTGTACTGCATGTCTCAGAAAATATTTTGTAAAACATGGGGCTACCTTAGATGTTTTGTGATACATCTAGCTGTCCTTAGATACTCCTGTCAGTCCGAATTTCCAGCAAACACTGCACCTCTAGCGTAGACCAAAGTGATCCCTTTGCCGCAATGTTGGTTAAATATTTGTCGCTACCTGATGTGTAAAGCCTACCCAATCCATTCCTTTCAGGTCCAATTCACAAATAGTGCACATTTGCGTATGAGTGTGCCAGTTGTACAGTTGGCTTCATGTCTGTGTTCTGTGCTTGGACACAGTCAGTAATCACATTAGATGCATACTGTGCCCAAGTCCAACTGAACCGCGTCCCGGTCCACCTCTTAAAGCGGTTCAAGGCACGGTAAACCGTATCACAGTATGCAGTGATCACACTAGTCAGACGAGCTAAACTTTGGGAGTCAAACGTAGTGCAGCACAGTACAGATTGCCTAGTGTGAGTAATCCCTAAGAAGCCGAATGAATAGGTACAGAATAGGGTGGCCGTGAATACCTGACATAGTCGATGACATTGATGCTGATATCCAATTGATGCATGATGAAATTGATGCATCATTTTTAAAGGCTACTTTTTAAAAAATCGCCTCTATGATTTCTAAAACGCTTCATTATAACAAATCAATCCTTTAATATCACTATGCAGGTAACATAGTAGAGTAGTTCAGATTATCACACCGTGTCACACTAGCGCTATGCCCGAGCACCTGAAAACACACAGGCACTATTCTGGGCGATGGACCGTCAGAGTAGGCAAAACCAACATAAGTGCTGTCTGTTCGTGTTTATTAAATTACCATTAGTATGGAGAGCTTTTTGTCCTTGTAGCTGCTAAATACACTGATTATTAAAGTATCACAACACGCATCTCAATATTTTAAGAATACTACTAATATTGAATTGTGGGCAGAAAAAAATGTCTGAAAAGCCGGCATCCATTATTTAAAGCCCTGCTGTGACATACACTATGTTGTTGTCAAAATAAAAATAAACTATGTTTGATTTCTTTAGGGAAAATTAATCGTTTGATTAATCAACCAAACGGTAAAATAGTCTTTTGATTAATCCATAGAAAAACTGTTGTTAGTGGACAATCCTATTACAGACCCTCATAAGGAATAGGCAGGAAGCCATATGAATAGATAAGAAACCTGGTAAGGAATGGGTAAAAACACAGGTTACTCCAGAGTTTCGTTCCAGGGGGTATAAGGTGAGAGGGCCCAACCAGTAATTCATCTAAATGAAAAAGTCTACCAAGGTACTTGTACAGAACAACACAGCTGCTCTTAAATTTTAACAAGGGCCTGTCACACACAACATAATTTAGTGAATTTATCAGCTTTTATATCGCAGTTTTTTTTTTAAATTTTGAGCATTTTTGAAGTTTGATGTAGCATATCAGGGAACACCTGAAACATCCACAAGACTCTCTGGCAGCATGTCCACCATGTTAACACCGTACAATCCTTCCACTGTTATCCACATGCACTTACAGTCTCTCTCTTTCTATGCAAATCTGGACCCCCCCCCCCCCCAAATCCCCATCCTGCAAGGCGGTGCGTTGAATTTTCAGATACGTTCTATTTAAAGTTTTTTAATGAATGCTTATTAAACATGTATCTGTCAGGAACTATCTGTGAAACTCATTCTTGTGTACGAAACTAATGCAGGATAAGCATTCTTAAGTTACCATACTGATTTGAATGGTCTCCATCTCTGTGTATCTCATTGCTTGATTGTTGTTTTTTTGGTCATTTTAGTTCAACAATTTTCTGACAATATTTTCACATCACCATTTATGATACTGATGAAATTTGGAATATGAATTACCCATACCTTCCACGATGCCTTTTTTACATTGTGGGTAGCAAAATATAGGACAATATAGGATGTTTTCTTATAGGCTATAACATTTTCTTACTGTTACAGCTACATGGCTCAGGTATAGCTTGTTGGAAAATTCAGAAAGAATTATTTTTCATGGTGCTTTTTTCCCGGCATACAGGAACTGACTCGAGCCGCACCACAAAGAGAGACTAATTACAGCACAGTTCCAGCTCAATTTGGTTTTCCATTGCAGAAAGGTCAGCTCGGTAAAAGTATTGCCGAGTTTGGACAGCGACAATGGTGTAAAACCAAAGAGATGATTATTTACTGTTCACACTATGTACATCATGATTTACTATGTGCAATTATTATTATTTTTACTGTGTGCTAATTTCCACAGCATGTCTGTGAGTATTGCTATGTTATGCAAGTATCAGATGCTAGTGGAATTAGCATTCACTTGCCTAAATTTGCATTACGAATCCATTCCGTTCAGTTGTTCCATAGCGGTTTTGTAAGTAGGTTAGAAATTTAAGTTCCGAGTATTCGAGAATACATTAATACATCGCGATGTATGATACTACTAATAATGAATAATATATAGAATACAGGCTTTTTCTTTCAGATAATCCATGGGCAGAACACCAGTATCTCCATGCATTTCAACTAATCAGATGGTTGTGATGCAACCAGCTTGGTTTGGTCACACTAGGGTACGGCTCGCATACTTTTGCAATGGAAAACCACCGGTTCATGGTATGGCTCGGTTCTTGGTGGCAGAGGAAAAGCACCATAAGTTTCTTTTTTCCCCAAGGTCAATGTTTTTCTCAGAAACTGCAATTTTTTACTACATTTTGTCATTTAAAAAAACAAAGAAGTGCATGAAGTAACAAGTCAGTTTTTTAAAATGAAATACATGTGTGTATTTTTTGCCCCCCTTCTTGATATAAAGGGTTTTCCCTACCACAGAAAGGCTTAGACGCTGCAGCTGCGGAGGGCCTAAAAGCTGAATGAACGCCAGAAACACTGGATTAACTATGGGATGTCACTAGAACCAATACTTTGGTACCAAGACGATGCCAAAATTCTGAAAACGTCACAATGCTTGTTTTTCTATAATACTGTACATACTGGGAATGCAGTTCCCCTGGACCTCACGCATGCAGCATATAGGTTTACAAGTGTTCTAATCTATGGTTAAATGGCGAAAGAAGAACAACGCCTACCAGCATGAAATATCAGCAATGCATGCAGCTGCAGCATCAGCTCCGCCTCCACTTGTTAAAAACAAAAAGAGTCAGGTTTGGAAGTACTTTGTATAGTGCCTTTGTGCATTCGATCATGAGGGAGTAATTCACAAAAGCCAATATGCAAATGGATCTATCGTACATTTCAGACAAAAGGAGGAAATACTTCCAATTCAGTAAAGAACCTCAAAGACAGGAATCCAGACCTATTCAAAGAATTCAAGGTGAGTTTTAATTGATTTTAACATTAAATTAAAATGTATCCAAAGTGTTATCCTTGTCATCCTTATCCTGAAATACGTTACTATTACTTTTGTCTAAGGCAATTGTGTAACCAACTATGTTCCATGTGAGGCTTGCAAAACACTAAGGCTACTATGTTTAGGATAACGTAATGTAACCATAGCTTGTAGTAATAGGCTTCTGCCCTAACCATTCAGCTTGTGCCATTTGTCATCAAAATATAACGTTTGTGCTTTAAATAAATATTGTCAGACTAATAGTCTGTCACCATGTCAGTACATTTAAACTATGGCTTGCACTCTGAGTATACAGAGGTGTGTGCATTAGTACATTGTGTGTGCAGCCTCTGCTGTTTTCTTACAGTGATTGAACTATACATGATAACTGAATATTATAAGCTTTCTTTCACAGTATGAGCCAGAAGAGGATGTCAAGTCAGCAAAGAGATACACAACAAACCATATCAGAATCACAGAAAATATGCCATACAGTTTTCTAATGTTCAAATGTAATAAAGGAGAGTATGTTGAAGTACATGTGATTTGTTTATTGATTTTTACTGGGGTATCGAATTTGGTGTTGAAAATTATGAAATTTCACTGGTATAGACCAGACATGCCCACTAGTCACCACCATGGAGCACATAAAATATCAGAATGAATGTAGAAACAAAGGTGAGAAATTAAAAATGTTAGAAATCAACAATTTCTTTCTCCTATGTCCTTTTTCAACACCCCACTTTGAACCTCAAAAAAGGCATGTGTGGGGAGGGGTAAAATTGTACCACTAAATTTGACATAAAGTACCCATCACCAATTTGCAAACAAAAAAATATGTGGTTATTCAAAGTGGTGTAGGAGTTACGATTATCTGAGCTTGCGGGAAAAAAAAACTGTATTCGAACTATTCAAAGTATGACTGGGTGTTTACATTTTACAGAATTTTTCAGGACAGTGTTTCCCCTATTATTGTATTAGTGGGGCGCCCCACGCCCCCTTGAAGGTCAAGTTAATTTTATTTAATTTTATTTTCTATATAGCGCCAGATCACAGCAGAAGTCATTTAAGGTTACCTTTCCTATAGAACAGGTCTATACATTGTCCTTTTATTAAACAAACTAAATAACCTTATGTTATTTATCTTATTTACACAACAGCTTGTCATTTTTGTCACTACACGGTCACGCGTTTAAAATTTCCCTTTGCTCTCTGTATCGCGCATGGCGGAGTTCCGCGCACACACAGACGAGCACACTCCCACCAGTGGACAGAGAGCGCGCGTCGGACAATATGTCGCGTCAACCACCTGAAAAGCAGACAAAAATATCTGCGTTTTGAAATGTATTTGCAGGTGAAGAAAAACATCCAATAGGTTGCAAGGAGACCATCTTGCAGCCTGCATGCGGATCTCAATAAATGGGCCAGACATTTCTGACTTCCCATATCAAGAGGCTCTAGAAATGTTCTTCCAGAAGCCCAGAAAGATACACTGCAGTGATAAAAGCTGCACACTTTGTGAATAATTGTCATAAAAATAAATGTCCTGATGTTTAGTTCAGTTGTTATATTGACTGCTGTCATTAAAACAAACAAATGAACACCAAGAGTCCTGTCGGTGTTCGTTTGCCGCCACCCCCAACCGTAAACCTAAGGGAAACACTGAACTGTATAATTTTATTATTAGTTATGCGCCTATCTGCTACCGTAATGATAACATGGCTAACGTGTTTGTTGGCTAACTGCTTATAGATAAATGGCTAATGTTAAGGTGTGCGCCGGCCAAGTTAACATTTTTGATAAATGTTTAATAGTTCAGTGTTGCTGGAAAGCAAGCTTTACTGACCTCATGAAATTTCTCATAAAGACCGGGACATCTGTGTTTAAGATGCATCGCCAAGTTTGACGTGCTACCTGACTTCATCGCCACAACTTTGTAGTAGTTTGCATAAAGGCTTATTGACATCCTTATCCATTCCATGCTCGTCTGCAAAATACTTCCAAACTGCACGTTTGTGTTTTTTTTTTTTTTACTAAAGCAGCTTGCGAAGTGATTTCAACTGCAGCATATGCCACGTGTGGCCAACTCGGTATGTGTTCGTTAACCAGCGCGAATGCGTTCAGTGGCTATTGAGAGGAGGGGCTGCGCAAGTGTGTGAGTGTGCGTGTACGCGCGCCTGCGCTGTAGTGGCGCTGTGTGAAGTGTGGTGAATGAGGTGAAAACCACACTGTTGGTATCAATAATGACGAAAATGAATATCTAATCAGATACTGATTTTTAATATCGATTAGTATCTGAGAATCGATTTTTGACAACCCCAGTGTCTCACTATTTTCAACTTCAGCGTCAGCTATATCTTCCATTTCTGATCTCTCGTGGTACATTTTTAGTGGTGCAGCAGTGAAAAAGGTCTCCCCTTAAACAGTTTCCAACTGCGCCACTTTCCGAACGTCGTGTAGGCTATTTAAACCGGTATTGCGGTATAAGCAAAATTCATATCATAACATATTTCGATATGAACCGGTATACCACCCAGTACTAGTGGGGAGAAATTATGGTAGCACAGCATTTTCTAGAAGTGTTAAAAGAAAATGTGATGGCAAAGCAACACTTTTTATTGTGCGCACAATGTAAATATAAGTTATTTATTTTTAACTGATGCTTTTATATAAAAAGACTTATAGTAAAGGGAAGGGGTCCAATTAATGAATTCTTGATGGGATTAGAACCCCCCAAGGTCTTGGTTGTTAGCACAATGCTCCATCTGTTGAGGTACAGAACTGTTGAAGCTATACTAAATCGTCCATTTGCATTTTGTTTTTCAAAACGAGGCAATCGCCCAATATACAGTATGGATGCCAAAAAAAAAAAGTCCTTGTATATACTGTAAATGAGTTATCTACAAACCAACAAGAACAATATTTACAATCAAAGTGCCAACCCTTGGCTCTTTCACTTTGATTTAACATGGTTAATTGCTTTCAGTTTCTGACATATACATACAAACAGTGAGAATTAAGATTGGTATTCATGTGCATGGTAATGTCTATATACACAAACAATCATTGGCCACTTTATTAGATACACTTTTTCAACTGCTCGTTGAAACAAACATGTTATCAAACATCAGCAGCACAAGGTATAAAATCATGGAGATGCAGGTCAGAAGCTTCAGTTAATGTTCACATCAAACACCACAATGTGGAAGAAAGTGACTTTGAACATGGTATGGCTGCTTGTGCCATATGGGCTGGTATGAGTATTTCAGAAACTGATCTACTGGGATTTTCACACACTACCATCTCTAAGGTTTACAGACAATTTGCCAAAAAAGAAAAAAAAATGCAGTGAGTTGTGATTCTCTGGAAAAAAATACGTTATTGATGGCAGAAAACAAAGAAGCATGGCCAGACTGGTTCAAGCCGATAGAAAGGCAAGAGTAAATCAAACAATCACTTGTTAGAACCAAGGTACACAGAAGAGCACCTGTGAACGCACAACATGACCTTGCAGCTGATGGGCTACAGCAGTAGAAGGCCACATTGGGTCTCCTGTCAGCTACGAATAGGAAACTGAGGCTACAGTGGGCACAGGCTCACCAAAATTGGGCAATGGAAGATTGGAAACATGTTGCCTGGTCAGATGAGTCTTTATTTCTGCTGCAACATTCATATGGTAAAGTCAGAATTTGGTGTAAACAATATGAAAGAATGGAACCATCTTTCCTTGAATGAACAATTTAGGCTGCTGGTGGTGTAACATGTGGGGGATAATTTCTTGGCACACTTAGTACCAACTGAGCATCTTTTTTTTTTTTTAACCCCTGTCGTGTCCGGCAGTTTAGCAAGCAGAATGTTAGTCTGGGCGCTATATTGTGCCAACACTTATTTTGCCAAGTAGAGCTTCGGATTAAGCTCCTCTTGTTACTTGAGATATACTCTTTATTTACCGTTTTGGATTAAAGCGCTATTAAGTCGGAGCCGACAGGGAAAGTTAACTGAAATAGGGGAGATAAAGAGAGGAAGAGAGGAGGGAGAGAAAGAAGAGAGGGAAAAAGAGAAAGAAAAATAATACATAACTTAAGAAAAAGTAGAGCAAAAGGAAAGAGTAACAAAAGGACAGCTTCTGCATCTCAGTACTGGACATTGTATCATTACACCAGCTGGTGTATTTGAAAAACAAGATCCAGGTGTACACACAAAAAGTATACATACAAAGTGAGCATCTTTTAAATACCACACTTGTTCCTGACCCTTTATGACCACACTGTACCCAGCTTCTAATGGCTAGTTCCAGCAGGATAACATGGCATGTCACAAAGCTCTTATCTCAAACTGGTTTCTTGAACAAGACAATGAGTTTACTGTACTCAAATAGCCTCCACAGTTATCAAATCTCAATTCAATAAAGCACCTACGGGATTTGGTGGTTCGGGAGATTCACACCAAGAATGTACAGCGACAAATCTGCAGCAACTGCATGATGCTATCACGTCAACATGAACCAAAGTATACGAGGAATGTCTCGAGCATGTTGCTCAATCTATGACATAAAGAATTAAGACAGTTCTGAAGACGAAAGGGGGTCCAACCTGACACTTTGCACAGGCATTGTATGGGTGACAGACCACTAAGTGAGGTCATTTCAGATTTAGAGCAATACCTCAAAATTTAAACTATTTTAGTTTGTCGCCCATTTGTCAAATGGTTTTGAGGTATTAGCTCACATTAAAAAAAGTATCAACACTGGAGTGCTGCCAATGCAAACTCCCTGAAGGCAGTGAAATATAATTACCACATTTAGGTAACACTTAAGTGTATGGTCAACTCCTTAGTTTTTAATAAACTATTCACATTAATTTCATAATATATTAACAGTCAGCAAGATGGTAACTAAAATCCTTGTAATATACACTACGGAATACTATACTGGATGAAAGTATTGGGCCACCTGGCCATTAGACCTATAGGAACTTTTAAGAAATCCCATTCTAAATCCATAGGAATCAAAATGGAGTTGGTCCCCCCTTTGTAGCTATAACAGTTGCCACTCTTCTGGGAAGGCTTTCCGCAAGATTTTGGATTATGTGGGACTTTTTCCTCATTCATCCAGAAGAGCATTTGTGAGGTCAGGCACTGATGTTGGATGATGGCCTAGCTTGCCATCTCCATTCTAGTTCATCCCAACGGTGTTCGATGAGGTTTAGGTCAGAGCTCTGTGTAGGCCAGTGAAGTTCTTCCACAGCAAACTCACCCAACCATGTCTTTTTGGATCTGTGCTGGGGCACAGTCATGCTGGAACAGGATAAGACCTTCCCCAAACTATTCCCACAAAGCTGGAAGCACAGAATTGTCCAAAATGTCTTGGTATACTGAAGCATTAACTTCACTGTAACTAAAGAACCTAGCCCAACTCCAGAAAGACAACCCCATACCATTAATCCTCCTCCACCAAATTTTACACTTGGCACAATGCAGTCAGGCAGGTAACATTCTCCTGACATCTGCCAAACTGAGAGAAGCATGATTCGTCACTCCACAGAACACATTTCCATTGCTCCAGAGTTGAGGCAGCGTGCTTTACACCACTCCAATCCAACAGCTGGCATTGCGCTTGTTGATGTGAGGCTTGCATGCTGCTGCTTGGCCATGGACGCACATTCCATGAAGCTCCTGGTGCACAGTTTTGTGCTGGTTTTAATGCCAGAGGAAGTTTGGAATTCTGCTGTTATTGAGTCGAGAGTTACTTTATGTGCTCTCCCACTTCGTGGCCATGTTCCTGTTGTTTCTAAATGCTTCCACTTTGCAATAATACCACTTACAGTTCACTGTGGAATATCTAGCAGGGAAAACGCTTCACAAACTGACATATTGCAACGGTGGCATCCTAATACAGTAGCACACTGAGCTGTTCAGAATGACACATTCTATTACAAATATTTGCGAAATTGACTGCATGGCTAGTTGCTTGATTTTATTCACCTGTGGCAATGGGGCAGAATGAAATGCATGAATTCAATGATTCAGAGGTGTGTCCTAATACTTTTGTCTATATATTCGTAGGCCAACCTCCAAAATTTCACGATTCCGAGAAGAAAATAATGGAAAATCATGCAAAGTTCATAATATTTGCAAGAGTTTTCAATTTTTCAAATATACTGCAAACTCTCTACAAGAAATGGCCAAATCAACATACCACTTGCATTTGGACCATGACATATCCTGTTATGCCATCACAGTGTGCATTAATGTGTATTTTTTGCTAGACTGTGCTGTGGCAAAGATGATCACAGCAAATGCACCTCATTTACCAACTGATGCACCATTTTTATTCTGTTGAGACATTGTAAAGAGTACAGATGAGTATAAAACCCAACAATGGGCACTTTGGAAATAAAGAAATTTTCTGTTAATGTATTTGATATTATTTGCTGCTAATGATTAATCGGAAGTATATTCTTGAAATGGTTCTTTACAAAAAATAAAAATGAGCACTGACGATATAAAAATACACACACAATTAGGGATGGGAATCGGTAAGATGTTATTGATACCAATGCCTTATCAATTCTGCTTATCGATCTGGTTCTTTATCGATTCCCTTATCTATTTTTGGCCCAATTTTCTATGAGGAAACAAGTACACTCTCACAGATTTTCTCCATCAATACAGCTGTTTTATTATCTGACATCCGAAACAGAATACTGCCTACAGGTCAGTGACTTCAGTGCAATAAAACCAGCAACTACAGAACAGCGACCAGCAAGTCTGAGTCTATCTGTTGCTCCATCACTGCATGTTGAATTATAATGCACCTTAAAACAACGTGGAAAAAATACCGACAAATAACTTCACATCTTCCTCTCTGCCACGAGGACTTATTTATGGCAACACTAGACGCACGTGTTCTGAAGAAGCAACGGTTCGCAATTCCTATTCTTACACTCAATTAACATATTGCTGATGTTGCATGTGTCCACTTTTTGGTGATTGTGAATTTTTACTAATTTTGTGTAATGACGGTATTTTATTTTGAAGCCTGGTAGGACAGATTTGGCTGGCCTCTGTGATTTCCTTGAAACATCTTCAGTGATGCTTGCATGTCATGTCAACTGGATTTAAAAACTAAAGAATATCAGCCAATATATACTAATTTCATTCTAAAATGGTAAGGCAAAGCTATCACTATATACAAACATTTAGACTAGGTAAATAATCAGTACTTGGAATACAGTCAGTCCTGCTATAGCATGTGATATCACTCTGCGAATCTGATCTTACGTAATAGATATATCATGTATAATAGAATAAACATTTCACACCTCCATACACTGCACAGGTCAAAGTCTTCGATTCTTAAAATCTAAACAAGTTGACAAATTAACATATAAAAACACAACTAGTTTATCATTATAACATTGATTATTGTCCATCGTTACCATATTTATTTTTAATTTCAATTGTCTTTTGGGCATAACTTATAAAGTTGGGAAGTTGCTTTTCTTTAACCTACTGGTGCTGTATTTTGCCCATAGATTTTAATGATATAACTTATTGTTGCATTAATAATATTATAATTATTATTAAAATGCACATAATTACATTACTGGACACGGGTATCACTGTCTTTATAATTTAATTAATTTTGTTTAGCGCAAGATACTACGTTTTGCAGTTTCATTTTCCTAACCCTATTTTTCCTGTTGGGCATGTGTTTTAGTATGCAATTTCAATGAACACAGGGTTTTTCAGGAAAGCATTAGTCGGGCTGTAGCAGAATTTACAGTGAATCTAGTGCCCGCTTCAACAATCCATATAAGTCAATTTAAAACATTAAGCTGTTCACTGACAGCTGTGTGAGGGTTCTATTTGTGGTGCTAATGCAGTCTCATGAAATTGTTTTAGGGTTTTTTTTTTTTTTGTAAAGTAGTTTTGCATTATGTTTGCAGGAAGGGTTAATGTGGTGCAAAAGGAATTCTCTCCAGGGTCCCACAACATGAAACAAGATGGAGGAAAAAATAAAAATGCATGATTTTCACCAATGACAATGATGGGCAGTGCCCTACTGAAGCACTGGGCCTCCAGTGGGTTGCAAGGCAACAAGTCTGCTGTGGTGCTGACCTTAAGGTACGGAACGCTCCATACTTCACTTGGAGTTAAAATTTAAAAAAAATCCACAGCTCCTCTAAAATCATTTCAGATACCTATTCATGACCTCCTGGCATTCCCATGCAGCGCCCATCCAAGTCAGATGAAACCAAAATGACACGAAACCAGACTGACATGAAGCCTCGGGGGCCGGTTGACGCCTTTCAAGCTTTACAGCGGGATCCCATGTGCCCAGCTCATTAGAGACCCCATTAAAAAAAAAACACAGGATTGCTGCAGTAAAGCTTCACCTGGTGGTTTGCAGACTGGAGAAAATGACTGCATCAACATAATCGAGATGTTCGAGCACCACTTATCTCCACTCCTGTTGCAGGCCAAAAACAAACTTCCTCGTGTCACCCATATTAGGCTTTTGGTAATCTATTAAGATATTTTGAAACCCCTCAGCAAAGCCCTCTTATCTGTCTCTGGGAGGGGAAGTAACTGATAAAAATAAGACAATGCTTTCACAGAAAAGAGCTGCCGCATGTTACCATGGCTCAAAAGCGGGGTGGGGGGGGGGACGGCAGCCCAAGCATGATTGATGCTTGAATAAATAGAGCAGAGTGCCCTCTATTCAGTGCGGCTCAGGATATACACAGGGGTGTAATCTTTCACTGGCATAAAAGTCACCCACCCCCTAGTATCCGCCATGCACTTTTGTCCATGAGTCTCAGGAGCAGCTATTGTCTGCGGCTGTCCTCGCTTTATTATCTGCACCCCTAGTCACCCCCATTTCATCTGGCTGCCACTACAAGGCCCAGCTTAAGGCAGCCCACTTCATCAAGACTCACAAGGTGGCGGCTCATCTATCTATCTGCACAAAGGGTGGAACACGTGAGGGCTAGAAAATGGGGGCTAAGAGTGTACAGTGATTGGGGGGCGGGGGGGAGTCTACTGTCAGGGAAAATCTCCCACAATGCAGAGACATCCCTCTGGTCCCTCCACGTCTGCGCTTTAATATTGTTGAAAAGCCCCGGCCCCAAAAACGGTGAGGAGGAAGAGAGTTGGGTACTCAGGCCTAACACTGGGTTACCAGCATGGAATCACTGCATACACCCAGGGACAGAAGTTGCCTTTGTGTTTTGGGAAGGGGGGCTTTACAATTCACACATTTACAGCTTACCAGGAAGCCAAGCCTAAAAGAAACCCAGAAAAAAACCAATCCTACCACTAGAAACTCTTAATTCATTACCATTACCATTCTGAGACATTTTAATACATGCAAGACTCTTGCTTCTTACTAAAAGCTTGTTGGACTTGTCTGGAACTCCTCTGTTCAGAATCCCAGGCCTGCTCAGATCCATTTTATGATGATTCATTTGTATTAATTTATAGCTTTCATGCATCGGGTAGGGGTGCAGTTCAGAGAAAAAAAAAACTGAAAGCTTGGAAAAATGGTAGCACTTATTGCCACATCAAGATGGTCTGTGCACATCCTTGTTGATGTTGGTAGTGGTTTTAGTGATGCAGGCCCTGAACGTGTGTAACCTTTTGGCTGAACTCCACTAAGAATAATGGCACAAGGGAGAAATATGGCCTTTCCTGCTCTTTCTATGCTCCTGCCAGCTATTTAAAAAACAGTTGGCATCGCTAATGTACGACTGTGCCTGTCCCCATTGCCTACTGACTGAAAGGTCACTTGAATATTAAAATATTTATCTGCTCATAACTTGATGAGTGGCTTGAAGACAAGGCAGAAGGTAACCCAGGCCCAGGGACACGGTGGTACAGGGGGGGCTGGGTGGATTAAACATACGATGGGCAACAGGATAGTGAAACAAAGGGGAATTAAGGGCTTTGGATCTGTAGCTCTGGCTGTCTGCAAGCTGCAGGGAGGCAGACACACTACTCATGGAACATGCACGAGCCCCACAGAGTTTTAAGTGATTCTGGCCTGGAACCAAGGTATTATTTTGTTTGTTTCTCCCCCACTCCCAGTCTCCCTGCAGTTTTCTTGGACAGCTGGCAAGCTCTGGCCACCTCATGTCCTGCCTCCGCAGCCTGCTGTGTGAGGTATTTGATTAAATGAGAGCTTGGTGAACAGTCAGGACTTGTCTCCATCACACAACTGTGTGTGCACACATCTGCATTGGGGGGGGCCCTCTGATCACTTCCCGCATCTCGTCATCTAAACTCCCCCTGGACAGTAGAGAACGGTGGGCACAGTGGCAGCTCAGTGCCGAAGGGGGCAGTCTAGACTGGCATTTAAAAAAAAAAAAAACACTTAATATTCGCTTCTGATAGGCGCGGCATTGTTTGTTTCACAGGTCATTAAATTTATGTAGTGGCTTAATGCTCATTAAAGCACTTTAGGTTTGTCTAATCAGCCGGGTGATCTTGGCTGTGTGGCAGTGCCGCGGACACTCTGCCTATGACCAGGGCGTGGAGAGGGCAGCCTCACAGCGGTAGTTGCTGGCAGGGATGAACACAGCATGGTACTGAAAGAATAAACAAACGTGCGCTCGCCCTAATAGGGGACAAGGAGAATCTCTGTCCATGGATATAAACAAACTGAGAAGACGGAACATGCGGGCTGGCTTTCACAGGGGGCTCATTTTTTTTCCCTCCTATTTTAAAGGTATCACTTCATGAATAATAAACTTAAAAATTTAAATAAAAACAGTAGCAGCAGACTAACATTCCAAATCGGCAGCTTTCCACTTTCCAGTGTGGGGAGCGCAAAGCCGCTGCAGGACCACTGGGTGGAGGCAAGATGGATGCCACATCCATCAGCATTCTCTGCAGCGGCACAGTGGCAGAGAAAAAAAAACCGGATCCAATAACACTTCCTTGGTGAACTGTACATGGGTGAGATAAGGCCCCCTGGCCAGTCTGCTAATGACAGTGACCTGCCCTCACGCTCCTCGGCGAGAGGCCGTGTGGGGAGGCTGTGAGCAGCACACCCTGATTACAACGGCAGGGTCTAGGGAGCATAAGGGACAGAGGGCACAAATTAATGCTGACAGGCCACTGCTTCTTCTGGTCAAAGATCAGCCTGCAATCAGGGCACAGAGCAGGTAACATCTGCGAATAACTTGCCCAGGCCCGGTCCCCCTGCCAAGTGTTGGTGTTGGGACACTAATCAGCAGCTAAAGAAAATGCAGGAGGGGCAAAAGCATCACCACCATGCACTGTTCAACTTCATGCATGGCAAGACATGAAAATGGCACAAATTGTAGGGTGCACACCCACTGTACCACTCTCAGTTCTAAGCTTGTGTGATTTGTGATGTTAATATCAACAATGCCGCACCACATACAGCTGTAGCGTACCCCAGTTCAGTTCACAGCAGCCCTGGCTCCGTGTGGGGGGCCACGAGCTGGGGAGCTGCTAGACTGGCCAGTTCTGCAGACAGGATCTGACAAGGCTAGATTTCTCTCTGTCTAGTTAGCTCAAGTTCCCATGGCAACATGCCCTGATAAGGAGGTGCAGCAAGGTGACAAACATGCACAGAGCCAGCACTCTGTGTTTCAAAAGAGCAAATGAACAAAATGCACAAAATCCACCATTTAAAACAGATATGTGACTTGTTGGGTTGTGGTAGACAGAGTATGTTGTGGTCAGGGCAGGTGGTAAATACTGCTGTAAAAAGCGCACACACACAAACACACGTTTTTGAGAAGCACTCGCCCAGACTGGGAAAGAATACTTTGCATTTACTGCATTTTCCTTTCAAGTTACCTGGACGTTCCTTGAAGTCTGTATAAATTCAGGTTTCCTGTATCAATAGCTGGAATATGGGAACTGCTGAAAGAACGGAACCACCACTGCCTCATGGCAGGGTCAGCCCCTGCTCTCTCTGACTGAGAGCGCTGGACATCCCCCATGCGCAAAGCTAAAGCGGGTTTAACAAAAGCGACAAGAATCAGCAAAGCAGACCGCAGATTAAACTTTCCAAGAGCGTGGCGCCATACATCCTTCAATTTGCTGGCAGGGAATAAAAAAGGGGGGGGGGGGGGGACCAC
>JAODJW010000007.1:22664785-22717886 GCA_026777045.1 Hyperopisus bebe | reverse complement strand
GGGGGGGGGGGGGGGGGGAAGCACGCAAAAGATTGTGTGTTAAATGAGCTTGACGACCATATAAGCAATGGCTGATACTTCCACGTCACCGGTGGTGGTGGGGGGGGAACAAATGATCCTGGAGACTGGCGCCATTGTGTCACAGTTTATTGGATGGACAGAAATATTCATGCAGCATCGTCAGAAAAATTGACCAAGTCAGTACAGTAAACATTATAAGATGTGCATCTGCCCCAGAGCAGGTACGCTAAGCTAGTGGATCTGCATGGGGGGAGGGCCAGTGCCCAATGAAGGTGCGATTGGTTCTGTAGTAGTGCTGCTCCCTGCAGATTCACCCTCCCAGGCCAGCAGTGCTGCATACCCCAGCACCCTGTACCATCTGTCATCCTTGTCCATATTACTTTTGATCCAACCACCAATAGGACAGATACTAATGACTGTATCACAACAGACTATTTTAAACTAGAAAAGTGGACTGTCGAAACCACAGCATTGTATTCCGAGGAAACAGTACTGAATGGATCACCTGGAAATGTGAAAGCCAATTAATGTGTTCTTCCTGAATGTGGAGTCCTTGTTGTAACACTGAAACTACTGAAATTCATTTATCGCACATTCCACTTACTGTATATGCCAATTTGTACAATCTTCCCCAATGAAATAGATGGTTACCGGTATTTCTTTTTATATGTTAATGTTCGTGTCTTAAAATGTCATCCTTATTATTTATATTCATTATACATTAAATATTTTTTTCCAATGTATTCCAGTGCATAACCTACATTTACTGAGACAACAATAAGAACTGTAAGAAACAAAAATGGTATATTTGGAGCCCCGGATGTGCTATGGTCATTAAAAAAAATAAATATTCCCCATGGTTACAATTCATTAAACCATGCACAAAAATTAACGGAATACTAAATCCAGCTCACAAAATGCCTAAAATGAGCACGATTAATTTTGTTAGGTTCTCAATTTGTTTTCTAAGTGGAACTCACTCTAAGTGGTCCCTCACTCACTAATCTATACAATTTCTAGTAGAACTGAATGGATCATCTGGAAATAAAGTTAAAACGTGCTTTTACCAGAATATAGGTCTTAAAAGTATACTTACTAATTTATTGCACATTCCACTAATATTACAACTTGAACAATCTTTCCCCTCCAATCTATTTACTTTATATATGTTTAAATATGTATATTATTTTTTATTTGTCTTTTGCACTACGACCAAAATTCTCTGACATAAGTCAAAGATACTAGGGCTGCACGATATTGTGAAAAATCACATTTGAAAAATCACATTTGATTTTTAAAAATCAAAATTAGCTCAAGTTGTCTAATTATTGGAAGCCGTCGTTAATAAAGTAGATAGTCAGGCTTGTGTAGGGCTCCGTTGTCCGGCTGGACCACAAATCCATTGTAGCTGCATAATATTGTACTGCTGAAAGTTCCGTTTCAACTTCTGCCTTGCACAGCTCTGGGATGGCAATTGGTGAAAAATAGGTCCTTGACGGTATTATATACCGCTTGTCAAGCGACCAGATCATGTTTCTAAAGCCCTTTTTGCTGACGGTTGTTAATCGGTACCATGCTTTTTGCAAGATGGAAAGTTATCGTATCGGTTACTTATCTCTGTCGTTTGGAACCTCTCTCATATGGCGTAACACTGGCAAAGGCATCTGAAATAGTTTTTTGCTTTGGATGGCAATCAGATTTTGATTTGCACTCATCATACAGGGCTTTGTGGTGCCGATTTAAATGATCAAATAAATTAGTTGTGGTTCCCCGTGTTGTGGCAACAACTGCAAGGCACCGTCGACAAATTACTTGTTTTTTGGTTGATGTCAAGCTTTCTGTAGCCGAAAAAATTCCACATAGCATTTCTTTTTGCAACAAAATCTTTGTTTTTCCTGGTGTTTTTATCCTGTTCCTCACTCATTTTTCTGCTGTAGTGAAGCTAGTTGATCAAGAATGTTTGTGATTGGTGGTTTGTTCTGTGATAGACATGTTTGTTAGCTGCACGTGCAAAGCTGCGTGTCGGCTCCATATCCAAAAACCTTTAAATTGACCTACATTATATTAGGTAGATTTTTGTGGATTATTTAAGAATAAGAACAGTGTGACATTTGTTAGTTTAGCAAAAACACCAAAACGTTATTCACACCGCTTATTTTCATTTGCGTTACTTGACATGCAATGTGACTACTGCATGTGCCTACACTGCGATGATGATGCAATACGTCATGCAGCCCTAAAAAAATGCACTAATAAATATAGACAGGTACTTAAAATACCCCTCCCACACACTTTAAACACATGTAAACTTATTAAAACACACTTTGTAAACACATATGATATGCGGAGGTCAGGATATGAGTAACAATTCACAAAAAGTTTGCTCACAACAATAGGACCACAAGCAAGGTACATGATACACAGAGAACTGTGATGCGTCAGGGAAAAAGCCGCGATATAGTGGGGGTGCGATTGCTGAACCACGTTATAGCAGGGGAACACTGTATATGTATTTTTGTTAACCAATGAATAAAGTAATATTTTTTTTACAAAACCAATAAATCTGCTATATTTTCAATAAATTAAGCAAGCATCCCAAGACTTTCTGTAAGCACTGTACTTAGAGAAACCATGGAGAAATGTCTAGCTCCTAGTAGTGTTAAAAGAAAATGTGTTTCATGCGCACACAAGAAAGGTGTTGCTTTGGCATCACATGTAACTTATTAATATTTAACTGACGCTTTCATTAGAGGGAAGAGGTACAATTTATGCGTGCCTTGCGGGACTGGAACTCCTAGCTCATGGTTGTTAGCATGATGCACTCTCTTTTGAGCTACAGAATTGTTGACACTATATCATCACACCTAAGCATTTTGGTTCTCAATATGAGGCATCTGTCAAGCTACAGGAAAACTGCTGATACGATACTAAGCTGCTGATACTAAACTTTCACATTTTAATTTTGAATATGGGGGGCAATGCCGGACGATGCAAAAAAAAAAAACTAAAAAAAATGAGCGTTCTCATTTGCAGAATAAAGGATTATCTACAGTCAACCTGAATAGTATTTTTAAATCAAAGTATTTTTTAACTCTACACTCTCACATAGAGTATGCCAATTCTTTGACCACAAAACAAGGAATATTACCAACAAGTCACTTTTCTTGCCTGATGGCTATACTCACATTTTAAATGTGGTTAATCACTATCCTTTTCATACACAGACAGAGAGAGAGAGGGAGAGAGAGAGGTGAGAGTTGAAAGTGAAGCTGGGGTCCGAGTGCATTTACCCAGCAAACCTGTAGCACTTTGCATGATAAATTTTGCTAAATGGCAACACTAAATCCTAAAACAAAATATTATTACAAGCCTAGCTTACAAACTCTCCCTACGTCTACAAAAAAGCAGCATGAATAAATTCTCCCACGATACATTTTACCAACCGGCTACCACACTGCAGATAGAATTTGCCAAATAGGGAGGCTAGTGACCAAAAATCAATATAAACTTTATTACAGAATATTCTAAAAATAATCTCTACCCAGTTTTACAATTATTCGCCATGGAATAAGTTAGATGGCAGATCCGTGTATACAAGATGGCAGCTGCAGACTCCATTTTGTCTATCGGCTGCCCTCTGCTAGCAATGCCAGTTTTACTGCCCTCAGTCATTGCGGTTACAATTTTGGATTGAAATCATTTGAAATTTTTAGGTGTAGATTTTCATTCATGAAATGTTTTGGTGAAGTGGTAAATTAGATGCATCAAAGATCAAACAGGGTAAGTAAAGTACATAAGAATAAATAGATTTCCTATTCCTACAGCAGTGGCCATTGTAATCACACTGTAATTGCGTCCAGAGATATTCGTAAGCAGTAAACAAATACTATTAAAAATTAGATGTTACTTACTATTATTACTACAATGCAATCTAGAACAGATATTCATTACTTTTACATGACTGCTTTATCTTGTGTCTCAAAGCACAAATACTTCCAACAACTGGATGACTCAAGGCTTGTATCAACATTAATTGCCATGATCTCACAAGATCATATAGAGTTTAACACAACTTACACAACCCACAAGTAAAAATAATTGTAGACAGTTATCATAATGCAAAATACTTAGCTAACTACAAAAAAAAAAACGGTTTGACCACAGAAAAACATGCATGTCATGTCTACTTCAACAGTGTTTGCTTGCTTTGTCAGTATTGTGCGGTAGCACAACTTGCATATGTTCTGTGGTTTACCGTTTTAATTTGGCACAAGGACAAAGTATTTCCAGGCGTCACCCTGGTTGCACTCTATCAATTAAACCCAGTGGTGAAAGCTATCATACCTCTGGATTAGTCATTTTAACACCCAATGTGAGAGACTGCACTCAGGTCTAGCCATGCGCATTGGTAGCCTATGAACTTCAGTGGTCAGTGCAAATTGGAAGTGTAGGCTGCAGAATGGATACCATGAAAGATGAGTATTGAAACCATTTTATACACGACAGAATGGATACTTTCATTACTTTCGATACTTTCAACAACACTAATGCCTGATAAGGCCCGATATAACATTCACAGAAGACAAAAGTTTGTCAAAAAACCAGCTTTGAGACATAAGAAAACAGGATATCATAACCTTGGTGGATGAGTTGCCTGGCAGCAGCCCTGAGTGTGTGTGAGTTGGGTCGGTTTGTGCTCTCTGCTGGGCCAAGGGGGAACAGTGGTCTGCTGTGTGCAGCCTATCCCCGTGGGCAGCACTAAGGTCAAGGCTGGGCCAGTTCCCTGCCCCCAAAAAAGGAACCAGGATGTTTCTTAATTATGGCCACTTCCTGAAAGAGGGACTTTTCCCGAGTCTGCCCCCCTTCCTTCTTCAAAATCCACAGAGCATTCCTTGAAGTGTTTTTCGCATGAAATTAAGCTTGTTTTTTTGCACAAAATTAAGCTGGTTTCATAACAGGCCATGCTGTACCTGTGCACCTGTGTTTTCAAACATTGTCACTGGCGATGCTAACTGATCATCGAAGAGCAACAAAAAAAAAATTAAAACAAAATCTGAATTATCTTGGGGGTTCCTCCAGGGAGTGAGGTGGTGCTTGGCACTGACAAATGGATTAATCATTAGAATGAATGGGTCAACCTATTTCACAGAAACTGCGAGGAACTGCCCTGAAGGAAACGTGGGGGAACAAAACTGCTGTAGGGGGAACTCCTTGCCAACAAATATCTAAATAAATGAAAGGAGTTAGATGGTTTAAGTGAGCTATAATTAGCCTGTCGGAGAGCTTCCAAGTTTCAGAGAAACAGAATCCACACTTGTAGCCTGCATGGTTGGGAATTCCTTTGTGGTGAGGTCCACGTTGAATTCAGACACAATGGCATACTGCCCTACCCCCCCAGGTGAGAGTGATGTGAGGTCAGGCCATTTGTCTGGTGTCCCTGGAGCATTTGGGGGTAAGGGGGGAGGGTTACAGGTCCTGCTCAAAAGCACAACAATGATGTGACTATTCTGCTGAGGCTCAAACTGGCGGCCTTCTGATCACAGGCACAGAGGCTCACCCCACTGAGCTACACAGTGCCCCACAACCAGAAATTATGCAGTCAAGATTTTAAAATTTGGGGAATTTGCAGGGGCGAGCACAACCGCAGTACAATGGCTGAGACTTTCCCTGGAAGAACCACCTTTGTGTATCTCCCCCGCCAGGCACAGGTGAGGGAAGGGGAAACGCCAGCTCTCTCCTAACATTATGCTCTCACAGACCAGCGGCTTGTGGGGACATCTAGTCCCTATATTTACATTCACGTCATACTCAGCAATGTATGCACTCTGCCATACAGCAAATCCGAGAAGGACATGGCCGCACAGGCTTGGCTGGGGCTGCTTTTAAACTTCTACTGAAACAGTCTGTCATGCCTCGCTTTAATATTTTACTGGCAAGCCACACATTCAGACAAGGATGTGTGGCAGCTAAGGTGCATTGACAAACCAGCTTGCTACCCCCAGGTGAGAACACCCCCACCCCAACTCAAGTGGGACAGGCTGAACTGAAACTTGTCTGCGTACCATATGGTGTTCTCAGGCCAGGCACTTTAGGCATGTGAGCATCTGACCCTATTAATCAAATGATGCACGTGTGCACTGACCCTCGGCATCTGCCAGGCTGAACGTCTGTCTCCCGTCTGTGAGCCCAGAGACTACCCACCCCCACAGCAAGCCCTGTGCCTACGATCCTGTCTGCATTTCACTGATGCATAGGCTGCATGTATTCTGACAGGAACAGCAAGACCTAGATGACAGCCCTCTTTGCCACAAGTACCTAAAACTGCAAAGTCAACAGAAAGAGAGAAATAAGATTACTTCTGCAAATAATTCCTGTATGTACTGAAGTGGGAGCCAACACAGCCTAAAGCAGCTGAAAAAAAGGGATGCACAGACAGGTGAAGGGTCAAGAGAGCCTCGAAAGACTGACCGGGAACTTCCACCCTGAAATAACTAGTGATGAAATAAGCAATGATCAAAGTTCAAAACAAGTGCTTTTGAGTGACAGCACCATCCAAGCCCTGAGGAAGGAAAGGTGTAGCACCCTGGGAAGCCATGCATGATTCCAGGCTGGTCCAGCATCAGAAACTCCTCATTCTCCCATTTATTAGGGAGCATCATTTGAAACATGCTTTTGGGATGTGCAGGTGCTTGGACATGGAAAAACACCACACCACTCTCAGATGGGAGAAATGACACGCATTGTAATGCCAGTCAGCTGGAGAGGGGGGTGTTCTCTGCTTCTGTCTGGCCAGATGCCATTCAAGCAGATGCATACATGCGGTATCACTTTTACTCAAGCGGAGCCCAACAGCCAATATCACCATCATGCATTTAGGCTTCTTTTGTTTTTTTAAAAACAAAATATATCTTGCGTTATTTCAGCTGGTAGTAGAGTGCTTGATTTAATCACCAAGGAAATAAAGCAGGTAAATAAAAGATTGAAATACAAAAAAAAAAAAACTATTTAAAAACCCCTTTGCTCTTTATAGTATGCTCCTTGTGATAAGTGTCTGAGGCAAACCTGTCTACAGGACGCTCTTCTCCAACACCTGACCGCTCAGGCAGCACCTGGACTGGACCACCAGGTAATAAGGAGAGGGGCTGACCAGATGTTGGGCCGCCCCTCCCATTCAAGAGGCCCACCATAGTGTCACAACATACATTTAACAGCTATCAGAATAATGGCTCACAGGGGGCATTCTTCTTTCTGTGGCAAAGGGCCTCTCAGATTTCCCATGTTTCCTGTTTCTCTGTTGCTGTCAGATTGACTCATGATGGGTTGGGAACAGAGCAGAGGGGCTGTGGCAGTGAGCAAAGGACTGCAACCTGTGCCGCCAGTGAAAGAAGCGAAATCTCCTTTGTCCCAACTCAGTGCAACCTATGACCCCCCCCCCCATGTGACACAGCACCTGCACCTCACTGCGTTCACCAAGATAACATCCCCAGCACCTGCACCTCACCACGTTCACCAAGATGACATCCCCAGCACCTGCAACTCACTGCGTTCACCAAGATGACATCCCCAGCATCTGCACCTCACTGCATTCACCAAGATGACATCCCCAGCACCTGCACCTCACTGCGTTCACCAAGATGACATCCCCAGTACCTGCACCTCACTGCGTTCACCAAGATGACATCCCCAGCACCTCACTGCGTTCACAAAGACAGCACTCCCAGAGAAGAACTTCATTCAAATACTCAAATATTCAAAAATGCTACTCAGCCCAGTTCCATGTGAATGCGATGGGGGGCGTAATAACCAAGAACGTGAGCATCGCAAGAAGACAGCATTTATACTGCTGCCAACCATGTTTTACATAGCAACGCAGCTGCTTCATGTTCTCTGTGCAGTAATTCAACAACTGTGACAATAACTAAAAACTGTGGAATTCTACTTGAAAATAGAACATGGTGAAACAAACATTAAATGCAGATTTATGCAGGTTTTCATGCAAACAACTGAATTTAAAGCAGCCGAGTGCTTTTGGGCACACAAATGACACTGACAATGACACGTCCTTACCAGGGCGTCCCGTATATGCGGAATCCCTTCACCGTCACATCAGAGTCCTGAAGATATATACAGTTCGTAAGGAGTGACTGGACATTGTCAAAGTCCTCTGGTTTCAACTTGGAAACTGAGGGAAAACGGTAGTAATCCTGCTTGACCAGCTCAGCCATAAAGTCCTTGTCGAACGTCAGCTCGTGGTTCCCCGCGATAACCACCTTGAACTCGTATGGTAGGCTGCCTGCAGAGAACAAAAAAGAAAAGTTCAGCAACAATGGCGGGTATTGCACTTTATAAAAAAAAAATGTGGACAATGAAAGTAAGGAGTGTTGAAGACTGGGATGGGAGAGAGGGGCTGAAAGGGATTAAGGGAATGTCAGTCTCCTTTTCAGCAACACTGCTGTGTTGGGCCTGCTGCAGAATCAGCAAAGGGGATGTACAGACCTGGGTGCTGGAGTGAAAGAGAAAGCACACTCTGACCAAATGTTTTGCCTCAAAACAAAGAATGCTGTGCACTCAATCTAGGATGCAGCTTGGCTACCATTCAAACAGAGCACTCTGAGCCATTAAACAGGGGTTTAATTTATATTATGAGCATGCCGAATTAATGCGGTTTTATGAAGATGAGCACCGACATATGCTTAACCATTTCCGATAGCCTGAGTACATTAAGACATTACCCAGAATGACAAAATGAGCCCTAAATATGGCATACTGTGAACTGGCACATACAGCCTTGCCTCCCTCCTCGACACATGGCACCTCAGTGCGGAGACTCCTGACAGCAGCATGGCTGTCATGACGCAGGGGGCCAAGCTGGATAATTCACCAGCCGTTCAGCATTTCATCTCTGTCCCCCTGGGGACACAGATTTCCATTACATTACCCCATACTGCCTGCTCCTTCGGCTTCCCACAGACATCAGGTGAGTGGCACAGATTGATGGATAAACAGACGCATAGTGCTCTTGGCACAGTGAGCCGAGGGTCAGAGTCTGGTGGCCAGAAAATGCACCTCCCTTCAAACCATATGGATGAACAGCTCTATTATACCCTCACACCCCAGCTGCCCAGATTGTCCAAGATGAATTTTATTGATCTCGGTGCAAAATTCTTGTACATATAACAGGAAGGTACAGAAACTGCAGACAAATAAACATATTGTGCAAAACAGGACAAAGTGCAAAGACTGCACACATAGAAAATTACACCATTTTAGAATTATAATTTGGGACATACAGAACCATATGCAACAAATAATTAAAATTACAATCAAGAGGCCTTCTGTACCATCACAAGAAAAGAAGGTAGTCAGCATGTTATATAGAAAGGATATAAAGAGGTGAAGCTGACCTAAATATCAGAGAACATCTATTAGAGTCAGTTTGAACATTTTTCAATTTCTTGTTTGACCTTTTCTTTCACTGAAAGGTCCAGTGTCCTGGTCACCTCACATCACCAAAAGGTGGTTCTTTATAAAGCTGAGAGATGCCTGAGATTTCACTTTGAGGACAAGAACATTTCAAGTGGACACAACACAACAAGACAAAGTTTAAATAAATGTATGATGTAAATTTCAGTTATTCTTTAGGGTGTTCTTGGGACATGGGATGAGATTATTTCCATAACTGAAATAATGCCAAAAAAAAATGACGAACAGGGTTAACATAACGATCCCTGCATCTTTTCCCAAGTAAAATGATCACTCTAAACCACACACATTAATTACAGGAGTGCAGGTGATCTGTAACTCTGCCAGAAATACGATACATTCAACATGGCCGCTTAATACAGCTCAAGGGAAACCGGAGACATGCAGCTTTGGCTGACCCTTCAGGACCCTACCTGCTGTCTCATGCCCTAAGGCCAGGAGCTTCCTTTTGTGCTTGGCGGCCCAAAAGTTTGCCTAGACTCCATCAAATTGTGTGGAATCTGGCACAGCATCATTGCCCACCACTAATGCAATGAGAAGCAGCGCTCTCTCAATTTGAAAATCCTGCAGCCTTTCTTAACTGCATCACATATCCATTTACATGAGGCTCCTCCGCTGCACAAAACCGAATCAGCAGCTCCAATTGGCTTACACCATACGGTCTGGGTGCAGCAATGAATTCTGGGGAATGTAATTACTGTTGGCTGACTCCATTTCCCAGACTCTGGAGGAAACTTTCATAGCATTTTATAGACATCAAAACATTTTAAAGGGTCGCGGATATCCTCTTATTTTCTCCACAAGCAATTGTTGAAGGAGAAAAAAATAAAAATAAAGGCAAGGGAGTCGGCCCTACGTGCCCATACTGCATCACTAATGAGGCTAGTTTAACTGTGGGTTAAACACTGCGGTAAAATAAATGACTGCTTATGCCATCTGCATGGCTCAGGGGAGTTCAATTAAAATCCCCATGTACTTACTGGAGCATGGAGTGGGGGAGCACCACATTCTGCAAGGGATATTTATTTAAAACCAGCTCAGATTGCAGTGTTTTATCACACAGAACCCCAACAAACAAGGCACTGTTAGCCACCACAGACAAAACAGGGGTGATTCAGAAGGGCCTGAATTCTTATGATACCGTTGCAGTGCTAAGCACAGAAAGTCCCTAAAGTTACTTGGTTTCTGCTGAACACATCATCAAAAGGGGTAGAACAGAAATGTTCTATATTCCATTAAGTAAAAAAGATAGTATAGCTCTTTTAGTGTCAGATACCCTTGCTTCCCCCCACTAAAATAAAAATGCCATTATAGAAAATAATTGTATTCCCCAAACTTTTTAGCACTGGTCCTTTACCACAGATGTTTTGCTTGAGAACTCAAAAAAAAAAACATTTGGCAGATTTTGCAAAGGCACCGTATGGGCAGCAAACTTCAACTAATTAAAACCTAAAAATGTGAACTGGATCAGACCGACACAGGGCAGCAAAATTGGAACAGAGTGTGTAAGGTAGACTTACAAGGTATACATGAGGTAGTGATAATATGTCCTTTACATTGCAATATTTCCATTCAGCAAAATTCATCACACAAAGTTCTACAGGGTCACTGGACAAATGCCTTTAATGTGCATTCAGAAGCCGAACTTCATGCAACTGTATGTGTGTCCGTGGGTGAAAGAGAGCGTTTAACCAAATTTAACTGTTAAAAATGTGAGTACAGCAATCAGGCAAGATAAAACCCGCTTGTTTGCTAATATTCCTTGTTTTGTGGGGAAGGAATTGGTATACTCCAAGTGAAAGAGCCGAGAGTTAAATACTTTAATTTGTAAATACTGTTCTTGTTGACTGTAGCTAATCCTGTGTATATACTGTAAATAAGAACGTTGATTTTTTTTGTTCAGTTTTTTTTATTGTGCAAAAGGAACATACAAAGTAAACATGAGGATTAGTTTGTACCCGACCCATATATTGCACGATCACCCCATATTTTTAAAAATTAAAAAAAAAAAAAAATGCTGTGTCTGTTTTCAACCAATCTGTTTTTTGTCTAATATTTCCTGGCTGTGCAATGGTGAGGTCAACTGAGCATTTCATGAGCACATTAAACTAAAGCACAATTTAATATTGCATCAACAGCTCTCCTGCACCTCAGCAGATAGAGAATTATGCTAACAACACAGGGCAAGGGTTCAAATCCCAGGAAACACATAAATTCTCTCAAGTGTGAGCCTTTTTGGTTAAAAGGGTCAACTAAATATATGAGTTACACTAATGTTTTTGGTGCACAATGCATCTGCTACAGTTCTTACTGTTATGTGACAGAAAATTTTGTTCATAGTGCAAAAGAGATAAAAATACAAATGTTTAAACATATAATTACAGATATGACATTTTCAAATATGGATCTTAAAACATACACAAAGAAATACAAGTAGCCACATGGTGTGGAAAGATTCTGTAAATAGTCATTTTAATGTAATGTGCAATGAATGAATAAGTATAACTTTCAGACCTATATATTACAAGAAAGACCCAGAGAATTCCGGTAGAAACATATTTATTAACTTTCACATTTCCAGGTGATCCATCCAGTCTAGAAATTGTAGAAGTTGGTGAGTGTGGGACGAGTACAGATTAGATGGGCGGAGAATGTGAAGGGGGTTTCTGGGGAATACAATGCTGTTGTTTCAGATAGCACCAAATCTATCTGCGCAGTGTTATGCATTATGTAGGATGATGTAGATTTTTAGCCACAATATGAGAAGCTGTATGTATCACTTCAAAGAGTTAATCTGCAGCTGAATTGATTTCTCCCACCACCCCTAACAAGCATTGGTAGATACATTTAGTACATTTCCACATTTTTAAATGAACTATTAATGCGTAATGTAGACTTCAGATGTCTTTTTAAGATCACAAATCACAGTGTCACAAAATACCATCAAGTCCAAGTGCAAGTCTGAGTCCGAGTCACACAAAAATGTGACTGGAGTCCATGCCCTGGAGTCAAGTACCACAACCCTGCCAAATATGTGTTGGGCATCTGAGGGAACCATCAGACAGACAAGTCTGATGCATGGCTATACAGCAGGACTCAATGCACTGCCATGACATTACTCCCATGATCACCACCAAAATTACCTGGCATTTGTGCCATTTCAGCCATTTTCCCTCCTGGGACCTCTCTCAGTAGGTTCCCACCATGATTAACCATGAACACCCCACAAGCCTTGTCATTTCTGAGATGCTCTCATCCAGTCGTCTGACCATAATGACCTGCCCCTAGTCAGTTATTTAGAAGATATTCAGATCTTTACTGCCACATTCTTTTCTATTCAACGTTAACCAAGAATACTGAATGTCAGCTTACCATCTATTATGTCCCTGACTGTGAGACATGGTTTTTATGAGAAAGTTAAAGCTATTCACTTCACATGTGGGTGGTCATAATGTTTTAGGCCTTGACACTAGCATAGGGACCAAAGAAGAGCTCCTGAAATATAAGGAGCTCTATATGTTACGGAATCTCTTGAAGCGGAAATATGACAGCACTGAGCTCAGGTAAGCCTGCAAGGTCATTTTTTTCATCAATATTTAACACAAGAAGCAAACACAACGGGGCCGGGAAAGTAACAAGCCCTGTATCTTGTCAAATCTCTAAGCCTCATGTTCACAACAGCCCTTAGCCAACATGGTTAAACTTCCGGGTCCACGTGCAGCAACCAAGGGCAGGCATCTGGAAGTTTCTGCCACTTCTTTTTGGTTTGGCTGTGAAACAGGAAAGGCTGTTGTGCAAGAAGTCTATGCAAACTGATCCTTTGAAGCAGCATCTCTAAGCCATGCTGTGCTGTGATGGAGGCTATTGTTAGAGGTAATATTTCTTCCCATATATTTTAATTCCTCTCATAAAAGCCTTAAACCCAACCTAAAACAGTGGGACAAACAATCAAACAAGACAAGATGCCAGCTGACTTCTTAATCTGCTCAGTACCACTTTAAACAGGAGCTCCACTGAGCTATATTTCTCCTTGGTGTGATTCAGGACATGATTAGGACGTGACGACATGGTGGCATCAAAACAGGAGGAAGCTCAGGCTCTCTTTACTGTCCTGCCAGGAGAAGGGGATCTTAATCCCTGCACAGAGGGCCCTGGTGCCATCATGCCTAGAGTCTGGAGTGGGTATGCTCCAGCTGCATGGGCATGGAGATGCATACATAAGCCCTCCTCAAAGATCCATGAACGTCCCTATGTCACTATGGAGGCAGCTTTTCCAATAATCCTGCAAACAGTGAACCATAATGGGTTGGAAGAGGAGCTTTTATGAAAACATGGCCCATCGTTATAACCAGACGAAACAAATGCTGCTGGTTTCAAACCAAACTCCGCTTTCTCCTGTGTGTAGCAAGGACATACTGCTACCTCCCACATTAGCACTGACTTGACTTTACTTGATATTTTACCCAAGAGCACAGAAGCATTAGCAAAACTGTCCAGCCACATTTTAAGGAATAACTACACATTCTTCAATTAGGTAAAAAAAATCAGCAATACCCAATTCAAGGAAAAACACAAATTGCAAGGCTAGTAGGAATAAAATCCTTAACATCACTGCACCTATTAAGACCAATTAATTTATTTTGAACATAATTTAAAATGTTACAAAATGTGAAATGTTTTAAAACTGATTGCACAGTAAGGGGACAAAAGACAACATGCCATATCACTCTAATCACAAAAGCTCTAATCACCAGCACTTGTCCAGATAAATCCACCAGTAAAGAATGACATTTTAAATAGCACAAGACTTATAAATTGCAGAGAGAAACAACAAATCATTCTCTTCATATATAATATGGGAAAATAAAGGGATCCTACCACTAATGTAACAGAGCAGCTCCGGTTATAAGCAAAAAGCCACCGTTTCACACTGTATGTGGCCAGAGAAGGTAAACCTCTGTTTACCTTCCGCTTTGATCTCAAAGTAACATCAGCCTTCAAAAGTAACTATCCATCCACCCATCCATCCTCTGTAATCTCTTGCCCTATTCATGGTCATGGGAGGACCGGAGCTTAAACCAGCGGCTACTGGTGCAAAGCAGGGGAAAACCAGATTGGGGCTCCCACCCATTGGAGGCCAATTCATACACCATTCAGACACACACACCTACCGGCAATTTCGTAACTCCAAATAACCTCACCATATTTTTGGACCTGTGGGGGGGGAAACTGGAGTACCCAGAGGAAACCCCACGATAGCATGGGCAGAACATGCAAACTCCACTCACATGGAACCCTGGCGGAGACTTGAACTCTGGTCCCAAAAGGTGTGAGGCGGCAGTGGTAACTACTGCTCCACTATGCCACCCCCAAAGGAACTAAACCCTTTTAATTGAATTAGGCCACACTGTATGGCACTTACACAGAATGGAGGTTAATTGGGGTCAGGTTGAGAAATAGACAATAATAAAGTCTTTACCTAACCAGTCGTTAAACTTCTTGACCTCAGAAGGCAGGCCCAGCTCAGTGAAGTCGCCAGTGTGGAGCAACACATCCCCATATGGCATCTGGATGCCATCTGTGCGGGAGTGTGTATCAGAGACGCAAACAAAGCGCGTGTGGCCAGCCGGCTTGGGAGTGTCGTAGGGGATAGGGTCCACCCTGTTGCCAAGAGAGGGAGCACAAAAGGGATTAGGTTGGAGGAGGTCATGACAAAATAGGCCAAGAACCCACGAACAGCTGGACTGGAAGCAGGTGGGTCAGACAGGCCACAACACTGGCAAGTGTACCTTGGTCTTCATCCCTGGTACTGTTCATGACAAATCCGCTTATGCCAAAACAAAAAAACAGAACTCATAAAATCAGCGACACATAACCCTGTAAAGTTGGAAATCTTTTAAAAAAAAAAAACAGGTAAAAGCAGATTTCACTCAGCACCTTAAAATGCTCTGCAACTGACAGCACACTGCTGCAAGTTCTATTATTAAAACAGCATACTACTCTTTTACAGAGTTCTTAAAAAATATCTTCCTAGGGAACTACACAAAAGACTACTTCCATGCTAAAAATATCCACCGTTGCGATAAGTCTGCATTTTAAAAACCTTTCATAAAACTTCTTGACATTTTGCAAGTGCCATTCCAAAGCAACTTCCATTCATGGAAATTGATCAAATTTGATCATGTACAATATTACAATCTATACCACAAGTGTGTCTGCTGGGGTGTGGCATGAGTAAATGGTGTCCTGTAGTTGTGTTCTGGGCATACAGCAACTCTGGATAACAGACTTTGGATATAACGGACTGTTTTGCCAGGTCCCTTGAAGTCTGTTATAACTGGATTTTACTGTAGCAAAATAAATTAACTGTGGTTTTTTTGCCAAGTTGTATTACATGTGCAATTAATTGACATCTACAATAAAGTTAAATAAATGTTAGGATGGAAAATGTGATAGCAAGAGTTAGGTGTTGTCCCTGCATGTGAATGAATTCAAAACTGAGGGCCTGATGCCACACAGGAAGAAGGCAGAGGAAGATATTAAGGCTTAAGGTTCAAAGGGTTCCTAACTACATAATTCAAAGTCTGCCCCAAGACCCACCAAAATCTAGGCCCATCCAAAGACTCCCAAAAACTCACACACTCCAGGCTGGAACTGTGCACCAAATAAAAACCAGCACTTTGAAACTGCAACGTTCAGAAATATTGGAAATAATGAACACATATGTCTATGCATGTTATATGATGTTAAAAATTAAGATGTGTAAAACAGACAGGCTTATGGTATAGGGAAGAGGTACAACTTGCGTGCTTCTAGGGATTTAAAATCCTGAGCTCTTGGATGTTCGAAAGTGTTTATGGTTGTTTGCCATTGCGTGTTATTTGATTTTACTATTGTTGCGAGGCGTACTTGAGTACCTTGAAAGGCACCTACAAATAAAATGTATTATTATCATTATTATACCAGTGCTCTGATGAGCTACAGAGAACTGTTGACGCAACACTAAATTGTGCTTTAGCGTTTTCTTTTTCAATATGGGGATACCGCACAATATGGAACAAACACAAAAAAACTGAACAAAAATGAAAGTTTTTATTTATTGTAAATACAAGGGAGTAACTTCAACCAACAAGACCAGCGTTTGGAAATCAAAGTATTTTTAACTCTTGGCTTGTTGTAGCCATCAGCAATGCTGAGGTGAACATGGTTGAGCCTCATAAAACTGTATGAAGAGAGAAAATTTTAATTACATTTATTACACTTGTACACAAATTCATTGCCCACAAACAATAAGGATTAAGGAATACTGGCAAACAAATGACACTCTTGCCTGATTGCTGAATTCACATTTTGAATGGTTAAATGTGGTTAAAGTCACTCTGGATTTCTTTGGATTTTGCTGGATTACCCTTACTGGAAGAGTTGCTTTGGACTTACCTGTTCTTTCAGTCAGTTCCCCCTGTTATTTTTATTGTGTTTGTCTCCTTGTCTGTATTCTCTAATTACTTCAAAAAAAAAAAAAAAAAAACCCATTCGCAGTTTTTATGGCTTTGTCTGCACTTGTGCTCCATTGCTGCTGCTGACAATCAGTCACAGAGAAAGTGACAGAACTTTATTAACTGTCATCGATTGTTTGTTATATTGATAGAGGAAAATAATACTGAGATACAACGATAACAATAATTATCTCCCAGCCATACAATCCACTCCTGGTCAGTGCAATAACTGCCATATACCATCTGCATATACTGCTAAGGTAAACATTCACTGAAAAGATCAAAATATAAAAAGTGAACACATAGATGACATGGGATGAGCATGTTCAAATTCGTCAGTAAAAAAAATCTTGCAATGCTGAGGTGAACATGGTTGAGCTTCATAAAACTGTATGAAGAGAGAAAATTTTAATTACATTTATTGATTCTCTTTGAATAGAGAAAACTAGCTGTGGACAAGTTAAAATCAGGTCAGCTACAGCCGATAACTATTTAGAAAGTACAGTCAGTCCTGCTACAACATGTGATATCACACCACAAAATTTGTTCTAACGCGACTGATATATTCTGCCCATGTCCAAGACAACGCAGAATCACATTTGTATTTGCACAATTCTCAGTCGGAGAGAAAAGCACTTTGTGAAGTACAATGTGATACGTCTTAGCGTGAAACACTACTTGCACGCAAAAACAGCTACCCAAGTGAACGATAGTGATGTCCCAGTATTATAAAGATGGCTACAACTATTTATAAAAAGGCATAACACATTATAGTCAGGCCTATTATACAAGATAAATGCTGTATGAAGCTCTCATCTATGATGCACTACAGGTACCTTCATAATGTACTATAATGGTCCCTATAAGTGCATGTTTTAAGGGTGAAGAACCAGACCTGAACAAATTTTGAGACAAAAATCGCACCAAAATTGAAGCAACGGCACTTAGTGAGAACAGAAAGAAAGAAGAGATGAGAGGCTTATCCTTGTGAACAGGATCACTATTTATGGTTACTGTATTTACACTATTTGATCTTTGATGGATCTTTTTACGGCTTCACAAAAACATACAAATAATCTAAATCTGACAATGTACACTACAAAACCACCTCAAATTTGGAAAACTGGTACTGCAAGAGAGAGGGCAGCCAAGAGCAAAAAGGGAGCCTGCAGCCATCTAAACAAATTCCATGGATCTTTTTGCAAATGTCCCAGGGACATGGCACGGGTCAGTGATTCCAAAACTGCAGGGCACAAGAATTTTGTGAACATTCTTTACAATATTATATTGATTTTTTTTTGTAGCTACCCTCCCTGCTCAGCAAATTTTATCAGTAGTAGTGCAGCAAAATGCATCCTAGGGAATTATTGTGGGAGAACCATGTCACTTTTTTTAGAAAAGTAGGAAGTATGTGTAAAGTCAGACAAATGTTCCTGGTCACCAGATAAATGGCTTTACCATGTACTAGGACCCCAAGCTTTGCTCTCAACAGTGTATACATGCGCATACATGAGTGAAAAGGACAGCGATTAACCACATTTAACCATTCAAAATGTGAGCTCAGCCATCAGGCAAGATAAAGTCATTTGATTGCCAATATTCCTTGTTGATTTGATTTGGTATAACCTACTCTAAGTGCAAGAACCAAGAATTAAAACCTTTGATTTGTAAATACAGTTCTTGTTGATTGTAGCTAAACCCGTCTAAATACGGCATTAAAAAAATCAAATGCTGATCCCTTTTTTGAACAAATATGGGAGACAGTTTGCCTAGTATTTTCTTACCAAATGATTGGGAGCTCAATTTAGTATGTGGCGGGCATGTTAGACTCAAGCATAGTTTAGTATACCATCAACAGCACTCCTGCAGCTCATCAGATAGAGCATTGTGCTAACCACACACACTGCAATGCAACAATTTCCATTTAATCGTGCAGGACTATCTTGTACGTGGAGCACCTCTGCCAGGGACCAAAGTGATCTCCTCGCTGCAGTGTTTGTGATACGTTTGTCACTACCCGATCTGTACAGCCCACCCAATCGATTCCTTCCGGATCCATTTCAGGTACAGTGTATATGTACGCATGCCAGTTGCATCATTGATGTCACGTCTGACATCAATGCCCAGGCCCTCTTCGAGTGGGCCTGGGCACGATTTACTGCACTGTGACCAGGCACAGTAGTTCGACAAACAAGTCTTTAGAGGTCAGACGTGCTCAGGCACTCTACAGATGCAAACAATAGGATTGTATGTATGTACTCACACTAGGCAACAGTCCCTTTTCTAGTTCTTAATTCTCTAGTCACTCCCTGTATTTTATTGTTTTGTGTATCTATTTTTTTTCTCAAATGCATGTTTAAACTGTATACTCATGCCATTACCAAAACTAATTTCTTGTACATTTTTGCAGAACAAAAGGACTGATTCCTAATTGTAGACAATGTCCTCTGCTGTGCTGAGCAAGTTGGGTAAGTGGAGATCTGCTCTTGTCGAACCTACAGGGAGCTGTGTGTGAACAGGTCAGCGAAACAACATAGTCAGGCAAGAATGTGGGAGGGAGTCCTCCTGCCCATCAACCAAGGGCAGAAATAATCAAACCAATCCCCTCCTCCTGTTTGAACTGAGCACTTATTATGTACTAATGATTTCTATTCAGTAGCCAAAGAAAGCCAGAATTGAGCCGTTGACCTCTCAGGTCAAAGGGCAACTGTCAAATCACTAATCTACTCAAGTCACCAAAGCCCACTTTTTTTTACTCCTCTTCCAAGGGGTAACAGTCACAGCACTTCTGTAAGCAGCACAGGGTCAAAAGCATGAATCATGGTTTACTCTGACATTTTCACTGAAATGTCACTTCCTAATTTTCGTCAATCAAGAGCAGGCTTTTTTTCCTCTGAAAATAACCAAGGCAGATGGAAAAGGAAATGCATTGCTGCATTAAAGCTACTAGCTGCTGTCTAGTGATATAATTGGCGGAGGTCAATATTTGTGATTTTGGCTGCCCAGGACATGCAGTGTCAAACCACCACCCCCCCCCAAATAACACCTTATTTGGCTCAGGTCAAGCCTCCACCGGCTGGGATTTCATTTGAGGAAAATAGTCTAGTGATCCGGTGCTGTGACCATTAATATTTCAGAGTGTTGCGTTTGTAGATATATAAGAGAGATGTGAAAGGTGCCTCCACCTCAATCTGCTTTTGGAAGTGGGCTTATCATTCCTGTACAGGGATCCCCTTATGTGCACCCACCCACGATGTTATTACCAGGCCTGGGCCAAAAAGGAAGAATAGCCACAATTGTCAATGGTAGCACAATTACGCTGTTTAAAATTAAATTCATATTATACACACACACACAGATACATACACTCACTACTAATCCCCTTTCACTGGAGGAAGATCACACAAAGGAACAGGCTGCTTATGTCATTAACTGTGGTGTGCCACTAAAAGCAGGAGGTATTGTAACGTATAAACCTGCAGAACTAAATAAATGCTACTACTTTGCATACTGTGCGTTTTTAATTTGGTCTGCTAATAACCTGCTTGCACAAATACAAACGGTGGCAAGCAGCTATGCCAGTCCAAAGGTGGTCTGCTGTTGCAAGGGAAAAATGGGGGCTGTGTTTATAGACATGATTGGAAATGGCATCACTGGCCAAGTGCTCCCTTGCAGCAGAGAAAAGGCCTCTAGAGCCAAGCCAGGTTCAGCTCAGAGGACTTCAGCTGTACAGCACAGACCTGTGCCATGTCAACTGTCACTTAACCCCTGCAATGGCAGGCGCAGAGGAACTTAATCAGGGCTTCTCGTATTTCACTGGCTTGAGTTGCATCCACAGCAGCCCAAGAAGTAAAAAAGCCTACTCACATACTCCTGAGAGTGACTTCAATGTCTCTCTAGGCTGCTTCAGGTAAGGAACTACAGTTTTGCTTTCCTGATTAAATTTAACAGGACATCTATATCAGCAAACCTAAACAAGCCTGGAATGTAAACATGAGACACACTTACAACTATGGAGAAGGGAGGCTATACCACATGATACTGAACAGTTGAGACAAGTTCACTCATTTATGAGAAATTCATAATTGTGCCTCTTTAAAGACCAGATAATGTTGTCAGCAGATGCATGGCAAGGTAACAACAATGAACAAAACTAATGTCACTATTAACTATTGCTATTACAAGATGGTTTATATAGAATTGGTAGTCAATATGATAAATGATTTTTAATTACTCAGTGCAAAGAGAACAATAAGCAGCCAAAATTTTGGTTTTACTACGTAAATCTCCTTCAATACAATAATAGTTTTCTAATTCCGAAAATCTAGAAAAAAAGGGCACCTTCTCCTCAGACTAACAAAATATACAAAGGTTTAATCCTGTCTGCCCAACAGCCTGGACAAACAACAAAACCACAAAATAAACTTTAAAACAAAAGTCCAAAACATGAATTTCCCCATGAACGGCGCCAACTTTAAATGGGTCTATAAAATACATAGGAAGAATTACAGAAGTCCATTAACTGAAGCAATCTAAACTGTTATCAGCTGGTTTCAATCAAGGCAGACACAGTTTGCAAACTCACGTCTTGCTAAAAGATACAAATAAACAAAAAAAATGCAAAATTGATTTTTTTTTTTGAATTCG
The DNA here is from genome assembly GCA_026777045.1 of Hyperopisus bebe. Taxonomy (NCBI): domain Eukaryota; kingdom Metazoa; phylum Chordata; class Actinopteri; order Osteoglossiformes; family Mormyridae; genus Hyperopisus; species Hyperopisus bebe. The sequence goes on along the minus strand of JAODJW010000007.1, from coordinate 22,696,239 downwards.
TACAAGATGTAAAACAGGGTAAAAAATTAGGGTGAAATCCATGCATTAATAAAGTTATATTTCAGGCATGACTGAGTCCAGACTAACAAGGAACCCTAAAGTAGCAGCCAATGAGAATAACAGCACCTGACCAAAGCAATTCTGACTGCTGCCTTACAACTTCTTGCATGCTCTGCTCAACTCACCGCACCATTAGGTATGGAACTGTAGAACAAACATGTTCAATTTCTTTTTATTTACTCCACAAAATGAAAGGGGGGGGGAAGAATGGCAAAAGACAGAAGGTTGGTAGTGTCAGTTGAGCAGAGCACCATGTTTGAAGTCCCGGATTCAATCAACGAGTGACGATCTTTTTTCTCCCACTTCACATTCAGGTCACGGAGCCATGTGTTGTGCCACAACAAAAAATGATGCGGTCTGCTGGAAAAACTATACTACCTTTTTAAAGCACTCCGTGCAGGGCACCAAAGAAAATATCAAGACATATTAAGTTTCAAATGGGCGCTCCATGTGCCCCAAGCCAACTTTATACGTAAAGAATCCTACTGCTGACAGAGCACAAACCCCAGATGGAGTAGATGATTATCTCACAAATCTAAACAGAGCTTACTTTCCCAGAACAGAGCACTTATTCTATAAGAAAGGCTGTACATGGTGGGCAAAAAGGTCCATGGGGCAAGGAGGTTAGGTTAGTTCCTTCTGACTTTTGAAAGTTCAAAAGACTCGTTAATCCAAAAACTACAACTTATTTTCAAGAAAAAAAAACTCTAGCACTGCAGTATGTTAAATGCATCACAATTTTCCATACGACTGTAGACTACAAATACCTTTCTATGATTATGTCTTGTAGAAACCACATTTTGATAACTAGCCAGAACTACTCGTAATTAACTGCAACTGTGGATAAGTTCAGCATTTAGCTCACAAGTCACAAGATAAGAAATGGTCAGATGGCTTACAACAAAAGAAATAAAAAACAACACTACCCAAATTTCAACAAAAACAAATGTTTCTTGATGGGGGAAAAAATCCTCTACAGACTCAAGGAAAATGACACAGGTCGGTACCATACACTGCTTTTCCAGCTGAGTGATATACTCACATGTGGACGTGAGGGGGCTGGAAGCGGCTCTGGTTGATGTTGTAGTGCGTGAAGGCTTGTGTGGGATTAGAACTGTACTCGTCAACCGTGATGGTCACTTTGCCCTGGGGGGGGATTCCATGAGCCATTCTTCCACCTTTTGGACATGAGCAGTTCACAAGGATCCAGGGCCAAGCCGGACTGTGTGCATCCTTTAGAACCTCAGCTCAGAACAGAACTGCACCACACTTGGCCACAGTCTGTATCCAGAACAATGACAATCATGGGAGAAAGAGAGAAGAGATAATGTAAAGCTCTAGAATGCTTAACATTTTCCAAATAATTCAACCATTTAAAAGAATTTGCTTCTACCTTAAAGCAGAGTATAACTTGCAACATAAAAACATACAACGCTTATAAATTCCCAAAAATCAGATCATAAATCATTTAAATTACAAATAAATCAGTGAAATTTGAGGATTTTTAAAATAAAAATATCGTATTCAATTATTGTTCATTCAATTACTCCAATGAACACTACAATTAGCTCATGTATATATTTGACTTATTGTCGTGTGTGTGTGCGTTTCTTCAAAAAAAAAAAAAAAAAAAAAAAACAGCTGCAGCATGTGAGTACTCCTAGGGTCCTTAGGGGGATGCGAGATTATTTCCAGAGCATGTAGCTAAAAAATTAAAAACAATCGCCAATATCTTCACTCACACATTTTCACGGTCACAAATTAAGTGCAACTTTTATTACTGTATCTGTTCTTCGGACAAAAAAATGACTAATATGTTAAAAAAAAATAAAAAAAATAACGTAAGTAAAAGGTTATAATAAACGATACACAAACTGCTGGATTTACTTCAGAATAACACGACTACAGTGTCCCCATCGTTCAAAAAATACATCATAGTAAACAAAAAAAACTAATGCGAAAACTGCGAAATAAACGCAAAAGCCAGGGAGCAAACGCCGTTTCAGCTTCCGAAACTGACCCTGCTCGAATTTCGGGTTACCGGCAAGGCTCGCTTCCTCATGCCGTCCTGGAGGGTGCCTCTCCCGGGCTTCGGTGGCGCTCGGCTCGGCTCTGCTCGCACGTCGATTTGATTGATTACAGTAGGCGACCAATGGATCCCCCCGGTCTTTTATACGCGATCTCCTGCCCACCACCATTCATGTAAAACTCCACTAACAATCACTGCTACACACCCAGCCTCATTTTATTTCGAGCCAGCGTCTAAGGGGCCGTGGCGAGGCTAAAAAACACACAAGCAGATGAATTATTTCGAAAATCTGAGCTACGCGGTGGCGTTTGCTTGCCGGCCGGAAAGCGGGGTTATGGGATCTCATCACGCACCGGTTACAAAGGATCGTTATGTAGGGCAGCAGCGCCCATGCTACCCGAGCTACATTATAACGTAGAATCGTTTCTTCAAAAGTCCTCCTACCGCACTTAAAACAACATAGGCCTCCGAGGTAATGTTGAGACTATCTAGCGAAGGGTGAAAACGGTGAGCGGGTCTTTCCTTTCGCCAGCGCCTGGATTCAGACTGACCGTGGTGAACTTTGACCGCGGCATTTCGCACGACTCCATTCGGAGAAATGAAACGGCACCGAAGCTAAACGCTCGGCCGGTGCTGGCGTTACGGAGGTAAATACGGCAGAACTACAGTCGCGGCTAACGAGCTAGCCGCTTAGCTTTCTGTTTGAGCAGCGAGATACGAAAAAGCTTTCCCGCTTCGACTTTTTATCCGTAGCATTTCTGCCTTGCACAATGACCTATGTAGCGTACCGTGTTTTAATTTGGCGTACAGAGAAACTGAGGAAGGATAAGTTAATAAAAGCATACTGGCGACTAACGCGGCGGCTCACCCGAGTCACTTCTTCGGAGAAGGAGGAAAAGGGACTAAATTGAACCTCTGACACGGCAGACTACAAGATCACCGCGCCGCCTTACACAATATTATTGTTTTTGGAGCAAAACTGAGTTATGAATGCATCCAACTGTGCAGTCTGGTACCGACTACGCGCAAAAATATCGGCATATGCAATGGAAGTGTAGTAAGCCCTGAGCCGTTCCCCCTCGTAAATGACAAGGCACCTCTAACCTAGCGCTTTGTGTCTTATTCTCCCCCCGCGATTGTCTCGCTAATCAGTAGAGTGATTACCTTTCCGTCGGCCGGGATGCGTGCCGGGGTCGCCCTCTGTGCAGTTATAGACGCCGATCCATGAAGGATGAAAGCTGGCGCGGGTGGCGGAAAGGTTGGAGCCAGAGTGAGCGGGGCAGAACCTTCGACCCTGAGGGACCCCCGGCTGGCTCTTAGTGGAAATGAGACGGGCAAAAACAGAGAGCTAGCCGGGGGGGTGTGTGAGTGTGTGTGTGTCTGTGAGAGAGAGAGACAGAGCAGCCTCGATCTGGGAGGAGAAAGAAAGCCTGAGAGTGCAGTGTAGTGAGAAGGGACTGCCACTGGGGTCAGGGAGCACAGCTCAAACGGGGGCAAGGCAAATACTCGCTCTGTTTACTTTGCGGCTGGCTACTACCTAGGTGGAGTCTCTTTCCAGAATTCTTTTTGTATACATATTTATTTCCAGCAGGAGTATCATAGAAACCTTAGTATGTTGTGGTATCCAAAAAAACAACCCAATATTGACAATGTTAATCTTAATATTAAAGATTAAGCTATTTTAATTGCTACTGTTACGAGTGTTAAGCACTTCCCAAGTCGATGCAATCACAAAAATAAGGAAAAGCAAATTGTGCATTAAAGTAAAAGACAGATAAAGTCTTAAAGAAATAAATGAGACACACTGTGCAAATTGGGTGTGCATTCTTTTTAACTGGACTAAATATTTAGCCTGCATTGGAATGTTGTTTGAGAGTCTTTTATTCTTCACCAATGCATCAGCAATAGATTAACCGGTAAGCTACAATGCTTTGCTGCTACTTCATTAGGACGGGATAACCTCCTGTTTCAGTATTCAGCTTTTCAGGAAGAGCTTCAAAGAATCAATCAAAGAAACACATTTAACGTTTTTATTAATTTATTTATCTATCTTAAGAGAAGTGTGCTACTTCAAACAATTATTATTTTTGAGGTTTCAGGCAAACGGTCAACATATTCTCTTTTCTAAAAGGGGATCTTTTGGAGTGAAAATTTGTGTACCATTTCAAATATTTTAATGTATCCAGATAGCTGATTCCTGTTTTCAAAGCTGGAGAAAAGTGGGTGTGTAATTAGGCAAAGAAAGAATTTGGGCTGCTGGGGTAGAAGGTCTTCGGTAAGTTGCCCTCACCAGGTCCCGGCTGCTGTCGCATAGTTAAGTAAATCTGGGGCTTGGTATTCAAAACACAAAAATTCCCTGGTACCCTTGCAATAGCCCTTCCTGTCAGACCTAGTCTATGGAGAGGCTGAAGGGAGGGCAGAAGCTAGGCATTGGAGTTGCACAGTGGCTCCTGCTCTCAAGCATGGGGAAAGGACAAGATGCGGGTAGGTCTCACATTTGACATGTCTTGCGTCAGCTTGTGGAGGTGGTAGCCATACATACTGCTGCAGTGTGAGCTGTGCTGTCAGCCAGTCTGCTTTGTTGCCCCAATCTGCGTGATGATGTAACTCTGTTAATGTTAGGGGGGCCTACCTTGAGAGATAGAAATGCTAAATTATTTCATTTGAAAAGATCAAAAAGGGAGAGAAATGAGGCTGTTCGGAAGTGACCTCCTCCTTCAGTGCACTGTGAAATTTGAACATATTTCATGGTACATTTGATCATAAACGTGGCCTGTGCATTCATACATACAAATTTATGTATGTATGTGTATATACTAATGTCGAGCTAATCTAATTTGTATAAATGTATTGCTCATCTTGCGGTATCTCATAGCAGCCTGCTATGCATTTAAAATTAAACCCCATTCCATAGACCGGCAATGTGGATACTTTACTTTTACTGAGATGCTTCACTTCCCAAGGAGCATCATCATGCTGTCCTTCGATGCAGCCTAGCTTTCTCTTATCTCCTGAAATACATTTCCATCTACTAGCTGCTGGGTGTTATTATGGAGTTGAGTTTAAATTTCATTCAGAGGAGCTGTATTTAAACGTTTGACTGCAATTTGTTCTTTTGTTACATAAAAATGATATTAAAATGAAGGGTCCAGGTGTCAAATGGGGAATACTTTTTCTATGTTTTTATTATGTTTTCATTCTGTTCACATTTATTAAATATGAAATGTGAACGTTGTGCAGAATGCAAAAATAGTCTACATACAGTGAAATTTTATGACTGTCCCTCAGTGCATTAGGTATATTAGCAGTTTTAGTCATGTTGGGAAACTCAACTAAGCCTACAAATGCCTGTGTGGAGAATGACCATGAAGGCTACTTGTAGAAACTAAGGGCACCCAATTACCTGCCTATTTGGAGCCCCTGCTGTTTTGTGTTGTGTTAAATGATCTCTATTATGACACGGAATTCCTTCCATTGTCACATATTCGTTCAACTCTATGTATGGATAAGTGTACAAACAATTGTTTCAAGGCAATAAATTACATCATTTGAAAATTCCAGAATATATTCTGAATATTTTTCTTGTTTCTTTACGTAACACACGCATAATTGTAATGTTTTAGACAGTTTTTAAATATTGTTCCTCTATCATCAATTTCTTTTCCATTTTGACCACTTTTTCACAGTGTACAAATAATTTTTGGCTACACTGTAGTTTTATAGCTGTGCATGACACACTTCATATACACCCAATAATTCTCTTATTAAATTTAAAATACCTCATTCAAAAGAAAAAATGACTTTTTTTCAATTTCTGAAAACACATTATAGAATAATTGTAGTACATTCCCATCTGAGGATTGTGACCTTAGCATGCTTGAATGACCCACATGGCTATGTTCTCTGGAGCTTGAGCTCATTGGTAGGGCCTCAGTTGGTGAACAGGTCTGTGGGTAGAGACCAGACAAACTATGATCCAATGAACAAAGACCCCAGCGAAAGGTTAAAGTACAGAAAAAACAAGTATACCTTGCCTAGAATAAGGTTACAGGAGCCAGGCCCGAGGGTGGTGTTCACTGGCAAGCTCTTGGTTGTTGGGCCACCCAGCCCTAAATAGCTTAATGGCTATAACGTATGTTTTAAGGACAGCAAGATGGGGTAGGTGAAGAGAAGCATTCCATTGTACGTGTACTTGTGCAAATGGCAAATAAAGGATTTTCAGTTGCAGTACCATTTCAGCAGGAAGGACCCAGACAAGTCAGCTCTGGGCGATGGACAATGGGGGTGTTATTTCTCTGATGGGGAAGGAGTCTAAACTAGTGTAGGAGATATTGCTTGATATAGTTAGCCTTCCCTCCATGTACAAGGTAAGCTTGAGTGCTTGAAAGGTACAGTCTGTGAAGTCTTTGGTCCTACTGAGAAATTTCAATGCTCACATGGAGAATGATGGATATACTTGGAGGGGTTTAATTGGGAAGAATGGCCTCCTGATCTAAATCTGAGTGATGAACTATTATTGGACCTGGTAGCAAGTTGATTTCTGTGCATTGGGATGAAGCCAGATGGACCAAGATGACCCATGGTTTGCTGGGAGTGTCAGCTGAAGTTTCTATGGGTGGTAAATATGACTCGCACCCCTGGAAAAACTTCATATGCTGAGTGAGGCTGGGGACATGGAGTACTAATAGACAATGTTCAAGTCCTCAATCATGGTAATGGCTGTGTCCAGAAGGCAGTCAATGTCTATCATAGCAGTAACCCTAGGACCTGCTGGTGGACACCTGTGGTGAAGGAAGCTGTCAAACTGGAGAAATTGGGCTTCAGAGCAATGATTGCTTGGGGTTCTCCTGAGACAGCAGAATGTTACTGACAGGTCAAAAAGGCTGAAGTGACAGCTGTTTCAGAGGCAAAAGCTCATAAATGGGATGAGTTTGGAAAGAGATGTTTTGCCAACCATGCCTCAGGAGAGGGAGGTGGGACCTTGTTCAGGCTGCACTTTTCTGCGGTAGGGAACTTTTGGCCAAATCTGGGAATATTTTCAAGTAGTGGAAAGATCACTTTGAGGAAGCAGTGGGAAGCTTCTACGCTGTAGTGCTGGACCAGAGTTACCTTTTTTGGCCAAAACCATATGGGTGCTAGTTTGTCTAACATCCCATTCCGAAACCAGAGATAGTATGGATGTGAATTTGGTTGGCTCATTGTTGCAGTAATAGCCTCTGATCACCTGGGAAAATTTTACATTAGAAGGTGGAACATTGCTGGTGGGATTTACTGTAATTCAGGTTGGATATTGATGTTGGGGTTCAGGTCCCTTTCTGTGAATTTGTATGGCCTACCACTTTGTAATTGAACTTGCCAGATCTAAAGATATAAATGCTAAAATGATGGAGACAACTGCATTTTGTGGGATCGGCCATTTTTTGCAGTGGACAACAATAAAGTTGGGTCTGAAAATACAGGGCAGTAGGGTATTGGTTCAAAACGGGACATGGTTTTTTTTATGATACAGGACAATTTAACATTTTTATGTACTATTCTCAAATTATCAGTTGTGCGGTCCTTGTAGATAGGTAAGTTTAATAATATTTTAATCTGTAACATTTCACATAGCCAGTGTGTATATGTTGCACATATACTGGCATGCAAAAGTTTGGATACCCCTGCTCAAAAATTGATCTTACAAAACATCTAAGCAAACAACCTGATTCCCAACAGACCTTTAAGTTAAAGATGACAATTTCTGAAATATTTTAAGCAAGATTTTTATATTTTATTTCCAACTTTTACAGTTTCAAAATAAAAAAGAAAAAGGCTAAAGTAACAGTTTGGGCAACCTGTATGATCACTACATAGTAACACTCCCTTTGGCAAGTATTAAAGCTTGTAAACATTCTTTGTTGCAGGCTAGGAGTCTTTCAGTTCTTGTTCAGGGGATTTTTACCCAGGCCTATTTGTCCTTGCGAAAGACTTTTAGTTAGGAGAGATTCTCAGGCTGTCTTGAATGCACTGCTTTTTGAGGTTTACCTGCAGATTTTTCGATGATGTTTAGGTCGGGGTACTGTGAGGGGTCATGCCTAAACCTTCAACTTGTGCCTCTTGTGGATCTGGAGGTGTGTTTAGGATCATTTTCCTGTTGTAGAAACCATTCTTTTTTCATCTTCAGCTTTCTTTTTTTTAACAGACGGTGTGATGTTTGCATCCAGAAATTGCTGGTACATAATCAAATCTATTCTTCCCTCCATCACTGAAATGTTCTCTGTGCTACTGGCTGCAACAAGCCCAAAACATTTTTGATCCACCCCCATGCTTAAGTGAAGAGGTTCTTTTCCATGAAAGCTCTATTTTAACTACATCAGTCTACAGGACTTGCTTCAAAAATGCATCAGGCTTGTTTAGATATTCCTTTTCAAACCTTTGACACTGAATTTTGTGGTGAGGATGCAGGAAAGGTTTTCTTTTGATGACTCTTCCATGAAGGTCATATTTGTGCAGGTGTCACTGCATAGTAGAACTGCACCATCACAGCAGATTCTGCTAAATCTTCCTGAAGATCTTTTGCATTCAAATGACAGGTTTTGATTTGCCTTTCTTGCAATCGTGTGAGCAATTCTCTCAAAAATGTTTCTTGGTCTTCTAAACCTCAAGTTGATCTTCACTGTTCCTGTTAACTGCCATTTCTTAATTATATTATGTTACAAACTGAGGAAATTGTTACCTGAAAACACATTGCTATCTTCTTATAGCCCTCTCCTGCTTTGTGGGCATCAATTATTTTAATTTTCAGAATGCTAACCAGCTGCCAGAATAGCCCATGGCTGCAGATTTTTGGGACAAGGATTGAGGAGACAGAATATTTATAAAGCTTTGATATTTGCATCACCTGGCTTTTCTAACAATGACTGTGAACAAGCCATAGCCCTAATGAGCATATTAAGGTTTGAGACCTTTGTACAGACGATCTACAAGCTGAAATCTCTTGGGGTGCCCAAACTTTTGCATGGTGTTCCTTTCCTTTTTTCACTGTAGAATTGTACAAAACAATAATACACTAATCTTGCTTAAATTATTGAAAAGAATGTTTTATTTTTAACTTTATGCCTTTTGGAGTTTTGTTCATCTTCTACCCATTTAAGTATTCACAGTAAGAGAAATTTTGACCAGGGTACCCAGACTTTTATATGCCACTGCAATGCTGCAAACACATTAAAAGTCAAAATCAAAAGATGTTGAATCCATCTAATTAGTTCTGGGTTTTATATATTCTTTAAATGTTGAAATTATACATGAATGATGTAATGTAGCATTTGGATTTTATAGCATGATATGACTTTGACCATGCAGCTCTTCCTTCTGGATGTAGAAATTATTAATCAGGTAAAATATTTTAATAAGGATACCCCAAATTTCATTGCAATACATAGTGACAAAAGTGAAAATATGTGTTTATTACAGTAGAAAATTCTTGACATTGCATTGTCTGATACATGACGTTGAGGTACAACATGTGGGACTGTTTAAGTTTCTGTCACATACAAAGTACATTTCACAATTAGAACCTTTAAAAGGCCATCCACTGGGAAAGCTCCAGAGATTAGATTGTTCTGGGAAAACTAAAACATTGCATTGATTGTCCTAAAATGGAGCTGATAAACACAACCACAAAAGACTGAATTCTCCTCTGGAGCACAGGAAACAAATTCTCTACACCTCAGCCTCTGTAAAACCAAACACATTGGCTTTTGGAAAACATAATTTCCTATTCTTTTCGGTATGGGTAAAATATAAAGCAGGGTAATTCATTGAGTTCCTTGGCTTTATTAGCACAGAAAGACGGTGGTGGCATAAAAATGAACTGGTATGCTACTGCCTCTCCACTGTGGTAATTTTCAGTCTTGTCAGCCTAGGGCAGTCCTGGACTTAAGACGGGCTCTTTCGAAGGAGGTGCTGGGAACTTTACTCCCAGTACTGAGATTGTTAAACATAATGGTCATATAAAATCCCTTGTGTTTTTATATCTTCTGTGCCTAATGGGAGTGAAATTGATGTATAAGAGGAAAGAAGTTGCTAGCATTAGGCTATTGCTAGTAACAACACAAGACACGGACTGGGTTTCTGAGTTTATTATGTGAGCCACATACAAGAATAACACATTAATGTTTGATTGTTTTAGAATTTAATTCTCTTAAGATCCTCAGAAATACAGAAACAATAAAATGCAAATAGCAAAAATGCATTGTTCACTTGTTTTTATCCATAATATCTAATTATTTGGTTTGTTTGAATGCCATTAAAGCATCTCTGCAGATTATATCACATGATCTCCAATTATTGATCTTTTTTTTAGTATGATTTCAGTAGATTAGTAAATGGACAGTGGGTGGCAATGGCAATGTTTGTGAGCTCTGTGTGCAGGCAGATACAGCAATATACAATGATCCTATAAATGCATTTGCACTATGTGTTTATAGAGCATATAGGTCAGGGAGCATGGAATTCAGAAAGGGGGACAAAAAACAATAGAATAAGACAGCGATACAATTTCTCAGAGCAGCATGCAGCCTGAAAGCAGCTAGGAAAGGAAAGATATGGAGAGAAAGAGAGAACTGACAGATAGGATGAATGTGGGCCTCATCGCTTTTTGTCCTGCTGTGATGGTGTGTGTTTCTGTGGAGGAGGTGCTAAGGGACAAGCAATTTGTCGTGTGCTGTGCTGATACCTTCCTAATAGGAAGATGAACAAGATACAGACAGGCTGAACACAGAGACAATGTTAAATCTGGAAGGTAAACTTGCTTCTGGAATACTGTTCTAATTTCACACCATCTCCATTCAAACTTAAATTGCAATATCACGATCAGGTTTAATGTCTTTCACCTTAATTTTCAGCTCCAAAGTAGCATTTTTATTGTAAAGATGTAAATTCTGACTAAAGCAACATGTTGTTCATTTACAAATGACACATTAAGTAAGGATACTTAATTTTTTATTTTGCTCATTTATAATAAAAAACATCAACTTTGATTTTGTGATTTTAGGTTCCGCCTGTGTCAAGAAATGTATTAATTCATTTCATTGTGCGTTCCAAATCAAGAATGATGTAACCAAATGGCACATGACGAATAGTTGTACTGTTTTAGCCCTACCTAAGAAGTAAAGATCATCCTGTGCAAAGCTGTACTTAACCTTTCCTCTTCCCACTCCATTCCATACTGACAAGTTCAGCAGCAGCAAGTTAGCATAAAATTCAGCAAAACATTACAGTTGTTATGTGGTTGGTTTGATTTCTTGGGACTAAACTTAGCCTATTTCTCATAAAAGTAATACCCAGTGGATAATATCATATTAAAGCAGGTCATCAGTCCAGTGCTTGCATATGACTTAATTCTTCAGAGAAGTTTTTGTTTATCATTTTCAGGAATATTTCCTATAAAATACAAATACACATGTAAATGTTATTTGCATATAGTAAGGATTACAACTAAATATCGGAAAAGTTTGGGTCTCTGGGCCTTATTTTAACGATCTAATTTGTGTGACACACCTTTGCTAGTTTAACAGAGAAAAAATTGTTGCAGTGCAAGGCGAATGGTCTAGAAGGGCACGATACAGCTTGTGTGAGTACACTGTTATTACTCTTGTAATTAGTCATGGGTGTGTTTGGGGCGTAACATGCTATGAACCAATCAGCGTATCATCTCTCATTCCCTTTAAAAGCCAGGTGCATTTGCACCTTGGCAGATAGCTGATTTAACAGCAGGTTTTCCAGGTAATAGAAACGAATGCTTCTCTGCGACCCAACCTCAGACAAGCGGAGGATAATGGATGGATGGATGCTTCTCTGCAAATATTTCTCTGGAAATAGTCCCAGAACATCTATGGCCAAGGGCATAACTTTAGGTTGAGTATTGGGGGGTTCTGGTCTCCACCCATTTAAGGGGGTCCAGGGGATTGTATTGGTTGATTTTGATTATTGGGGGGGGGTTACAACCCCCCCCATCCCCCCAAAATTTACACCCACATCTATGGCAACAACAAGATTCCACCAAAGCTCACTGAGCTTTATATTTAATAATAATAATTACAGTTGTCCACCCATATCCCCTGGAAAATACATTTCAAGACCTATCGCAGGTAGCTGAAATTGTGGATTACAGTGAACCATCTGCAGACCACATATAATGTGAATTTCTTGTACGTAAAGTTTAATTGGTAAATGATGCACAGTAAGACATTACCAACACTAAATTCAGTAATAAAATATACTGTACATTATTTTACAGTACAGTACTCTCGAATGAAAGGGATTCTGATGTTTCAGGCTAATTCTCAAAAGACCATATAGCAATAAAAAAAAATATCATGTATCAAGGGATGATGGCGCAATGAAAATCATGCTTTTTATACTCTTCAATGGATGAAGGAATAATGAAATAACATTGCTACTTTTCATTTGTCATTACTGCGATTAGCTAATTCTGATGAATATTATGACTACCCATTACGACTTTTTCTTTAAAATATTTTGATCTACATATTAATGATCTTTCACATTGTAATTTTTTTATTGTTAATGTTTGTGCACTGCTAAACATCTGTGTGTGTGTAATGAACGATATACGTGTGCTGCGCACTCACCTATTAGGGGCATGTTACTCTCTTGAAAATGCATCCATAAAATAATGGTGAAATGCTGTGCCATTGACTGTAGACCAGGTTTTTGTTTGGCCAATAGTGCAATTGCTTTTGGCTCCCTCAAGATAATGTGCCAACTACATGTTGTTTTAAGAGTGACACGCCAATGGGCACTCAGATGGGCATAAGTACACTTGTTATTTAAACAAAGTGGGCGTTGGATGGGAAAATGACGACTACGCCAGGCTCATGCTAGCAAAGACACGTGAGTTTCTTGGTGCACCACAAAGACTTACAGGTAGGCTATTGCCCTCGGAGTATGATTCTGTGTGTATGTAACCTGCAGTGAACCAGCATCCTATTTAGGGTGCACTCTAGCTTTGTGTCATCCCTAGCTCAACCACCCCCCACTGACCTACACCAGGATTTTTATCATAAACGTGCATTTGCACATTTTTCATTGTATAGTTATCTTTAAATTGAAATACATTGAACGAAGAATGAGCACCACATAATTACAAATAAAAAATAAAATCTCTTCACTTTCAATTTATTTTGTATTCAAATGATATTTTTAGTGAGTTAAAGCTTAGTTCAATTTTGTCTCTCTTTCTGCTAGTTTTTCTTATTTAAATATAAATGGTGTCATGTTGCACTGGTATAGAAAATACATTTTGTTCTCCTACAGGCATACAGTAGATGGCCTCTTCATTATACTGAATGGTATAACAACAAAGCAAATCTCTGGATTGTATTTTGTGTCCTGTCATCAGACTTTCACAGAGCACCATGGAATATCAGTCATTTACAGTCTTTCAGCAAACTAGTCAAAACAAAAATGAAAGATGTCTGCAGTCATTTAGCCTCTATCATTCTAATTTTGGATCTGGAAGTTGTTTTTAACCACAGAGATCCTCTGGCTGGTCACCAATGAGATTGGTGGTCCGACCTCCTGAAAGAGATTACCCAAATTTATGTAAAGCCTGTAAATGATTTATGCTGGAGTGAACAACAAAGAGCTTTTTATTGCTCTGTGGGTAAGGGGAGGCATGGACAACATCAGCTTGGGGTAGGGGCTGGGAGGAGTGAGTGGGATTTTTTTCTCTTTAGAGTTTTTCTTAAACATTAGTGATCACAGCAGCTACACCGCTGGCTCGTACTGGGGCCTCACTTGTGAAGCTCTGTGTCTGAAGAACACTAGGGGTCCAATTTATTGTGGTATTCATTCATTTACATTTTACTGTTCAGCAAGCAGATCATTGTGCTGGGAAGACATATAAAATAGTAGAAATAGTGGCACTTTTGCCAGTAAAAAGAGAGAGTCAGCAACACCAGATAAGCCCAACAAGATTATAATTAAATAGCTGCATTATTCTCATAGTACCTGCTATTCACTAACTCGTGATTTTGCAGGAGGTCTGGTTGCAATGGAGTTACTGCACTTTACACAACTTTACAAAGTATACCAGCATACACATGAGCAAAACTCTGTGTTGCATAGACAGTTATTATATTATTACCAATACTGCAAGGCTCCAATTAAACTGGAAATCAGTCTTTCATGTCTCTGGATACTTTCTGGAGGAGCACCAGTACAATCACCATCTATTTATCATTATTTATTATTTCCGGTGTTTCCAGTGAACCGCTGTGAACTAAGCTAGTCCCATAGCTGCCCAAGAACTATAGTATCTATACTTGCATTCACTAGTTCTATTTCCCATGAACAGGAAGAGGGAATGGCGTTTACAGGCATTTAATTAAAAATGGGGGATCTCTTTTGAGTCATTCTCTGAGCTAGGCGACAGCTTTAGTTTCAGTCACTATTCATGGGATGGAATGATTGTTTCCATGAGAAAAATGGAGGCATTATTTGCGGCTACTAACGGGTGCACTTTGTGGGACCAGCCTGTGTATTAATATGCCATGGAGCTGGGCACCTTTGTAATGCATGCCAGAATAGATCACATGCTGACTCTCCTGTGTGTCCTAGACATGGCGGGATGGTGGCCTGAAAGCTGGGGAGGAGAAGGGTTTCCCTAAGCAATGCTCTAAGGTAATAAGAGGGGGCAATATTTGGAAAGTAAGGTAGAATCACCTACATGGAACCTTTCAACTTCCATTGTCATGCCCTGGCTGGCTTCCACTCCCCTTGACCTTGCCTGTCTTGGACATCATCTTTGTTAGCTACCACAACACTTTTTTTTTCTCTTGTTGTTAGTATCACCTCCTCCAGAGAGCATCAATGGCATAGTGCAGGGAGGGTCCCAGTCTTCATTCAGAGAGGTGATGTGGAGTCCACCCTTTCTTTTACAGCATCCTTTCTTGTACAGCACGTGACAGAGGTGTGAGATGCTCAGATCAAGCTGACTGTAAACTAAAACAATTTGAAATAATTACATACTCATACAAATACTTTTCGCTTTGATTAGGAGATGGACGACCCCATTTTTATGTAAAATGTGAGATCAATAACTTCTTTCATTAATGTAATTAAAGAAAACAAAGGCACCAATGCAAATCACAAAAAAACAAAGGCTGTTTCTTTCTGCTGGTGTCCCTGTTTGTACTATGCAGATATATGTTTTAAGGTTTTAAGTTTATCAATCAGTGTTGGGCAGATGAATGAAGAGTACTGGAGCTTCTAATTTAGTGGCGCAAAGTATGTCCTTTCACCCGTCTGGTCCATAAATACAGTCTCTAAGTTATGTGCCAAAACCCTGTGCTTGCTTCACTCAGGCTATATCCACACACATTTACATTTAAAAATGCAGGCATTATTCACCATTTTTGCCATTTGTCCTCACCACCCGTGAGTTTTCAGCCCTCTAAGACTAAAAAGTGCCCTAATTAGTCCCTACTTATCACGTGGCTCATCTATGATTCAATCCTGCTAGTCACAACCTCTCATGTGTTGCTTGGATCTCAAAAATGTCTGACCTCCTACTTGAAAAAAGAAGATGGAACAGCTGTCAAAGTCAGTGGTACGGAGTTGTCAGAGTCCTGACTGGGAAACTTGGGCCAATTTCGTGTACCCTGACCTTACTGAAAAGCAGGTGCTGTGACGTCAGACAACATGGCATCCTCCACAGGAGCAATCATTGTGAATGATAAATAATCAAATGAAGGGAATATAAAGTGATTTTTTTTTCCTGTGTTACATTACCATAAAAATACTATAAGTAAAACAAAATGGAGTATGTATGTGGATTGAAGTCAAAATATATTGCAAATATTGCTAATTATTTAGTTACATGAGTAGTTTTAGCAGTCCATAGCTAGCTTAAAGAAATGAAATTTCGCTGCACAAACAGAGCTGAATATGTAGTTTATACTTATAGAATTTTTTACATTTATGGCATTTGGCAGATGCCCTTAGCCAGAGCAACTTACATAAGTGCTTAGAAATCTCATCGTGAATACATTCTGATACTGGTTAGTAGAACCCGGCAAAGAATACTATCACTTTAAAAAACTCTGTTGGCAAGTAATACATTTTCTTAAATAATAAGTGTATAATCCTTGAAGTGCTGATCCAAGTAATTCCATGAGGTAGGTTTTTAGTTGTCGTTGGAAGGCTCAGCTGTTCAGACATCTAGAGGAAGTTCATTCCACCACTTAGGTGCCAAAACAGAGAAGAGTCTAGGTGCATGGCTTCCTTGCACCTTGAAAGATGGTAGGATCAAAGTGAGCATGGTGCATTGTAGAGTGAGATAAGTTCTTTTAGGTAGGAAGATGTTGGTCCATTTCTGGCTTTGTAGGCAAGCATCAGTGTTTTGAATCTGATGTGGGCAGCTAAAGGAAGCCAGTGGAGGGAGTGTAGCAATGGTGTAGGGTTGGGGAACTTGGGAAAGTTGAAAACGAGTCGGGCAGCTGTATTCTGGATCAGTTACAGAGGATGAATGGCACTCAGAGGCAGACCAGCTAGGAGTGAGTTACAGTAGTCTAGTCTCGAGATGACAAGAGATTGAAGAAGTACCTGAGGGGCCTGTGTGGAAGGAAATGGATGAACCCTTCTGATGTTGAAGAGGAAAAATTGACATGAGCAGGAAATATTTGCAATGTGAGAGGAAAAGGACAGGTGATTGGCTATGGTTACGTGTCCAAAGGACAAATCAGAGTTGTTCAGGGTGATCACAAGATCCTGGTGTGGGGATGAGTCAGCTGGGATAAATAGCAGACCAGTTTTGCAGTGTTTGACTTTCAGCTGAGGAGCTGTCATTCATGATGAGATGTCTACCAGACATGCAGAAATCTGAGTGGAGACTTGAGTGTCTGATGGAGGAAAGGAAAGGATAAGTTGAGTGTCGTCTGCATAGCAGTGATAAGAGAACCCTGTGGGGATATGACCTCACCAAAAGACCTAGTATAGCGGGAGAGCAGAAGAGGACCGAGATCTGAGCCCTGAGGGACGTCTGCATGGAGTAGATGTGGATTTCTTCCATGTCACTTGTTATGAACGGCCTTCTAGGTAGGAAGCAAACCATTGCCATGCTGAGCCAAGCATTCCAAGACTCATAAGAATGGACAAGAGAGTCATAAGATAAGATAGGACTTTATTGATCCCACACTGGGGAAATTTACTTGTTGCTACAGCCAGTGAATAAAAAACAATGGTTGACTTGTGGTTGACTGTGTCAAATGCTGCTGAAATGTCAAGGAGGATGAGAACTGATGACACTTTAGCCGCTTGGGCAGCATGTAGCTTCTCAGTGAGAACCAAGAGGGCAGTCTCTGTGGAATGTGTTGCTTTGAAGCCATTCTTTGGTTAAGATCGTGAAGGTTACTCTGAGAGAGAGAGAAAAACAGCTGATTGTAATCTGTGCATTCAAGGATTTTTGAAAGAAAAAAGAGAAGTCATACTGTACGATAGTTGCTGATGTCTGAGGGATTCAGTGTGGGTTTCTTCAGGATGGAATAACCCTGGCTTTTCTGAATGTGGCTGGTACATGACCAGATGTTATGGAGCTATTAATGGTAGTAGTGATGAAGGAGAGAAGGTCTTGAGAGATTGTCTGGAGCATTGTGGAAGGGACTGGATCCATTGCGCAGGTGAAATGATTGCATGATGAGATGACATGCGGGATGTCTTCTGCTGCTAGATTGGAGAATTGAGCCAGTGAAAGGGAAGAGAAATCCTTAATGTGTAGTGTATTATATCTGACAGATTTCATCAATCTTCTCATCAAAGAAGATGGCAAAGTCTTTGGCGGTCAGGGAAGATGGAGCAGGAGGAGTTGGCTGGTTAAATAGATGTCATGGAATTTGTGAAGATCATGTGCAGAGGTTTCCAGTGTCTCCTTGTAGAAGGCAGTCTTAGCAGCAGTCACATCAGATGAGAATTTGGATAGGAGTATACAGTAAGAAGACAGATCTGTGTCGAGTGTGTCGTGATTTCTTCCACTTTCTCTCAGCTGCTCTTAATTCTTTACGATTGATACGCAACACATCCAATAGCCAAGGAGCAGGGTGAGTTATCTTCCTAGGTTTGGAAGATAATGGGCAGAGGTGATCCATGGATGAAGAAAGTGAGGAGAGAAGAGTGTTAGTTGCTGACTCCAGTGGTAGGGAGGAAAAGGAGTCAGGGTCTGGAAAGCGTGACAAAGTGCAGGAAGCAAGAGATGAAGGAGAGACAGAGTGGTGGTTTTGTCGAATGAGTAAGAAATATTCATAGCTAAGTTTAGGCGGGATAGGTAGGGCGGTCGTAAAGGATACAAAGTGATGATCAGAGATGTGAAGAGGGGTGGCAATAATGTCAGAAGCCAGAGAAGGACAGCTCCAGGTCCAGGGCATTTCCTCCTTTGTGTGTGGGAAAGCAGTAGTTGGATGTCAGAGTGAAGGAATAGAGAAGAGGGAGAAGGCATGAGGAATGAAGCTTATCCAGGGGGAGGTTGAAGTCTTTGAGGAGAATGAGTGGGGTGTTGTCAGTAGGGAAGAGACTGAAGAGTATGTTTTTTGCTTCATGAAAGTGACCTAGGGGACCAGGAGGGCGGTAAATGACAATGATGAGAATGTTAATCAGAGAAGAAACTGCAACTGCATGTAATTCAAAGGATGTGGTGTTGACATAGGACAGAGAGAGGGGTGTGTAGACAGACAATTCCAGAGCCCACCTACCACCCTGGTCTGAGACTGAGACAACAGGAGAGGGTAGATAAGGTTGCTGGTGGTACGGAGTTGTGGACGGGATCTTCTGAGTCTAAGAGATGTGAGGACCGAGATAGATTTGAGGTACATGTCCATAGTTTGGCTTACAGCTGTAGTTTAAGTATGGCTAATAGAGCACTAATATGCTGGTAGCTAATTGCGCAAGAGGAAAAAGATGCCAGTAAATTATCACTTACAGTTTAAGTTATGCTGATCAGTGTTGTAGAATATGCGCTGATTGCTTCCAAATGGTGCTCAGAGGCAGACCTGCTAGGACTGAGCTACAGGACTGAGTTACAGTATTCTAGTCTTGAGATGACTAGAGATTGGACAAGTACCTGAATGGCCTGTGTGGAAGGAAATGGATGAACTCTTCTGATGTTGAAGAGGAGAAATTTACAAGAGCGAGAAAGCTTAGCAGTATGAGAGGAAAAGGATAGTTAATTGTCCATGCCACAAGGTTAAGAGTGGTGTCCGAAGGGAAAATTCGAGTTTTCAGGGTGATCTGGATGCGTGTCGGATACACCTTTAATATATTTTACTAAGCTCTGACCCCTAATTCACACCTTAAGGGAGACCAAAACTACCGTTTATTAGTTACCTAAGAGAAATAATTGGCATAGACTACCAGACACTTTTGAGTACTATGAAAACAACAATACTAGTGGCATCAATATAGTTCCAACTGAGTACCACGAAAACAACAATACTAGTGGGATCAATCTAGTTCCAAATGAGTCTAGAAGATAGTAGCCAAAAGACTGATCATAAAATTAATCTAGTTCCAAATGAGTCTAGGAGCTAGTAGCCAAAAGACTGACAATAAAGACTGAATAATAATGGATTAAATTTATAAAATTAGATTTTGGCAGTCAGCTGTGTTGATCGTTTACACTTGGTGCCATGGCTCATGGAACCGCTATAGCTTGGAACTTGGAAATTCCAACCTCCGACTTGACTGGAACACAGCAATTGTCTAAATGGTCACCCTGCACAGAAGTAATCAGTATTCAAATATGTCAGATATTGAGGATCTGCTTTTAATAGGATCTCCTTTCTCTGTTAAATAGTGTGTTACACAGTGTGACTGCTGAATATTTGCGCAAAAGAAACAAATTTACTGGTCACTATATCAATGTTCTCATGCCCATTGTAGGCTAATAGCTACATTAATTTCATTTTTTCACACATTTCAGTGTACTTGGAAATACTCTTGTAAACAATGTGGAAAGGCCGGTGTGGATGGAAATTATTTTCGACTGAAAACTCCAAAATGTAAGACTGCGGACATAACCTCACATGAAGCCAGTTTTCTGTGCTGCCTAATACCAAGGTAGTAGAGGAACATCATGTGACAGGCCATGGTAAATGATGATGCAAGTGATGGTGGAGCTTGTCAGGATCAAGGTTTTGTAAGGTCCACAGTTGACTAATTGGCTGTTATTTGCTCCCCTGTGACCTTGCCATGTACAGGAAGACCTGTAGGGATTTTTACCAAATAAACAGTAGTGTGTTACCTCTGGACCCCCATTGTGTGAGCTGTCACATGGTGCAAAATAAGGCCTTTCTCCTGTGGCATTGGAGGGTTCTGCCTATTTCATATTTAATTTTCCCGTGCGCCATTATGGTCTGCAAATGGTCGTGTGTGCAGAGTCTTGTATACATACTGTGACAAACCTTGGACAACTCCTCCGCTTCTTCTCTCTGGCAGGTACACACCTAGCAGGGGGATACCGCATCTACCTCATCTTCTTCCCAGAACCTCATTACTCTGAAACAACCAACTGAATGCACTGACATGCTTGTAGAACGTCTAGAATAAAAATTGAATCAGCAAAAGAACAGCCGTCGTCGTTTTAATTTTTTAACACCCCCACAAAACAGCATGGTTCTGTCCTGACATAGCTCTTACAGTGTGTAGAATTAAAAATACAATTTCTATCTTTCAGATATAGTGATGGAAAGTTCTGCAGTTTCCCAAAACATTGATACTCAAGGACAGAGACTAAAAAAAGTACTAACTTATAGTGCTTAAGTAAATGCACTGTGTCACTGTCCACCCAATCTCAACAAATGCAAATTCAAGCAGTGTAGTGAAATGGATAGACTTTTATAAACATTTTTAAAGTTGTTACTTGGTTAGTTGTTAAAGTTATTAGTTGTTTGGGCAGTATTAAAGTTCTGCAGCGTACTGCAGTATTTTGAAATACTGGCAAAAAATTAGCAGTATAAAGTCTGGATGATTAAAATATATAGATGTGTGGGTACCTCCACTCCTCCTCATATAGTTGCTCAATATAACAGCTATAACAGCTATTTTTCTTTTATTCTTTTTTCATAGACCTCTAAACTGTTAAAGTCAGTGCTGCCTCCTACTGGAAATACGTAGTAAATTTCTTTGTACATGCGCAGTCGACACTCACCAATGCACATAATGTCTGCTAAACACAAAAACTGAGGCTGCACACACACAGTCCACAGGAAAAAAGTTTTGGAACTGAGGAATAAGTTGGTAATATATAAAAGTGGAAGATTTCTTTGAATGGCTGAGTAATAATATCTTTTGCCATTTGCAAGAAATTTTTTTTTTGAAGACTTTGATTTTGTTTCTGTGTGCTTTTATAAAATGGGAAAGGCACATTTGCACTTGACTTTTCCCCATAGAACAGCAAATCTAGTTATAATCACAAAAGAAAATTACTACCTTAAATGCGTTCTACTGTCAGTAATTTATTAGAACTTTTTATTTAAGCTTCAGAGTTAAGTGGAAGGGATGATGGAAGGTCAAGCTGGGTTTGATTTTTTTTAACTGATTACTGTCATATGAAGTGCACGATTAACCCTTTGTGTTTTTTGTTCCTGCTATTTCCTATTACCTATAAACCATTCACTCTAAGGCTGCAATCAGACAGGAACAAAAGGATATAATTCCTATGTGGACATAATTCAATACTCACTAGTACCATTTAGACAGCTGCAAATCTTCCCCCTCAGCTACAGTCTGAGGCAAAGTCTGCCTAACTACTCAAAAATCCAGGAATGGGTTGGTAAATCACTCTGAGTGCAGCCTGACCCCAGCATGCCTAAAGGTCAGGGTGTGTGAGATGGAAATGATAGGTTCAAGCACCCAACTATACTTACTCCATGTCACCTCACACGGTGTAGGTCATGAGGTCATCCATTACGTGGACTCAGTTCAATACTCCATGTGCCAGGAGTCTTGCTGCACGTGCTTTGGTGACCTCATGGGTGCGTGACTCACACTCAACACATCAGCACACATCATTATAAAGATGGCTGACTTGGCTAGATTACATGTTCCAAATCCAGATAAAAATAATACTAAAGTTTTTCCCCCTTTTAAACATTTATGTGCCACTCATTGTTTACAACTTGGATCCACACTTGTTAAAGGTTAAGATGATTAGTATTAAGAATTACATTGTCACATGGTGTCATTAAACTTGGGCTGAATTTAAAGACCTGACTAGACCATTTGCTAGAACATATGGTCAAAAGTACTGGGACACACCTCGTAATCATTGATTTCAGGTGTTTCATTCAGACCTATTGGCACAGGCGTATAAAATCAAGCACCTAGCAATGCAGTCAGGTTTACAGACATTTGTGAAAGAATGGGTCATTCTGAAGATCTCAGTGAATTCAAGTGTGGTACTGTCATAGGATGCTACCTCTATTTTTCAATTCAAGAACAACAGAAACTCAGCCACGAAGTGGCAGACCATGTAAAGTAACAGAGCAGGGTCGCCGATTGCTGAGGCACATAGTCACCAGTGCTCTGTTTGCTCATTAACTGCAGAGTTCCAAACTTCCTCTGGCATTAACTTCCACACAAAAACTGTGCTCTGGGAGTTTCATGGAATGGGCTTCCATGGCT
Organism: Hyperopisus bebe; assembly: GCA_026777045.1. Taxonomy (NCBI): domain Eukaryota; kingdom Metazoa; phylum Chordata; class Actinopteri; order Osteoglossiformes; family Mormyridae; genus Hyperopisus; species Hyperopisus bebe. The sequence continues at coordinate 22,673,474 of JAODJW010000007.1, read as the reverse complement.
GAGCAGCTGCATGCGAGCCTCACGTCACCAAACAAAATGCCAAGCGTCAGGTGGAATGGGTTAAAGCACACCACCTTTGGACACTGGAGCAGTGGAAGACTGTTCTATGAAGTGATGAATCACGCTTCTCTGTCTGGCAGTCTGATGGATGAGTCTGGGTTTGGTGGATGCCAAGAGAACATTACCAGCCTAACTTCATTGTGCCAACGGTAACATTTGGTGGAGAGGGATAATAGTTTGGGTTTTTTTTTTCAGGGACTGGGTTAGGTCACTTAGTTCCAGTGAAGGGAACTCCTAATGCTTCAACACGCCAAGACATTTTGGACAATTCTATGCTTCCAACTTTGTGGGAACAGTTTGGGGAAGGCAGCCCTTTACTGTTCCAGTATGACAGTGCTCCAGTCCACAAAGGTCCATAAAGACATGGTTGGGTGAGTTTGGTGTGGAAGAACTTGACTGCCCTGCACAGAGCTCTGACCTAAACCCCATCAGACACCTTTGGGATGAACTTGAACAGAGATTATGAACCAGGCCTTCATGTCTAACATCAGTGCCTGACCTCACAAATGCCCTTCGGGCTAAATGGGCAAAGAATCCTACAGACATACACTAAAATATTGTGGGAAGCCTTCCCTGAAGAGTGGCAGCTGTTATCGCTGCATAGGGGGGACTAAATCTATATTGATGCCTATAGACTTAGAATGGGATGTTCTAAAAGTCGATATACAGTAGATGTCACAGCCAGATGTCCCAATACTTTTGTCCATAGAGTGTATTTGATATTTAGCTTTACAGTCATTCCTAGAAAGAAATTATGTGATCTGATACTTTTATGTAAGGACCTGTGATCTGGTTTATATTGTTCATTTACTCATAACCTTTGAAATATGATTTTACTGATCAAAAACTCTCATGGGGTTGCTAGTACAGTGGTGTAACATTGTGGCTCTTTAGGAATTAATGCAGGTCCCCTTACAAAATTGAGGATAAAATAATGATACTGCTGATGATAGCCCCTACACTGGCCAAAACTGTTAAACATTAGCATAAAGTGCTACATAGAGCATTACTGTCTGGTGGCAGATCTACCACCTGAACTGGTTTCTATGGTGATTGTGCTATTGCCTGAAATATCAGCATTAATAGGCAGGACTTTATGGAATTTCACAAATCAAGGCAAATATGCCAAAACGCTGAGTGACATAGATACAGTAATGTGTCAAGCGAAGAAGAGAAAATGAGCGAATTAATCAAAGGAAGAAGAGAAAAGGGAAATAAATGTTAAGGGAAGATGAAGGGGGTAAAGGTTTAAATATGAATATGTCCATGTTCATCTTAAAGTATCAATGATCATCTATAATCACACACATATGATAAACACACAAATGTGGAAATTAAAAGTGGTCATTATCATAATGACTTATACCATGTATAGACCAGTGTCTCAGCTTTCTTCATTAGGAGCTTGTCAAAGAGCCTAATGAGTCAGGGGTAGCTGAACAAGGTCTACAATGGTACATGTCATGTGTTATGTTTCCTGCAGTGTCCTGTAGAGAAACTCTGTCACATTGCTTGCTCTGCTTATCAAGAGGCTGGCAGAATGTTGGGCGCTGCCGTGTATAATGAATTTTTAGACAAAAATTTTTGACTTAAGTGTTTGAAGAGAGAATTAGATTGACTGTTGCGGTATTGCAGTGCAAGGCATTGTTATCAATGTTCAGTTTTATTATTAGTTATTCTTGTTTTGTTAGTAGTTATTGTTTATCATAGGTATGTATGTATAGGGAAAAAACAGTATATACAGTGTTCAGTACTATCCACGGTTTCAGGCATCCGCTGGTGGTTTTGAAACATATCCCCCATGTATAAAAGGGCACTATTGGGTGTGTGTGTGCGTATGTGTACACATGCACACACACACACACACACACACTCACTCACTCTGTATGGACAAGAGTATTGGGATACTTGGCCATTACACCCACAGGAACATTTATGACATCCTATTCTAAATCCATAGGCATCAATATGGTTAGTCCCCCCTTTGCAGGTATAACAGTTGTCATTCTCCTGAGAGGCTTCCCACAAGATTTTAGTGTGTCTGTTGGGAATTTTTGCTCATTCATCTAGAAGAGCATTTGTGAGATCGGGTACTGATGTGGGACATGAAGGCCTGGCTCACAATTTTCATTCTACTGTAGTTCATTCGAAAGGTGTCTGATGGGGTTGAGGTCAAGGCTTCATGGGAGCCAGTCAAGTTCTTCTACACCAGACTCACCAAACCATGTCTTTATGGACCTTGTTTTGTGCACTGGAGCACAGTCATGCTGGAACAGAAAATAGCATTCCCAAGACTGTTCCCGCAAAGATGGAAGCATGTAATTGTCCCAAATGTCTTGATACAGTATGCATACTGACAGAATGCATCACATGTTTCCGCGTGGATCGTGAAACACTCTGTTTTGAATTTCGTTTCGTCCTGTATTTTCATACGCATGCATACATTTCATACATACATTACAAAGTAGTGACTACATACACTAGGAAAGGGGTCCCCAATGGAACTGACCAGGACACTTGCCTAATTGGTAACCATTCTATGCTTAATAGGGTATATGTGTGGGTTTTTAGTGGTAGTGACTAGCAGAGGTGGTACGTCTGGTACCAAGGCGATGAAGCGTGTGTCGAGTACGCATGTCACTGTTCAGTAAAGCCCCATGCCAATGCTTGTGTCAAGGAGAGACGATAGCATCACCCATGATGTGCTCACGAATGCATATTTATTCAGTTCGGGGGTTGTCACAACACTTCCTGAAACTTTGAAAAGTCGGAACGGAGAAGCATGACTTTGTAGTGTAGGAGAGTGGAGTGTTGATTGTATTCAATGGAGTAAGTATCAAAGTGTAAGATATCCCTAATTCCAGAACGTTTTGATTTGATTACTCCCAACAAGAAACATGTATATTAGTCAATATTTTGACATTTTAATTCATTTGTTAATGTCCGTTTAGTGTAATTATGTAATATGAAGCTGCCAGATCGTTCAGATACTTCTAATGAAATAAATATGATTTCATTCCAAAGGTAAGGTGTCTGTTATGTGCCAAGGAGTTGATTTATAACAACACCTCATCCATGTTGTGGCATTATAGAGCCTTCCATGAAGAACAGAGAGCAACAAGCCAAGCCGGCTCTGGTCATGGTATGTGGAAATATATTATTATATAAAGTGACATTTTTCTGAGTTCTGTCCTAAAAGCAAATGGATTAATATTAATGCAACTTTGGTATTGTGTTTTGTCATAGCATCAATAAAGCAATATGTGGATGAGGCCCTAGTGAACATACCAATAGTTGTGAAAGATTCACAACCATTTAAAATAGAAATCAGGGGTTTAAAATTAGGGGTTCAGAGATTTTGTTAACAAACTGCACCCTACCTATATTCTCCCTACTAGGTAGGTGTGTATCAGAAAATTAAAATAGTGAAAGACAGGTATTATTCGGCAGTCAGTCACCCGTCTTCTCTTCTAAAGGCCCTAAAGGTGGTGTGGAGTTAAAATATAAGGAGCTGAAGGTTAAAGGCCAAATCCAAAGGGGAACTGCAGTAAGCCTCACTTCAGACATGTCGACCTCCATTAAAATGGAAGCATACCTGGCAGTGAAGCGTCATTTCATAGATGACAAGAAACTGAAGACAATGCCGTTGGGAGTGCGTAAATTCTCCTGCAGCCACAGTGCTGTAAATACTGCAGCAGTGAAAACCTCCCTTATGGAAAAATAGGGAATAAGGAAGAAGGTGACTTGCATTGTCACAGATGCTGCTACAAACATGGTAGCATGTGTGCAGGATCTCCTACTGAAGCATGCAATTTGCATAGCACATGGCTTAAATTTGGTGGTAAAGAAAGAACTGGAGCAGACCCCTGGCCTTATAGTAATACTCACTAGGGCACAACACACGGTTCAGTATGTCAGATCAAGCACAACAGTAAAGGTATCCACTCTATAATTGTTATCTTTTTCACATACAGTACACTTGTTGTTCTTATTGTCATTATTTTGTTCTAGGTATAACTGACGGTCCTATATTGTGCAGGCACAGGAACAAATGGGACATCCTACTCTAAAGCTTATTCAAGAGGTGGACACTGGTTGGAATAGCGTGCTCCTTATGTTCCAGCAACTTTATGATTTGCAAGAACTGGCAAGAGCTGGATGGATGGAATTTTAATTTTACTTATGCTTTAATTTGTTACTTTTTGTCACTCATTTGTGCTCTTTTTAAAATATTTCTGTAAAGTACTTTGACCTTGTGTATGAAATTGTGCTATACAAATAAACTTACCTTGCCTAATAAATAACAGTTAATCGATTTCTTTTTTCATGTGTGCCTTCCTCAAATTAAATAATTAATTACAACAAAGATAGACTTGGCTTTCTTGTAAAAATGGCACAGTTCGTGGTAATATTACTTTTTCGTAATGGCAGATGGCATACATTCCCAAAAAACGTTGTGCAATGAATGATGGAGAATGGATGTCCCGTCTCTGCAAATTCGCTACCATAGCGGTGTGGCAATCAGTGGAAGAAAACAGGCCTGCGCCACAGCAGAAAAAGTGTCATGATCTTTACTTGAAGGTAAATGTAGCTCTAGGCTTTAAATGGCATGGTTTATTGTACTGTTTTTGTATCAAAGATTGAGAAAAACCCAATGCAGCATAGGGGACAGACAACCCTGTCTGGGGCACAAGCACAATGCTGTGGATTTCTGGCTTTGTTTCTTAGAATAGCTTTTTTTCATTTCTGTGCTTCTGTAGCCTTCTATTTCTTATTTCTGTCCCTGTGATGTCCACACAAGCAAGTTTGGTGCCCCCTGTGCCAGCCAGTCCAGGCCCCTCGACCAATATCTCTCAAAACTGTCAACCTTGGCCAAGGTTCTGTCTTCACGGTGGTAGCACCTCATATCCCTGCTGCTATACTTATCGCAGTGGCAGTTCTAGCTTGTATGGCGCCCTGAATGAACACAACCCCATACCACCCCCTCCAACAAAAAACTCAACTAATCATAATTTTAATGAAGACATTCAAATGAGCAAATATAACAAAAATAAATTAACAAGAGTAGAAAAAATAGAATACAGATACAGTGGGACCTTGGAACTCAAACGCCTCTTAACTCGACCCGCTCGGACATCAAACGGGTCTGCTGAATTTTTCCTTGACATGCACCTCGAGATGTGTTCAACTCTACCAATTTGGACCTTAAACGGTTCAGTCAAGAAAAAACTAGCTGCAACACAACAAAACAAAACAGATCTGCTAAACTTATCGGACCAAGATGCATCTACAAAAGTAATGGGACTTACTGGGATGCTCATGCCTATGAATCACTCTCAGTCTCGACCGAGTTCAACATGCAAAAGCTGTGTGAATTCAGTGTGAATTTTTTGTGCTTTATCAACAGTACTTTTAGTGGTACAGTAATCATGGTCCCTAAGAAAGAGAGCAGTGATAGCAGCAAACCAATGGGGAATGTGTTGAGAGTAAGTATAGAACTTAAATAGGAAATTATAGCGAGACTTGACAGTGGTGCACGTATGTCTTTTCTCTCTTCAGAGTATCGGATTGTCATTCATTTGATGTTTATTGCTTTGTAAGTGTGATTCTTCATGTGTGTATTAGTTTTATATTAATTGTCAATGCTTTTTATCTTTAGTCAGGTAGGCAGATAAGATTAAATAGGTAGTCATTTGTGGGTCTGGATTGGATTAAATTCATTTACATTATTTCTTATGGAGAAATGCGACTTGGACCTTGATCAAATCGCAATTTGACCAGCCTTCTGGAACGAATTAAGTTTGAGTTCCAAGGTACAACTGTACAAATAAATTAGGAAATCAAATATAAATAAATAGCACAAATTGTGTATCCCACAAATCCACAAATAGAATAATACACTTATTCTATATATTATATATTAAAATAAAACACCCACACACACACAAATCCTCATCCTGTGGCTAGGAGAACGTTTCTGAAGAGGTCTGTGTTGAAGAGGCCTGTCCAGCTGAGACAGTAGATGGCTCCTCATCCCGACCAGTGCCAGAGAGTGCTCCAAAATATTTCAGAAGTGCCCCTGAATTTGTATTAACATACAATATCTGAATTTCACACTCTACATATCTTTGTTGCACAATTTAATATTCATGACATTTAACAAACACAAATGTATCAAACTTTCAGAATATGACAGAGATTAACCATATGGCTAATTCTACACATAAAATAACCCCTGTTCGGGGTGGTCTTGTGCAAAGAATGCATAAGATTCAATATAACACAAAAAGTACAAAAAAATCAACATAATATAGACATGTTTTAACTTATTCTACAACACTGCAAATTGCTCTTTGTCACATCCAGCCCGCTGCTTGTCTGCTCCCTGTGTTTTGTTCAGGGCGTGGCTTCTAATCAGCCACGCCTGAAGTTTATTCATTTTACCTCTTGTTCCTGCCCTCTTGCTAACCAGCTAGATCTGCCTTGCGTTTCTGCCTTCATTAGTTAGTCATGTGTATTAGCATCTCCCAGTTCTATGCTCCTTGTTTGGTCATTGTTTCCTGTCTACGTGTGCAATCCTCCATGTTCCCTGTAATAAGCTCCCCTGTGAGGAGTTTATTTACCCATATCCTGCATATGGGTCTTTCTTCTCCCACTGCTAATATGACATCCTTTGCTTACTGAGTTAGGACCCAGTCAGTAAAATCACAGAAAATCTATATGGCGTGACTTCAGTGAAAGTTAATCAAAACAATTATGTGTTAGGTTGTAATAATTTTGTTGTAGAATACACACATTATCATTATAAAATTACATATGTGAAATTATATCTAATGCTAGCCACTAGTTGGATAGACAAGATAATATTGTCTCCCTATGTATAAGAACATAGCAAGCAACATAGGCTAAAAACAAACATAAGAGGAGTTTTAAAAGCCTATTTCATTTCAATGTTATATTAATCCTATAAAGAGATAACATAGGTGCGTACTTTTGTCTCTTTCACATTTCTCCCCCACTTCCTTTCTCTTTTTCCTAAACTGGCCACCTGATGACTTTTCTTATCCATTTCGTGCTAAATTGACACTTGAGAATCAGTGAATTATCCCTCCCCCAACACTGTCAATCAAGGGTCAAGACTAAACCACTTCACCTTGGTGGTGTGCAGACTAGATGTATGTTATTAACAAATTCACACCCAGAGCCAATTCTGTCCATAAATCTATATATTTACATTGTTATACATGTTTGCAACATTGGTAACATTTCTTAGTGTGACTGGTTTTATTAATTGCATTAGTATTGTATGATACAATATGACAGATTCTCACTCCAACCCACCCAGTGATATATCAATGAGTTTATGCACAAATGAGCGATATCAAAACTGACTGCAAAAATAAAACATTATGTTTTTTTTTTTCTTTTCTGAGAGGACCACATGCCACCCCTGGGAGGATGCTGCCCTGAGCAGTTACCCATCCATCACTGCCTGTAGGCCCTGCTCCCCCTACTCTATTTGCTAAGAGGCCCTACAAATGAACAGTAGTGAGGAATTGGTGTAGTAAATGCACAAAGACAATGACCTCAGCTAGTATTATGGACTCCTATATAGTTAGTCCTGCTACAACGTGACTAATGCGTTCCTGCAAACCCCCCCCCCCCCCTGTATTTTGTTTGGTTACGGTTAGGGCTGGGTAGGGGTTAAGGTTGTCATGTTGGGATTAGAGTTTTCCCCATAGAAATGAATGGAGAGTCTCCACAGAGATATAATTACAAACCTGTATGTGTGTGTGTACATTTTTTTGTAGTGGATGTGTGAAAACGTATTGCTAACACACAATACACATGCTGACTGTTTAAAAACACTTCATACCTGCACTATTATGCTCACTCATGGGCACTCATAGTGTACATTACTTTTTAGCTGCTTATTGTCTGTTTATTTTATGTTAGTTATTGTAATGTTGCACAGCTCTGTTAATTGCTAATTGTCTCGTCTTTGAAGAAGCATGCAAGTAAGAATTTCATTGTACTCTGTATATAAAAGAATAAAACCTTTCAACTTGAACTTTGAAGATTGTACTGGTTTAAGATGTTAAGTGAAGTGGCTGAAATTAATTATTTATTAATATTATTGTGTGTGTTTTTTATTTATTACTGTATTCGATTATTATATCATTTATAGATAAATTTTAATTTGATGTCTACTATGTTCTTTGGCAATAAAAGCTATAAACATGTAACAATAAATTTTTGCTCTTAATTATTATTTTTAGAATCAGTCATACAGCACTATGAAATATCCATCCATCCATCCATCCATTATCTGCCGCTTATCCGAGGTCGGGTCGCGGGGGCAGCCCAGACTTCCCTCTCCCCGGCCACTTCACCCAGCTCCTCTGGGGGAATCCCAAGGCATTCCCAGGCCAGCCGAGAGACATAGTCCCACCAGCGTATCTCTGAGCCCCTCCTGAATGACCGAGCTCCTCACCCTATCTCTAAGGGAGAGCCCAGCCACCCTGCGGAGGAAACTCATTTCGGCCACTTGCACTCGCAATCTCGTTCTTTCGGTCACTACCCACAGCTCGTGACCATAGGTGAGGGTAGGAACGTAGATTGACTGGTA